>PVJI01000523.1:190650-212848 GCA_004026765.1 Micronycteris hirsuta
CCACAACCTCCACACCCTCCCCCCACCACACATACCATATTCACCACACCCTCCATCCTTACCACCCCCACCACCCCCACCACCACCACACATACCATCCCTACTTTGGCTCTCAATCAGCAAAGGCTGTCTTGAGAGTTTTCCTACTAGACTAAAATCTCTTGGGGACCAAGGACGCTTTGTGACCTAACTCAGTCAATGACTACTCATAGCTGTTATCATAGATGATAAATGAAGATGCTGATTCCATCCTCAGTGATACAAAGAAATGTCACACCTCCTGCTTTCCACCTTGGCTCACAGAGGTTAAGGTATAGTTGGTGTTACCACCGGGTTGCTTTTTATACCTCCCCTTTGAGAAAGAACTCCTTTTGTGTCAGTCATCAACACAGGGCTCCCTGTGGGGGGTTTTGTTTGGGGAGGTTGCAGGGGGTGAGTTTCTGTGTTTACTGAAGTTAAATGCATTTAAGGCATCATTTACAATTCACTTGTTCTTCTCAAACCTCCAGAAGCTCAAAAAAGGGGAGGAGGAGCTTATGCTCATTCTGTCAGCCAATGCTTCTATGCATTGTAATTGTCTTGCCCAAATAGGTACTCCATTTCCTTTTTATTCTGAAGGTCACAGACATTCCCATGGTCAGCCTTGTCTTCAGGGACCTTGCAAAGCGAGGAAGGAAGGTAGGTGCTGATTGGGCCCGTTAAGGACAAATGTGGCCTCATATGTCCATACACACATGTCCGTCTCTCTCTTTAAGGTTGCCATCAGCTTGCATAGATGTACATTTTGATGACATTTTGGGAAATCATTAATAAAAATAAATGACAATTGAAAAGTTTGGAGTCTTGAGGACATAGCACATTGTGGGGAGAAAGGGTGGGATGGAAAGATGAGGTTGAAGATTTAAGTTCTCATGAAGAGTATGAACAATAAACAGTTGATCCTCATTTTTCACAGATTCTATGTTTGCAAATAGCACCTACTGGCTAAAAACTCATGTGTAACCCCCAAATCAATCACTTGTAGGGGTTTCATAGTCGTTTGCTGACATGTGCAGAAACGCGAAGAATCTGAGTTGCCGCCAGTGCACAGTGACTGAGGTTGACCAGTGGGGCACCCCACCCTCGCATTTCAGCTTCACATGGAGAGCAGCTGACGAGGGAGCTGGTGGGGACAGCACAGTGCAATGCAAGAAGCTGCGACACCGGGGCCCAGTCAGTGGGGCAGTCTCAGGCAAGTCACTAAACATTGCTGAACCTCATTTTCTTTTTCGTAAAATAAGAAAATAGAATCTCCCTGGGTAACTTGTTTTTAAGATTTAGGACTAGAATCTACATGAGCTGTGTGTGTGTCTATAGGTATTTCCCCTAGGAGCAATGTTTTAGTATTCACTAGTGAAGGGTGCCTGGCAACTTTATAGGGTATGCCTACTGCAAATAACAAGAATTAACCGTATAGTGGTGTGAACCAATGGCAGGCATGCTGCTCTGTCCAGCCACTCCAAAATAACGACCCTAACAAGGAAATCCTGTGGATGGCACATATAAGGCAACTGTCCCAGATCTTAGTTGAAAGGCTGACAAAATTGGCCAAGAAGTCAGAAGAGGCAAGCTAAACATTAGTTTTCAATGGAGCCAAGTATTCACTAGAGTATTATTTTTCAGTCGAAGAGAGCCACCAGAGCAGCACTTGAGCTATCCAGCCTGGAATCAGACCAATAGGAGAAGTCATGCTGAGCCTGCCCCAAGCAAATCACAAGGGTGTCCATTCAATGCAACAAATATCGTTTTACTATATGTGCTGAGCCTCTGCTAGATACAAGGACTAGCTCCGTGGTCCTCAACCCCTGCCAGAAGCACAGTGGTGTACAGAAAACCCCTCATATAATGCTGCCAAGTTTTTATCTATGTAAAAAATTTACACTTACTATGTTTCTTCACTGAGTATACCTACTGTTCCAGCGAATACTGTTGGAATGTGAAGTTGGAATGAGGTACAGTGTGATATACTGTATCCCAGGGTACAGCTGGTTATGACAGAAAAGGTGCTTCCCATCAAACAAACCAAACAACAAGTACCCTGTATATTGACTGGTGTGCTTCCTGATTATATGAAAGAGCACCGAGAGGAGACGACGCTAAAGGAAAAACAATGAAGTAGTGCAATCACTTGACACAATCTAAGTCCTTCAAGTGTCACCAAAAGTTCTTATATTTGAAAATATGGAATTGCTGAGTCATGGGATACATAAGTATGTTTACCTTTAGTAGGTGCTGTGTAACAGCTTTCCAAGGTTTGGGTACCAGTTTACCTCCTCATTAGCATTGCAAGATATTTCTAGTTGCCCACCTCTTCACCAGCACTTGGTGTTATCATTCTTTTGAGTGGGACCTTGAATCTTGAGTGGAGCATCTCAAGGGCAGAGAAAGCCCTCAGATCTTGTTTGTTCCTCCAGACTTACCCTGCCAAGGCAGTTAAGTAGTTTCTGATGCATGGTCCCCTGAAGCACCAATACTCTGCTTAGTTCTTCTGCCTTCCAAACAGTTCTCTGAGCTCCCTAATAATCTTCCTATAAATTCCATTTTGGCTTAAGCTTGTGGCCAAGGAACCCAAGTGATGCATTAGTTGAAGTTACTGGGGAATCTAGACTGGGCCTCTGGCCTTCCCTGATCTGGGCAGGGAGATACAACATCGCAGACCACTCACTCGGGCCACATTAAAGTACTTCCTGTCTCCAAGCTCAATAGGATCACCCCACTTCCACGTCTTTTTAAGGTAGCTTTGTTTTGCCCAGAATTTGCTTCCCACTCCCTATTCACTTAAAAACATATTTTAGGACTAAGCTTAATCATCACCTTGATTAAGTCAGAGAGGGAAAACCCCTTTGACTACCCCATGCAGTTGCTCCCTAGTCCACTGAGAAGAATTCGATTCACAACCTGTCAAGGGCTCTTCCTCATATAAACCCATATGTTGAAACCCTAACCCTCAGTACCACAGAATTTGGAGATGGGGCCTCTAGGAGGTAATTAAGGTTAAATGAGGTCCAATGAGTGGGCCCTAACACAATCTTGCCAGTGTCCTTATAATAAGAGGAGATTAGAACACAACAATAAATACTAGGGACACACATGCACAGACAAAAGTCCACGTGAAGGAGACACAATGGGAAAGCAGTCATCAGCAAGCCAGAGGGAGAGGCCTCAGGAGAAGCTGACCCTGCTGACATCTTGATCTCAGACTTCTGAACTGTGAGAAAATCAGTTTCTGTTGTTTAGGCCATCCAATTTGTGGTCTTTTGTTGCAGCAGCCCTCGCTGACTAATACACACCTCTGCCAGGCTACTTCTCAGTGTTACCTGTAATCATTTATCTACCTGATTGATCCCCATCTCCAGGAAGATTCTAATCAGTATTCTCTGAGCCTGTCACAGACCCAGGCACGTGCGGGTGCTCAGTGACTGTTTGGTGAACAGAGGAGGTATGAATGCAAAGGGCAAAGGGAAGAAGGACCGGACAGCTTCCCTTCTGTGCCCTCTTCCAGGCCTCCTCCTTGAAGATCTGGTGTAGTCCACAGAAGCGATGGGTTCAGTATCAGCAGAAAATGGCCCCACAAAGACCCCTCAGAGCCTCATGAGGTTCTTCAGCTTGGAGCTGTTGCTACCTTTCAGCCATGTGGGCCCAGAGCTTGGGCAAGATCCATCCGTGACTTCAGCCCCTGACTTGGGTTTCTAGAAAACACGCCCCTCACTAGCTCAGCTGTCTGCCGCTTTCAGGGGCTGTTCCTGGAAAGATTTGGGCTAGTGGTTCTCAAACTTTGGCACACATAAAAATCACCTGGTAGGCCTATTGAAGCACAGATGACTAGGCCACCCCCATGGTTTCTCATCCAATAGGTCTGGGGCTGGAATGTACATGTCTAACAAGTTGCCAAGGGATTCTGATGATGCCTATCCAAACACTAATCCAGGCAAAGGGCAGCAGGCATGCCAGGGAAAGATGACAGAAATGATTCAAACAATGTGGAAGGAGATCCAGGCGTAAAGAGTTAAGAGGTGATAGGAATGAATGGCTTGGTCACAGAGTGCTCAGCTTGCGCTGGGCATTGCCTGACGGTGGTTCCGTAGGTCATGGGGCCAGTGATGGTGATGGATAGAAATGAAGTTCTAAGACCATTTTACAGAGTCCAGCTTCAGCTGGACCCAAAATGGCCACCAAGGAGCAGTGGAAGGTCTCAGCTCATTTTCAGATCTGCGAATAGTTCTGGGGATTCTACAATTTATAGGTTAAACACTGAGCTAGGGGCAGCAAGCGATGATGTGGCGAAATAAGATCCAAGTCCTGGTTTGGTTGTTACCAATGGTGTGCCTCTTCCACTTAACTTCTCCCTCTAGGCTTTAGTTTATTTTCAACAACCTCTGAGCGTTGCTGCAAGGATCCAGTGAGATTTGGACCAAGAAGCCCTATGTAAATTGTGGAATTCTACAGAAGCACAAACTATCTATGTGCTGCAGAGGGGGTAGAGAAAAGGGCTCCGTCCTTGCCCACAGGCAGTGGCACTCAGGAGCAGAATGTTCTGCATATAGATAGTACCTATTAGTCCTGAAGGCACTTTGCTTCTCTCCATCTCTTTTGCTACCATCTAGCCCAACAGCACCTTCCCAGGCCCTTTAGTAACCCCCTACCTCTCGTCCTCGGAGCCAACTCTTTATACAGCAGCCAGAGACATTGTTTTAAAATCTAATTAGATCATGTTACTCACAGACTTAAAATGTTCCAGTAGTTTTGTTTTTTTTTTGTACTGTCTTGAAATCAAATTTGAGGTCTCGATAACCTACCAGACTGTGCGGGCCCACGCCCTTCTCTCCAGCCTTGGCTCAGACTGACCCTCCTGAAGACACCGGCCTCCACTCCCTCCTGGAACGCAACCATCGCTGTGCTCAGGGCCTTTGTTCTTGGTCCTCTGCCAGAAAGCTTCTTTCTCTGTATTCCTTGTCTCTCTAGCCCAGCTAATCAGCTGCGGCCTTCAATGGCCCCCATCACTTCAATTAGAGCATCCTACTATTCTCTTTTATACCCTGTTCATTTTTTTTACAACTATTTGGAACACATACTTTTTGTGTGTTTAGTGTAGTTCTTCCTGACCAAATCGATAGTTTCTGAAATGAATGTCTCATTCATTTCTTAAATCAGTTAGGGTGTTTTGGGTGAAAGCAACAGAAATTGGCCTGGTTAATCTAAGTAAAAGGGAGTTTGTGGAAAGGACAACCAGAGTTAATAGGCTAGAATACAGGGCTTGGAAGCAAGCAGGAACAAGGCCGCTCTAAAAAGTAGAAAGCTAAAGTGGCAGGAAATGTTCTACTGAAAATAGCCTGGTTGGGGTGTGTGATGCTCAAATGCCAACTTGTTTTTAGTCTCTTTATTAATCTATTTTGATTTAAAATTCAGAGTGAGAACATTTAATTGGCCTGGCATGAATCATGGGCTCACTCTTGGCTTGGGGAAGGAAAGAAACCTCATCAGGGTAAAGAAAGAAGTAATCTTCCTCTCAAAAAATAGTTGCTTGGTTTGCTCTTCCAAAGGGGAGGATGCAGGCTAGCTGGCTAGCCTCAAACAAGGTATCTACCAGGCCACAGCATTGACTCCTGCTAGATACCCAGTCAGGGTAGCCACAACAGAAAATATTTCTCACATGAATGAATAAAAACTTCCTTCTGGACAAAGTTCAGAGCTTGTTCAGTTGCATGTGTTTGAAGAGGAGAGATCGTTGATGCTGGTCTTGGTGCTTTGGAACAAAAATATCTTGGTGCATTTAACAATACTGGGAACCATAAATCCTGAATTAGTGTCATGGAATCAATCAGTGAGCAAGTGGGGACACAAGGAAGTCACATGCCTTCAGCCAGGGAGACACCAAAAATACTCCTGAGATATCATAACCAGTACTATTTTTAATGGCCTCAGAAGATGGTTATTTTTACATTTCTGGGTATCTTTCTCTGGCGTTAACCAGGGCATACAATCCATCACACATTGGGCCACGTCACAGAAGATCGGACAATAGAACGGGGAACATTGGAAGAGGGTTTTCTTTCTTGGTATCTCAGAAACAAACAAACAAAAAATCCATGGCCTTCCCTTAAAGTTGATGTATTTATTAAGGAGGAAACAAGACAGTAGGAGAGGAATGTGAGCACTGTGTGAAAGCCTGGTCTTATCTGGCCAATTAGTGGAACATTCTTATTCTTCGTGGCTCAAGGATTTCTGTTCTTTTCGAGATTTTTGTGGATAAATTATTCTAAATGGTGAAAGGCCTTGGAAGGTGAGAGGTTATCTTGGATGTCCAAGACCCATCCGAGTTCCCAGCTGCACAGAGCCTATGAATGACTTTAGCTATACCACATACAACAGAAGAACCGCCCAACTTTTCAGGAGAACAGGAGAGATCAAAGACATCTTCAGACTTCATTTCCATGGCCCTTTGGCTACATTCCCAGTGCCAGACAATTTTCTCCAAGGGTCCTGGCCAGATATTTTGGCTACATTCCGAGTGCCAGAAAATTTTCTCCAAGGGTCCTGGGCCAGATATTTGAATTTCCAGTTTAGTTTTGTAGCCAAGGAAATTTAAGAGAAGGGACATGTTTCTTACTTTTCAGGAGAAAAGGAGGGATCAAAGATATCTTCAGATTTCATTTCCATGGCCTTTTGGCTACATTCCCAGTGCCAGAAAATTTTCTCCGGTGTCCTGGGCCAGACATTTGAATTTCAGACTAGTTTGTAGCCAAGGAAATTTTACAGAAGGGACATGTTGCAGGTATCTTTTGCAGCATTATAACCACTCCAAAACAGTCACTTAAAACAACAGCGATTTATTATTTTTTATGATTCTGTAGACTGACTGGTCTCAGTTGAGTGGTTCTTCTGTTCCACATGGTGAGGCTGAGGCCACTCACGGGCTCTCTTCAGCTGGGAGCTTGACTGGGCCGGACATCCGAGATGCCCTCTCATCCTCCAAGAGCTCTTGCCATCCAGGAGTTTAGTCTAAGCTTTTCTATATCATGGCAGTTGCTTCCAAGAAAGAACAGTTCAAGAGGACAAGCCCCAGTGCGAATTCCTTTATTAAACTTCTTTTGTCATCACTTTGCTAATGTCTCAATGGCCAAAACAAGTCCCACAGTCAAGTCCAGAGTCAGTGTAGGAGGGAAGTACACAGGGGTGTAAACACTAGGAGGTGTGGTCCATTGGAGGCCACCAGTGTAACAATCTACCCCAAGAGATCAGGGCAGCAGTGCCCGCTGAGTGTCCCCAGTTATCAGGGCTTAGATAAGAATGCATGACACAATAGCTTGTCTATGACCAAGCAGTCCCCCAAATTCAGTGTGACGAGGGGTGTATCTAGCCCTGTCTTTTTGTTTGAAATTGCCTCTTATCCACAGACCCTGCCAAAGAAATGAGTTTAGGTTGTCACATTTTTATTTCAAGATCCTGTCTCCTTGCCCATAAATGATTGGACCAGAGTGAACACCTGACCTAGGGGCGATCAAGCCATTCACTGGACTGACCCAATCTCATCCTCCCCTCTGATTTTGGACTTCAGATGCTAAAAAATTAAGATCTAAATTGGTGAAGGAATTAGAGATCTCCTGCATACTCTAAAATGAGCTTTGTACCCTAAAATATGTCCCAAACTCCTGAGACAAACCAGACTGCTAGACCATTGTTGAGAATGTTTAAGAAACAGTGGCAAGTAATAAGGTACTAGGGCTACAGAAAATAAAATAAATACTCCAAACCAGGGGTGTCAAACTCATTTTCACCAGGGGCCACATCAGCCTTGCAGTTGCCTTCAAAAGGCTGAATGTAATTTCAAGCCCTTAACAGTTAAGGAGTAGTTGCATTTATACAGTCTTAAAATTATTTCAGCCCTTTGGCAAGGCTGATGTGGACCCCGGCGAAAATGAGTTTGACACCCCTGCTCTAAACTATGCACTCATAGATATCACACGTCTCTGCTTATCCTCTTTTATTCCAATAATCTGCGAGGAGACTATGCCCTCAATAGCCACTGGTCCAATGTGGTAAGGGACACGTGGCACGGAGCCTGGAGTGACACCCAGCCTACATCAGCCAAACCACAGCTGACCAGCAGATCCATGGTCATAGGAATAAATATTTTTATTGTAAGCCACTGACATTTTGAGGTTATCTGCTTTGCGATTTTCTTATGTCAATAACTGACTAATGCAAATCTCAGTGTTGAAGGTCCTGGTTGGCCCATTTTCTGCTCCACTGATCAGTCAGGGTCTCAGTCTCCTTCATCTTATGGTGCCACGAACCCCTAGAGTACGATCCTCATCTGCATTCTTGGAGCCTGGCCACAGGCTTGTTCAGGTTCCAGCTTTGCAGAGAGAAAAAAAATGCACGCAGAAGCATGTGGGCAGTATGTGAAGGCTAACACTTGGAAGCGGAGCACCTCTTTTCCACTTGCCTTCATCTGGCAAGAATGTAGTCAGGTGACCACACCTAGCTGCAAGAGAGGCTGGGAAGTGTACTCTCCAGCCATGTAGGCCACTACTATGGAAGGAGAGAAATACAGTTTTCGGTGAGCAGTTAGCAATTTCCACTTATAAATTGGAAGAAATGGTTTCAATATCTGTGAAGATGTTCATGAATAGCAAGATAGTGTGAGTTACAAAGTGACATAGTTTCTGAAAATACTCTAGAAAGTGAGACAAATGTTACACCCACTTGCATAAATAACAATGAGAAAATGTAATAGCACCATTTTGTCTGTGCTGTTTTACACTCCCCCCCACCCCACCATAGGGGCCAATTTGTGGTCATCTCCCAGGACGGACAAAGACAAACGTAAGTATACTCAGAGACAGTGAACAGAATGATGAAGGTCTCAAGAGCAGGTCATGAGCAGAATCATTAAGGAGGACTTTAGAAAAATTTTTATAAAAGAGACTGTTTGGGAAGCAAAATGGCTGCTTTTAAATGTTTTAAAGTATGTCATGGTAAAAAAAAAAAAAGAGATAAGGTTTATTCTGTAAAGTATCCGAGAATAGATGTGTGATAAGAGGAAACTACAGAGAAATATATTTATGTTCACTATAAGTGGATTCCAGCAAAGAAGTCCAAAATGATTTACACCTCAGATTCATTCTGGACTAGGAAAGACAAGGAAAATGCTAGCATTTGTTGAGTATGTATGATGTGCCAGAGAGTACTCAGGCACTTTCATATACTCTGTTCTTTCCAACTCTGCAAGTCTGTAAATTGATGAGGCTATGTCCTATATCCTTCTGAAGTTTTCTAAAAAAGCCACTTTCCTTCCCATACATTCATTTGTACGAGTTCTTCTCCGAGAGTCTTGTCTTTTCATGACTTTGTCTCCAAATTCTGGAGGCAACTTATTGCATCTCTGCATACTTTCCTTCAAACCCCGTTTTGGGGGGGACTCACTGACAATCCTGCAGAAATCATATATGAGTAAAATTTGTAGGGTAGAAACTGCTAGGGAGAAAAGCCTGGGACACATACCAAATTGTGGATTCTGTGGTGGATGGAGGAGATGGCAGAGCAGGGAAAGAAGCAATCCTATCACTTAGTAGTTCTCCCGTTCCCAGCAGAAACCCCAGATCTTTGAGAGAGGGGGTATAGTCCTGACTAGCATAGCTTTGTGGTGACTCTCGTGTCTACTCGTTTATCACGGGGGAGTCTAGAGAATACTGCCAACAAGGGTGAGTTTGAGTGCTCTGTCCAATGCTCAGATTCCTGGTGTCTTCTACACACCTCCTCTGCGAACTAATGGGAAAGATGCCTCTCCTGATACATTAGGAGTTTCTCCTTATTAACTGGAGTCATTGAGTCCTTTTTTATTCCTTCTACCTTCTGAGCCAAAGTTTCTGGACCTCCCAGATGTTTCTACTTTCCTTTTTTGACTTCAGCACTCATCTCAGTCAATGCCAATCTCTAACATTGTGTTATTCTACCAGTGGGAATCCCAGGCAGGAGATAGAAAGGGACCTCGAGAAAGAGGACGTAAAACTCCAAATCTCCCTAAAACTTGTGAGAAAGTTTAATGTTCTATGCACACCTACATGAAGTGGTAAGAACCCCTCATGTGTTCCCAGAAGTTGAGAGAGAGCTGAGAGGGTGGGGTAGGAACACATTTGGACCCATAAATATTCCAGTTAAGTTGCGAGGAAGATACGCAGAAGACAATTCAAGGCCATGGAGTCATAAAATGGCATGACTGAGGAGGCTGCTTGGAAAACAAGCATGTCCTTCCTCTTGTACCCACCCACACGCCACCTCCCACTTCAGTCTCTTCCCGTGGCCTGTAAAACCCAAGGCCGCAGATCTGGCCAGATGTTAGTGGAGCTTGCTGTGCCCAGGGGTCGCAGACCCTAACGTGTATTTGGAAGACATGTTCTGGTCATGTGACCTTGTGGAATAAAATAGTCACGGTCCAATTCGGCATTTCAGCTTCCTCCAATTTACCTAATGGGAAGCACTCTTCACCACAGCAAGCAAACGCTTTTTCCCATGGCAGCAGCATGTAGACTCCAATGTACGTTTTCTATGAATTTCTCAGGCCCTCTCACCTTTCGCCTTCGGCCTCTCTCCTAATAAGTGCTATCGAATTCACCGAGAGCGGTTCTAGCTGAGCGTCCCAGAGAAGTGGCACAAAATAAATTAGGGGTGGGTATGATGTCATTTTTCTTCATTAAGATGATTTCCTTGTTCTTAATTCCAATCAAGTAAAATTACTGAGTTAAAGGATATAAGTACTATTAAGGATTTTGATACACATTGCCAAACTGCTTCCAGAAAAGTTAGACAAGGGACTAGGCATTGAATTCAAGTTCCCTATACCATCACTGTTGCCTTGGACTACTTTTCATATTATAGTCCCCTAGCAATGTCTTTTTCTAAAGCTAGTGGCTATTCTATACTCTTAAATCATATTGCTAGCCCCAATCCTTAGAACTTAAGCCTTAATTTTGGTACTTAGAATTTGGCTCAATCACTCTAGGGACTAGGAATATTTGAAAATTGAGTTTAGAATAAATACTTATTCATATGTGAAGCTCCCACCCAAGAATGATGCCAGCCTCATTACACACCCAAGAACCTAGCCAAACCCTTGGCATGAACTCATCACATAAACTGGAGACATTTTGTTACTAAAGGAAATAAATGAAAGGATATCTTCTTCCAACAAGAAAAAGATATCCCTAGACAGAGTCTCAGGTTGCCTCCTACAGATAATTTGTTTAAATGTTCCAGTCATAAGGCATTTTGTCTAGTTTCTTCATGGGGAACAAATGAAGGAAGACAATCAGGAAAAATGAGATCTCCATTAAATTGCCCCGAGTTTGGGCTATGTAATTAATTTGGGGGCTGATTGGACCACAGGTCACAGAAAACCCAACTCAAAAAATAAATTATGTCCCTGACTGGTGTAGCTCAGTGGATTGAGCACCTGCCTGCAAACCAAAAGGTCGCTGTTCGATTCCCAGTTAGGGCACGTGCCTGGGTTGCAAGCCATGTCCCGAGTAGGGGGTGCTCGAGAGGCAACCACACATGGATGTTTCTCTCCTCTTTCTCCTTCCCTTCCCCTCTCTCTAAAAATAAATAAATAAATAAATAAATAAATAAATAAATAAATAAATAAAAGTTTAAAAATCGTTATGATTTCATACAAGAGGAAGTCCAGAACCGGAACAGCCACAGGTCAGTTACCAGAATTGCCCAACACTGTCTTCAAGAACACTGCCTCTTTCATCTTGTACCCTGCCTTCTCAATGTGTTGGCAGCATTGTCACCACAGCGGCTCTCCTCATAGTCACAACTATGACCATATATTACTGCCATAGCCTCGGAAAGTCAGCTTCACACATGTTAAGTTTAAGACATCTATTAGACACCTAAGTATAGATGTTGAGAAGGCATTTGTGTTTATGTCTGTTGAGTTTGGGAGGGAGATGTCATCTTGGCATATAAATGTGTGAGTCACAGGCACATAGGTGGTGTTTACAGCCATGAGGCTGGATGAGATCACTAAGAGAATAAATGTAAATAAAGGAAAGGATCAAGATGGATCCCTAAGGCATCCCAATGTTAAAAGGGTAGAGAGAAGTTGGCGGTTTGAACCAGTAAAAGAGCATGAAAAGGACCAAACAGAGAGACGGAAAGAAAACCAGAAAAGCGCAGTGGTCTGGAATCCAAGTACGGGAAGGATACCGAGGAGGAGGGATTTTCAATTGCACCCAGTGTTGCTGATGCATCAAGACAGAGGACTGAGAATCAAGAACTGATTTTGGCAACATGGAGGTGTCTGTGGCAGGCACGGGTTTAGTTTAGTGGTTGGGGCAAAATCCTGGTTGGACTGGTTTAAAATAGAATGGGTAGAGAGAAATTAGATACTATGAGTTTAGAAAATCTTTCACATTTTGCTGGAAAGGGAAGCAAAAGAAATATAATTAAAAGAAAAAAATTTTAAGGAGACTATTTGTATGAATGGGAATGAACCATAAGATAATGAAATTTTAATGATATAGAGAAGAGACCAAGGGTTGGGGGGAAGTCCTTAACTAGAGGAAAATGACTGGGAATTCCTACACAGAGATATTTCTTTCTGGAGGAGCACAGACAATCCATCTATATTATTGGGCAGGAAGGCAGATACTGGCAGGTGGGCAGATGGATGTAGTGGCAGGAATTCATGGAAACTCTTCTTTGATTGTTCAAGTTGGGAGCAAAGTCATCAGCTAAGATAAAGATGGAAGGGTAGAATTGGAAGTTTGAGGAGAAAGAACATGAAATGAGGATGTGGAATGTGGTATAGAGAAGTAAATGGACTTGAAAATACACTGTGAGTGGCAGCAACAATTAAGGCACAACAGAAGTTCACGGCTATAAAATGGGGATGATAATAAAAATAGTATATCAGGCTGTTGTGAAGATTAAATGAGTTGATCTAGATAAGTAATCAGAACAATACTGGTTATGTTGTGATACTGTGGAAGCCTTATCCATTTTTATTACTAGTAGAAAGGGACAAATTCATTAATTCAGCAGAACTTGAGCAGTGAGTGAGATACCAGTTGAGTCTTATTACTTGTCATCAGAAGAAAGTCTAATAGTAAATATAATTAATAATGAACACAATAAATACAAGTAAAAGTAGGATGAGATGACTTTGAACATTCAACATCTACTTGATGGCTGCCCTTAATGAATCCAGGTGTTAGAAAACAGGATAGCAGTGAGGCTTGTGGGATAGTGAGTGGAAAAGGGCGGGAGTGGGGCTTCTGAAATGTTGCCAATAATTCTGTTTCTTGATCTGGTGCTGGTTACATAGATGTGTTTATTTTGTAAAAAGTCAGCAAGCTGTATGCTTAAGATATATACACTCTTCCGTTGTATATTATACTTTAATAAAAAGCTTAAGCATGTCAGGCTGAAGGAGTGACTCAGAGAGGGCCGCAGCGGGCTTGCGGCTGTTCTATCGTTATGGCGGAGGAAGGAGCTGGAGGCTCTGCGAAAGCAGAGGCTGGCCGAGCTGCAGGCGAAGCATGGGGATCCTGGTGATGCAGCACAACAGGAGGCAAAGCACAGAGAAGCAGAAATGAGAAACAGTATCTTAGCCCAAGTTCTGGATCAGTCAGCCCGGGCCCGGTTAAGTAACTTAGCACTTGTAAAGCCTGAAAAAACTAAAGGAGTAGAGAATTACCTTATACAGATGGCAAGATATGGACAGCTAAGTGGGAAGGTAACAGAACAAGGTTTAATAGAAATCCTTGAAAAAGTAAGCCAACAAACAGAAAAGAAAACCACAGTCAAATTCAACAGGAGAAAAGTGATGGACTCCGATGAAGATGACTATTGAATTTAGGGTGTGTAGGCACTGGAGCTTCATGGGACAGTTGCAGGACAGATAATGCCTGGCAGAAGCTAAGATCTGATTGAATGTTTACCTTGTTTACTGTTTATATACCTTTAGAAAAATAAACTTGTAAAATAAAAAAAAAAGCTTAAGCATGTAAAAATTTAATTTAAAAACTTTTAAATAAATATAGAAACAGAGAGATGAAGGTCCACTAGTGTCAGTGGCCTCCCTTAGAGAATGATAAAATTTATCCTTATTTAAATTTTCTTTTTTTGGACCCAAGCTATCTTAAGTGGGTTTCTTCAGCCTGGAGGATCAAGGTCCCTCTATTGGAAGGTACCCTCCACAGTGACAGAGCTTTGGGGCCCAAAATTCTCCCTTTCAGGCCCATCTCCAAAAATAGGTGAATCTGTTCTCTGTAGAAAGTTAAGTAATTTTCAAATTGTCAATCTTTAGGGCTCCATCAAGATCAAACCTCAACATTTATCCAATTCTGCTAAGAATCTTGAGTTCTTTGAGGGAAGATGCCCTGAAAGTCTAACTCACTAGTGACTTTCTTATCTCACAAGCAATTCCAAAACAGAGGCAGGGCTACTGTTGCAAACATTGTACTCTCAATTTGCCCACCAAATCCTCTGCCTCTGTAGAGAGGAAGCGTCATCTCTCACCTGCCTAGGGTGTGAGATGGGGATGCTGGTAGCCAGGTCATCAGCAAACGCAGTCTCAGGACTCACAGTCTGAGACGGCTCGTAGTCAGCCCACACAATGTGGGCTGTGGTTAAAGCTGCACTTCAGAAGTTTGGTGATTTATCCCCCACCCCAGCTCAGTTCCTTAGCTGGTTCCGTGAGAAAATAAAAACCAGGTCAGAGTCCAATTTCTCCCACAAAACTTCAAGAGGACAGACATCCAGCCCATGAAGCAGAAGTGACGGAGCAATAAGGCATTTGCAGCAGATACCAGACCCTTGGCACCAAGTCTGAAACCTCTCCAGACGGCTCAGCTGTCCAAGTCTAATCCCAAGCCTGACAACTGAAGGAGCATCTTGTCTAGATAGGCTCAGATTTATCCAACCTCATCCAACACATTAAATAATCATTGTGAAGCCATAGCTATGGAAACGCGACTCTTGATATCCGTTCTTCATGAATGTTGTATGGCCATTTCCCTCTGACATTTCTTCTTGGGTGGAATAGATGACTTCACTTGCCTCCGACCACAATGACTAAGACTCAAAGACTGTGTTTGCTCAGAAATAAAATTTGGCTTCAGTAACATCGTTCTGCCTCTGTGAGGACTATATGTCTCCAGACCTCTTTGTGCTGTCTAGAAGGCAGAGGGAGACGTGGAGGCTGGGTGCTTCTGGGAAGTCCACTTAATGTCAGGGCGGAGTGAGAACTTGATCCATTTACTCAGCAAATGTTTACTGAGCACGTGGTCTGTGCCATGAACCACCCTATACACTGAGAAGAGGTCTCAAACAAGATACACAAAGTCCCTTCTCTCACAGAGTTTACATTCTAGAGGGAGGGAGAGAGACAGTGAGCAAGTACACAGGTAAATTTTTAAAGATCACTTCAGACATTGATAAGAACTGTGAATAAAAAATGAAACAGTGTGATAAGAGAAAGAGTGGCGAGGTGGCAGGGAGCTTCTATGGTGGGGTGGCAGGAGACCTCTCTGGGGCACATCACATTTAAGCTCAGACTTGAATAACGAGAACGGGCATCAAGGCAAAGACCTGGGGGAGGGCATTCCAGGGGAGAAGGGCTGAGGGATAGGGACAAGGTCAGTATGTTCAGGAACCCAAAGAATGCCAGTGTGCTATTATCATTTCAGGCTCTGTATTTTTTTTTTAATTTAGCATCATGTCAGACACTTTTCATGCTGCTACACAGTTGTCAAATTTTTGTCCACAAAGTGTATCTTATTAGTTTTGTGTATAGAGAGAGAAACAGGGAGATGGAAAGCAGAGAGAGAGAGAGAGAGATTCTTACCGGTTTTGTTTCCCTGACTAATACAGCAAGTAAAGGTTTGTGGCCTGGTGCAGCAGGATGCCTTCGGGACCTTCCTCTGCCAATGTGGCCCAGTCGGTGTGATTAGCTAGAGTCAGTGATCCCTCAGTAATTAAACACTTTGGCTCCCCCCGTGACTGGGCCTCCCACCGTGCCAGGCCACAGCATGCAGCATCCTGGGAGGGCAGGGAGTGGAGGGGAGGAGTTGCCACTCTGACCTCCCCCACCCCTTGTGCCAGGTCCATCCGTCCTGCTCCAAGATGAGGCTGCTTTTTCTGCCAGCCCAACATCAGTGCCTGCTTGTCAGGCCTGAGCCAAAATGTTTCAATAAGTCATTGCCATCTGTGAGTGAAATCTACAAGGGGAAATGAGGCCCTGGAGAGAGGGTGGGTGTGGCTGTTACTACGGAAGGCATGCTCCATAGGTGTTTGGCTTGCTATAGATTTTTGTTCAAGATCTAGATCCCAGCACCTATAAAAACCGGTGCCAAGAGCCCACATGAAAGGAAAGCTAAATTTCATCTTTGCTCTTCCTGGCCCCATCACACATAGCTCACATGGGAAGGAACTGCCTGGTCTTTTCCACTCTGCATATATTTTCCAGTATAATCACATGTAGGAGAAAAAGGTATTTAGTCAAATAAGGAAGTCAGTTTGTCACAGAAACTTCTGTGGGAGGAAAAAGGACACAGACAAATCCTAGGGAAGTTTGTAGGGAGATGCAGCTCCAAAGTTCCTTCCCCAGAGGCCCATCTCAAAACATAGAGTGATCAGAGGTTTTCCAGGACCCCGGCCCACACTCCGTCCATCACCCAGGAGCGGGCCAGTGGTCGGCAGGGCTCAGGAATCAGGTCTTGGCCAATCTGAGACCTCCAACACAGCTATGCATCACAGACTGTGGTCTGTGTTTCCCAGTAAAACACTCAATATCAGGGCTTTTAAAATATCATCAGTTCTTGTCTGTTAATATGAGTTTAGCAGCAGTCTTAAGGCCTCTGATTCTACTCGTTCTGTGTAAGAGATGTGTGAAAAGATTGAATGTGTGTGTGTGTGTGTGTGTGTGTGTGCGCGCTAAGATCAAAGACAGGAAGGATGGGAAATATAGAAAATAGAGTTAAAGCAGCATTTGAGACAGATGGAGGAAGGGCAGATTAGGAAATTTCCTGTCTTGGCTTAACTGAGGCAATGGATCAGAGCTGGGCTTTAGCTCTGGGAGGTGACTACCTAAGGGGTCCCCAGGAGGGACCACTCAGTGTTGCTCAAGGAGAAACAGCCACCCACCTGGGGTGAGGGGCAGAGTCCCAGAGGCTCCTGGGTTGGCCACTCTCTGTCCCCTTTCATTTCTAGGTTGGATTAAATGACCAGACTACTACCTGGCATTCCCTGACAAGCTGGTAAAGCCTAGCATTGCATTTTAGCCTTTAAATATTTCATCTGTACCTGCTGATCTGATTCTGCACTCAGAGGAGGCCCCAAACAATCTTGTCAGTGCCAAGATATTGAGCAAATTCCAGATTCAGGGCTCTTGGCTAATAGGTAAAAGCCATGGGACTCCAGGAGCCCCACAGAGGAGAGCAGACTCCTGGGCACCCCCAAAGACCAAGATCACTAAACTGGGGGCAAAGGTAGCATAGGCTCTTTCTGTCTCACCTGATAATGGCCTAGGGCATGTGCTGCCATGGTGTTGGGAAGAGAGTGGGAAATGAGATGGGAGAGGGTTTCACTGGCTTAAAGAAGCTTTTAGCTAGCCCTGCGGTGCCTCCTTGGCGCAGTACAAGATCAAACAGTCACTGAAGTTTCCCAGTGTTCTGTAAGACAACCTGATCTCTGACCCATCCAGAGGATTTTCCCAGTACCCATAGTGTTCATAGGAAGGAACGATCTCCCCCTCTGAGCAGAGAGTGAACTGTGGCAGACTGTATCTTTCAAAAACAGCTGCAGCCACCTTTATTGCACATGTTCTTCTAGAACAGGGGTTGGCACACTACGGCCTGCAGACTAGCTGCCTGGTTTTGTAATTAAAGGTTTATTGGAACAAGGCCAGGCCCATTTTTGTCTACGGTAGAATTGAATAGTTGTAACAGACTATACGGCGTGCAAGTCTAGAATATTGACTACATGGCACTTTAAGAAAACGTTTGCCAAACACTTTTCTAGAACCTTGCCACCACTCCACCCCCATCAAGAAGTGGGGAGGGTCTATGTTCCTTCCTCTGGACCAGGGTAGAACTTTGTGACTACCTTGACCCAACAGAATATGACAGAAGAGAGACTACAGGACTTCCAAGGCTGGATCATAAAAGATCATGCAGTTCCACCTTGTCCACGCAGGATAATTCCTTCTGGAACCCAGCCACCATGCTGGATTCCAAAATAGGATCCTTACTTAGGGTGATCAGGGCTAATCCAGTTAACCACATTACATGATGAGGAAAGGGAATCAATCCTCTGAATAACATTGTTGGGGATTTCCTCAACTCCTGTTCTCTCTCTTATCTGAGAAGTAGGCTATTCTTTTGGAAGGAAGAAATCAGCCAACCAGCCAATTTGGTACTTACCTTGTATTCAGCAATATATTGCTGGAAGCAACGATCTTTACTGGCAAAAGAAAGAGTCCCTGCCCTTGACGAGTTCATGATCTGGCTGAGAAGACAGGTTAATGCAAGTGAAACCTTGTTATAAAACAATATACAAAGTAGATTATGCATTGTATAGTATAGTATAGTATAGTATAGTATAGTATAGTATAGTATAGTATTCCCACATAGAATATACTGTTGTGGTAATTACAATGACTACTAATATAATGTAACTTTCTCATATTTTCATAATCCTTTAGTGTTTAATGATCATTTTCATATGCTTTGTCTCATTTTTCCCCTCCCAAGAACCCTATGAGGTGCATAGGAATCTTGGCTCACACATTACAGGTGTAAAACTGAGGCAGAAAGCTTAATAAAAGAACATAGGGGTTAAGCTAAGCCTTGTAAAATGGACCACATTGGAGAGGAAGATGGAGGGTGGCCACGCCAGGTGGAGGTGGAAGCAGGCCAAAAGGCAGAAGGTTCGAGGTGCTCTGTGGTCCCCAGCCTGAGCAGAGCAGAGGGTGAGGGCAGAGAGCTATGAGCTGCTGGGCTCCAAGCTACTTTGAGAGAAGGAGCTCCTAGTTGACCTGAGCTGGCTTAAGACCTGAGCTTGGTCTTCTGAGACCCTTCCCATCGTGAACTGGTTTCCATGATAATCTGGTGCCACGTGGCTTTCTGCACTCCAGGAGACTTCAATCCTGTCCGCTCCCTCTGGGTGCCCTGCCTTTCTCCAACTCCATGTTCTCCAGCTCCAGCTCGTGTCCTGTCCCAGAATTACTGGCAGCCAGTGGGCATGGCAATCGCTGGAGAGGATTGTCGAGCTCGATGCCCTGTCCCACCTGTATCACAGAACTTGCCTCCCTCCCTCTTCCACATCATTCATCCAGGTTGCTATGTGCCCCCTTGGGAAGACAGCCTTTCTCTCTACTCTAGAAAAGTCAGGCTGGGAGCAGTCTGCTCTCACAACATCATGCACTCCCAGAGAAGTAAGATGGTTATTTTACCCCTCTGGATTCCTCGGCCCCTGCCTTTCCCCAGCCCCACTCACCCATGGGAAGTAGGTCCAATGCCCACCCACGTTGAGTCACCCAACCATGAGGACCAGGATGTCACATCTTCCCAAGTATTTCCAGGTGAGCTCATGCAGAGCCTTGCTGCCCACTGCCTGTGCTTGGTGTGAGTCCTCAGCATCTAAGAGCAACTCAGCCCACTTTCTCTCTTTGGATTTCTTCTCCCAAGGTAATGGGCTGCAGCCTCAGATCTTGGCCTCTGTGCCTGCTCCCCCAAACCCAACCCCACTTGTCTGCGACCATCTGACTAGCCCTTCCCAGCTCCTCTTCTCCCCTTCCCTCTCCCTCTGGCTGGAATGTAGATGTGGTGTGTGCCATTCCCTGAGGCTAGAATGAAATAAAATTAAGCAAGAAAAGTGGAGGCTCTGAATGTGCCCTGAGAATGAGGGCACAAATGTATAAAAGATACCTTTTTTTTTCTGGGAGGACTCAGGGTTTTCCCCAGAGGGCAGCTTTTAGTATAAATTACTTCCAACCCACAGCAAGACATGCCTTTATTCAAGATGGGTCAGTGTTCAGGATGGCCCATGGCAGAGTCTGCGTGGCTGGAGGGTTCAACTGACTTGGGGAGCCAAATGGACAGCCAGAGCATCTGGAGATACGCCCTTAGTGGTGGACACGCTGTGACAAGGCACTGACATGCCATCCACTCCCAAGAATTATGTATAAGTCTGAACAAATTGGCTCCTCTGGGGAGAAAAACACTAGTTCATCTGAAGGGTGGTGAGGGCACAGTTGGCAAAAACAGCCACTTGATTTTATGGCTTAACTATTTCTGCTGGTTTAAGTTGGTTCCTTTGAGCAATCAACAATTAACTCTTTCTTAGAAGGTTCTAGAAAATGAATACCTTATAGGGTCCATTGAGCATTCACCTCAGATCTACAGTCTGTTGTATACATGCTTCCTAGCAGTAAACAAGACTCTTGGTAATTGTATTTGTGTAAAAAGCATATGTGGAGTTCATTAATTTGTCCAACACCCTTTTACAGAGTTTTTTCCAGGTGCAAAGTTTGGTTACTTTCTTTAAAGAACTAATTGTACTTGGCTTTATTGTTATTAACAGTGAAGAGCTGAAGACCTCGGACCTTGCCCTGGATCTGCAGAAATTTAAACTCTTGGCACCTCAGTTTCCTCTTGCAGAAAGAGGACATGGTATTGTTTACCTCACTGGGATGCTATGATGGTCATATGGATAATCTGGATGGAAGAGCTTTGTAAACTGTAAGGGGCTGAAGACTAGTAAGAGATTATCAAAGCTGGTTACCCTCCACTTGGACCCTCTCTCCTCTTTCTACACATGAACTCTAAGTTTGCTGTCGTATTACAGGTTATCGGACCTGAAAGTGTGGCATCTTACTCCAGCTCCCTGTTTGCATTTTCATCCTCAAGCCAACCTACGATTAGACCAAGAGCTCAAGCTAAATGAGTCACAGATTTAGCAGGCTTTGACAAGTGTGTGTGGGTGGGTGTGTGCACACAGACACGCACGTGTACTCCTGAATGCTAGGCAGAATCACTCACTGGGGGCACTCTAACTAATGACATTTTAAAACTTGATGGACTCAGAAATTGTCCCTCCAAGACATTCAATCCAGGATCCTACCTACTGCACTCCTTTCTGTATAATCCTTCCTGTAGACGCTCAATCATGAGCTAGTGTAGATGACTCTGAGGGTGTTACTCTGGACCTGAGGGCTTCTTGTGGGCCCAATTTTGGGATTCTTGTGTATCTACTGCATTTGGGGTTTCTATGACTACCTCGATTCTTTCCCATGCGTGATCTTTATGTTAGTCGGCAAAGGTTCATAGTCCCACACAAAGCTGTCTGCCTTAGCATACCAGCTGCTCCCTGGAACTTCCAATGTGCATCTTTAGATTGCAGGACAGAACTCCTAAAAGAAAAGGATCCCTGCCTCAAGATAAATGTATCTGTTTTAGAGACAAAGGGGAAGAATCATAAAATCATGAAAATTTGCTTGGGATTCTGACTGTAAAATTCCTCCATGGCTTTCTCTTCTTCTTTCTGTTAGGGAAAAATGTTTTGGGAAAATGAACTTGAGTGGGAACTTGAGCAGGGAATAGTGGGGCTCGGCTATGACTAATTTGACCAGACTGTTTCCCCCAGATCATTCTCAGGAGCCCCAACAACACTCTGGTTGCCATGAGGTCTGACCAGGCTGACATCTTTGACGGCTCTAGAGGGACAGCCATGCCCTGAACAAGGCAACTTCAACCCAGTTGCAGACCCAGCACTCCCTGCTTATTCCTTATGCTGCTCCTGACAGTGTGAGCCTCCTAGCTGCAGGAGCCACAGAACAGGCCATGTGGTGAAATCCATGGAAAGGACATAGGTGAGCAAAAAAGACTAACCGAAGGTGAGTTCAAGATATGGTGTTTATGTTTTCTACTGGTGCTTGCAACCAAGAGATCATAAATGGAAACCATACTTAAAAAAATACATAAATTGTTACTGAGAGAGCTATTAGCACGTTTCCCTCCCCCCAAATTTATTAGCACCCCCAAAATTTGTCTCCATTTTACAGACCCTCAGTTATCCCAGTCTCCCATCACCCCCAGCCAGTCTCTCTGTTGTCCTCTGGGCATGCGCTGACCCATCACAATCTTCTATG
>PVJI01000523.1:212948-254339 GCA_004026765.1 Micronycteris hirsuta
GTGGATGAAGTACCCTGGCTGGTGTGGCTCAGTGGATTGAGCACTGGCCTGCGAACCAAAGGGGTCGTGGGTTCAATTCCCAATTGGGGCACATGCCTGGGTTGTGGGCCAGGTCTCCAGTTGGGGGTGCACAAGAGGCAACCACACATTGTTGTTTCTCTCCTTTTCTTTCTCCCTCCCTTCCCCTCTCTCTAGAAATAAATAAGTAAATAAATAAATACATAATTTTTTTTAAAAAACGTGGATGAAGTACGTCAGCTCCCAGCTAGTAGCAACTTCTCAAAGTCGTTACTACTGCACTTACTACTCCTTCTCTCTAACTCCAAGGACAACCTCAAAGCCGTATGCTGACACCCACATATCTGCCAGATGAACTACCCCAATCTCATTGCACCCTGTCCTGGGCAAGGCCAAGACTAGCAAAAAAGAGAGGCACCAAGAGCACCTGTGAGTGTGTCCTTAAATGTCAAGCCCTCAATGCCTTTCCTGCCTCATGCCAGACAAGGTCCAGTCCCTGTGTTCTTCCAAAAGATTCTCTGGTCTCTTTTCATATCTTTTCCCCAGAAAATGACAGACTTCCATGTCTCCTATAACATCCATCACAATTATAATTAAATAATTACATAATTATTTGTTTGATGTCCATCTCTCCTACTAGAATATAAGCTCCCTGAGGGCAGGGAACAGATCTACCACATTCACTACTATAACACCTCTCTGTTCCTCAGTTTCCCCATCTGTAGAGTGGAGGTAATTATGCACCCAATAAATGTTACATTTTATGATTAATCGTATCCCTGGCATCCAGCAATTCCTCAGCACATAGGAAGTACTTCATCAAAAACTGTTGAATAAATAAACAAAAGAGTAAGTCCAGGGCTGAGGTATGGATGGAGATTCAACAGGGTTGAGTACTTTTCTGAATGTAGTCAAATAGGAAAAGGTGATAGTAAAATGACCTAAGGATGCCAGTCTTCCCCTTTTTTGGTGGCTGGTGAAATGTACTCCATATCTTTTTCTCCCATATTTGTGGGTACCTTCATTCTGGTGCCCCTGGTGCCTATCATCAAGTCAGGTCCAACCCGCTCTTTCCTTCCCAGCCCAAGGAGGGCCATGCTGTGAGATCTTTGGCAAAACAAAATCATTAGTGCAGCTTTCCACTGACACAGTGGGAAAGGCTTACCACAGCCCTTTAGGGAAAGTGAAAGGCCTGGAGACATTCTGCCTGTTGCTACAACAGAGTGGTTACTAAAGAAACAGCCCACCCTTTCTCTGCCCTTAAGGACCTGCAGGCTCCTCCCAGGCCGGCACTACTTTTCTATTTTTTTTTTTAATTTAAATTTTATTTTTACAGATCCTGCCTCAGGTTTACTTGTGCAAACAGCACAGGAGGACAGCAGCTCCATGGAGACAGCAGCCCAGGGTTTCACACCAGTCTTTCCATCCTCACAATGGCAGAGGCCTCTACTGTGGAGCTTTCGTGGGGGCCTGGGCACCTTCGGGAGCCTGAGCCTGAGATGGAGCTGCAGTTGAGGCCTGGGGCTTAGTTTGAACCATGGCCTTGGACTTCAGCCAGCGGAGCCTGAGATCGTTGGCTATGGAGGCATAAGCACATCTCCCAAGCTTGCGGTGAGCCATGTAGGCAAGTCAACTGAGCTTGCGGCTGGCTGCTGCCCTTTGGGACCTTGACTTGGCCTCCTTGGGCTTCACAAGGGCCTTGATGGCCTCGGCATGTTCGCTCATGGCCTTGGTGTTGTTAGCCTGCATCTTCTTCAGGCTCTTCATGTGCTTCTTGGCAAAACACATGTTCCTTGGGAACTTGGGATCCACCCCCTTAAGAGATTCGTATCTCTGTGGTTGGGGTTTCTTGATGCAGCTTCTGTGCCATTTTGGGGACTGGTTGTACATAGTGTGGTTCCTGAATTTGGCCATAGCTGCACTGAAGCCTGCGGCTCCCAAAGTGCCTGGGACTGAAAGGGTCATCACGTTCTCGAATAGGCCCTGTAACTCTACCCCCATGTTCCTTCCTCTCCTTGGAGAGGAATAAAGAGAAAGTGTGTGTTCACAGGTCACAGAGACCCAAGGAGACCCTGGAGGAAAACTTCATGGCCACCACCTCTCAGACCCAATCCCTCTCTGCACCCGCCTCTCCATTTTCCTCTTCCTCAAGCCCTTTTGCAAGCACTGCTGCCAGAAAACGCTAAGATGCAGGCTTTGGTTTAGCCCCACAGAACTGTCATAGATCCCTGGACATTTGGCAGGAGAGGAGTAAGAGCTACATCTCGTTCATAGTACCAAAAACCGAGGGCAGTTGGAGGCAACTCCTTGACCTCTGTCTGTGATCTCTGTCTCAGTCTGGCAGCCTGGACTGTGGAGCTTGAAGGAGGGATATCATCACTGATGCCAGATCCCTTGGCTGCACCTGCGAGAACTGTTTTCTTTCACTCCTTTCGCCCACTATTTCTCTTCCAGGGTCCCTCCCCTGCTTCCCTTCCAATGGCCATCGCAACCCTCTTCAGGTTTCCCATGGGGTCAAGATGTCTAATATTTATTTTTACCCCAAAGGGGCAATGGCCTTCCCCGTTCCCCTTTCTTGACGTATGACCCAAACCCAAATGGCTGCTGAGATGGGAGTGGGAAAAACAGACCTGTGTGTCCCAGATTTCTAAAACTGTCCCATTGTCTGTCTCACTCTACCTACCCATCAGTCTTTGCTTCAAGGTGACCTGGCCGCAGATCATCAGTCTTGGCAGATGCCTCCTTTCCTCAGCTCCCCACGGAGGGCCTGCGGTCTTGTTATGACAGGAAGTCCTTTTCACAACACACGTTCCAAGTAGAAAGCTCTTTCAATATTTATTCTAAAATAGGAATTAATAAGAAAACATAGATTCCTTCCAAATCAGCCTTTCCTTTTTATTATTCTGAAGGGTCACTTCTGAGCAAAAGGAATAGGATCTTCTCATTGGGAGCAATTCCTAAATGACTTGATTTCAAGTCACAGAAGTATCTTTTTTTTTCTCATCAGAAATAAATTCAG
Organism: Micronycteris hirsuta; assembly: GCA_004026765.1. NCBI lineage: Eukaryota > Metazoa > Chordata > Mammalia > Chiroptera > Phyllostomidae > Micronycteris > Micronycteris hirsuta. The sequence continues at coordinate 215,986 of PVJI01000523.1, forward strand.
TGTTGCTTTAACTAGACATTGAAAACGCGTAATAATAGTGGTGCTCCTTCTCTTTCTGTCTTTTACAATGGGCCCCTGCTTGCATGCTGAGCTTTGGGAAGAAAAAAAATCCGTTATTGCTCCAAGCACCCTGGCTGAGTTGTTTCACCCCGTGATGGCATGAATGGCAATGGCGAGGTGAGGCACGGCGGTAAGTGTAGCGCCTTGCCTGCTTCTCAGCTGTGTGATCTCAGACAAGTTACTGCCCCTGTCTGAGCCACAGTGTCCTCATCTCTACAATGAGGACACTACTGCCTTCCTTACACCATTATTGTTAAGAATCGCATCGAGATAATTTATTGGAAGCCCCTCCCATATTGTCTGACACACAGGCAATCAGTGAATAGGAGCCACAGCAAAAGATTCAGGAAAGGTGGCCTGTATCCAGGTTCAGCCTGGGGTATGGAGGGAGGTTGGGGCAGAACTGCTTGCCACTCAAGGCACTAGCCTCCTCACTGTGTAATTGCTCATTAGGTCCAACCTGTTCCAACCTCCTATCTTTAATATCTGAAGAGGTTCACTTACTGTGTGTTAGGACAAGTACCGCTCTGACAAGGGATGCCTGAACACATAAGACAGGATCGAAACTATACATAATTTATTTTAGTAACTAAATATTGAGTTAACTAAAAATTGTGATTAACTAAAAATTGGTAGTGGGTGGCCTGCCAGGGTTTTCTTCCCCCTCTTCTTCAGTAAAAGAAGCTGTAGAGTCACTTCAGGGCCACTCCTTGCTATGAGGGTGTAAGCCAGGGATGCTCCTCCCATGGGGAAAAAAACACCTTCTGTTTGACTAGGGAAACTGCCGCTCTTGTGGCATTCAAAGGTCCAAGGAAGATTTGCATTGTTTGCATAAGAATCCTAGGGGCCCCCTGGAAGAAAAGGGACTGATGGTATGTCACCACCACCAACCATGGCCCACATTAGCACTAGCCATCACCACTACCAATACTCCCATTTCTACCACCAACCATAATCACTACCACCTCCACCACCATCACTACCTTCACTTCCATCACATGGCCTACCACCACTACCACTAGGATACCGCATACTCTCCCAACCGTCACACCACCATCAGCACTACCACACCACTAGTCACCACCACCCCACCTCTACCACCACCCTCACCACCTCCATTACACAGTTCAGCACCATCATCATCACCAGCACTGCATCTCCTAAAATTCCGATCTTTAAGTTTGGAAAAGGGATCTTGGCCTAAGCTCATTGTCCCAAAACCCTAAAATAAAGGAGAGAGAAAGAGAAGGAGAGAGAGAGAGAAGGAGAACTATAGAATGGCTTTGACCCTAGGAGGGGAGAGGGGAAGAGGAATGGTAGTTTTGTCCTTTTGAGATGGTGGGTCTTAGGATCTACTTATACCCTGGTAACGAGCAGTGCATGAGTGTGGACAGAAAACAACACTGGTCTTTGGGAGCTCAGACTCTTTAAGCCTTGGGGAGCCCTTTTGACAGAGAAAGTAGGGGGCTTGTTCCTTCTTAAAGAACAGCTGGTTCCATCCGTCTTAGGCCAACCAGTTCACTATGCAAATAGATTCCAAAAACAGTTCCAACTCCACCCTCTGAAGACAATCAGTCACCAAAGGCAATGGAAGGATGACATAATCGAGTAGGCACTGACCCCAGTGATGGCCAGCCTTGTGGGTAGTTGGATGCAGAGTCTTGGCTTTCTGATATCCCCGGTTAATGGACAAGGCCCAGGCTTTTCTGTTTAGGGCCTACAGAGACATGTCAATCCTATCTCAAATAATACAAAGAGAGACAGAAAGACAAAGTCAGGGAAAGAAAAATGCAAATGAGAAGCAATTTCTATACCATGTTCTGGTATGAATTTGCCGCTTCTACTAACTGAGAATCAAAGGACTCCTCGTTGGAGAGTGGGCAAAGATATTTGTGTCCTGGTCCAATCTTTGTGCTTCTTTTATCAGCTGGTTCTGCAATCCTCTCCCCCTTTGTGTATAATGCACTTTCTTGAATAAAAGCGCCCTGTATATTTTGGCTTTTTCACTGAGATTGTACAGGGTTCCCACTCTCTCCAACTTCCATTGCTCATGGTTCTGACCTAAAGGTAGAGCTTAATGAGTTGTGTTCATAGCTTTAATCCCACCTTTGCTATTGGATCATTAAGGGACTTGGCCCTCCTTCCCAAGTGGGCTGTGATAGGTCTGCTCTGTGGTTTACTGGGAATGGCCTTGTACTGCCTGGGCTGCTCCACAGTCTGCCTCTCCGCTGTGGGTAGTCTCTATCCGCCTGGTAGGAGTACAAGGAGATTGTAAAGCCTGTCCCATTTATTGGGTGGCAAGAGATACAAGCAGCCCCAAAAGGCCCCTCCTGAGCCATCATCAGCGCTGGCAGTTTAGTTGATGTACTGACAGTGCCACCCCCTCCTCCCCTTGCAATTACTCTAGCTGAGGTTTTATTTTCATGTTTTGTTACGTAACCATTTCATGTCCACTTCTGTGCAAACTCCCTAGGGCAGTTCTCCAGCCCACACTCTGCTCAGCTCAGCTGGGACTCAAGAATTCAGCCTGGAATCCTAAATTCAACCCAAAACACCCCAAGGGAAGCTGCCCCTGTGAGTACAAAGTGACATGAAAGGTCCCAGGCAGGCTGTGTCCCTCAGGCCTCCAGCTGCCTGCATCTGACATGTGAGGCCAAAGCTTGAAGAGCTTTTAGTTTGTGAAACGCTCAGTCCCTGATATCAAAACCACCAACTTCAAATCATAAACATTGTCGTTTTGGATTGATTGTCATTTTGTTTTTAACATTATCAACCTTAGCAAGAATCTCTGTTGTGTTCGTGTGAATTTTAGGTGTGATACACATATGTGCACTACAATTTCAACATTTTTATTTTGGGGCAAAGTACCCTGAGGATCTCTTGAAGAAAAACATAAATAAGCACAAGAGAAATAACGCAGCAATGATAAGAACCCTGAGCAGCCCAAGTGGTAAAACGAAAGGAAACCAGTTCTAATGTGTCCCATTCTAGTTCCAGCTAAGTCCTCCTCAGAGAGCTGAGATAAAGTGCATGTGTGTGTGTGTGTGTGCACGAGTATCTCAATGTGTGTGGGTTGGTAAATGTGTGTGTGAATATAAGTCATGTGAGTGTAAGCATAAGTGTAAGTGTGAATATGTGACTATGAATGTGAATATATGAGTATGAGAGAAAAAATGTAATTGTGTGAGTGTAACTGTGAGTGTGTTTGTGTATGAGCGTGGTTTATGTAATGTGAGTATGCAATTGCACATTGGTATGCATGTGAGCAAAAGTGTGTATGCATATAGGTTGTCTGAGTGTGAATGTGAGTGCATGAGTGTAAGCTGGATGTGTAGTTCTGAGTGTGTGTGAATGTACATTGTATGAGTGTGAATGTGAGTGTAAGTTGGATGTGAATATGAGTGTGCATGTAAATTGTGTGAATGTAAGTTGTGTGTATGAAGTTGAGTATGGGTGAGTATAACTTGTGTGAGAATGTGCATTTACTATGAAGGAGTATCCAAAGATGCAACTTTACAGGATCTTGACTTTAAAATCGATCCATTTTTAACACAAACCCCAGCTTGTCTAGCCCTGGTGAGGCCATCTTGGGAGCTGGTAATGGCTAGAATGACCACAAGTCCCAGTTTGCCCCAGTAGCAACTCCGTTATCGTGGCATAACTGCCATCATTTTGCAACCATATGGACATCGTAGTTGAGTATAATTTACATTGGTACACACCTTGAGAGCACAGCATGATGACTGTTTCGTAGGCACACACCCAGGTAACTATCCTCCAGATGAAGATATAGACGGTTTCTGGCACAGCCCTCCCCTCTTCACTCTCAAAAATATCTTGGTTTGGAAGATAAACTCTTCAGTCACCCGAGGAGAGTCTTGCCAGGGTTTCTCCTCAGCCTACCTGAAGGAGGGTGGATTTCGTTGCCCATTAACATTAAACCATCTTCTGGTCTTTGCATAATACTTTATCCGTGCTGGAGAGTCCAAGTAAATGTGCGGCAGCTGTTTGGAAACCCAGGCGGGTTAAATTACATCGGCTTGATTTGATGGGCTCTGAGGATGTGTGGATTCTGGAAGGTGGAAATTATTAGAACAAACGCCTTCATGGAAACTGCCATTAATCCAAACGTCTGAACTTCCCTTTACCCCATCTCCACCAGTCAGGTCCTGCCCTGCCAAACTTTCCTTTCATTAAAGAAATGAGTCATCCCCACTGGGAATCATATAGAAACTGTGAGAAAGTGAATGGGATCTGCAGTCAGCCAGGCTTAGCCTTGCAACTCAACTGTATCGTTAGCTAGCTCTGGGTCTTTGGGTTAGTCAAGTTCGCTAGACCTCAATTTTCTAATCAGTAAAAGGAACATGATTTACTTTGTGGAGTTGAGCTCAAAATTAGATTTAATGGACATAAGGTACTTGGCACATGGGCATCAAATACATGATAACTAATATTCAAGTCAGATTTAAAGATCAGAATAAAAGCAAAGTATGGTAGCTTAGCTTTTCCAAAAATGGTCACAGCAGTATTTCTAGTCCCATTCATTATAGAACTTTGACATTCCTCATCAAGAGGCAGTCTTGCCCCCAACCACCAGCTTGAATTTGGCAGGATTTCGTGACTGCCTTAATGAATAAAATGTTGTAGAGAAGCAATGCTACATGTCTTCCAGGGATATGAAATATGACAACACAGATTCTGCTCAGCTCTCTCTCTGCAGATGCACCTCTACCCCACCCTTAGGAACCCAGCCACCATGCTGAGAGGAAGCCCAAACTCACCCACATAGAGAGACTATATGGAAAGGCCCATGTGAAAAGGAACTGAGACCTCCCAGGCAATAGCCATTATCAACCACCAGACTTATAAGTGAACAAGCTTAGGATGATCCTAACCCTCAGCCATTGAGTCTTCCAACTGAGGGCCCAGAAATTGTGAAACAAATACAAGTCATGCCTGCTCTGCCCTGTTCGAATTCCTGGCCCATGAATCTGTGAGCATAATAAATGGTTATTTAAGCTTCTAAGTTTGGGGATAATTTGTTTTACAGCCATGGTAACTGGAATTCAGTGTAATCAGGGTTTTGGGGATGAGGTGGACAGTTCTCACATATGCCTGCATCAGGCAGAGTGAATGTGAGCACAGCTCTCAGCTTTGGCCCATCTAAACCCCAAAGTTGGAGAGCCTGTTATATACATTTGTCCTGTGGCTTGTGATTGGAACCTGGTGTCCATGTTCATGCTCACAAGATGAACTGGTTCTCTTACTCCAACCCAAGCGGTCTCTTATATCCACACTCGTAGAGACCTGCGTGTTCTCTAACACTAGCCTGTGGGAAATAGAACCATAAAATAATGCAACTATATTATAACCAAGATGCCTGAAGTTATATATGCAAATTGGCTGCTATCTTCTTCAACAGCAATTGTGAAAGCTTTAATCCTTTTTTTTTTTTTATTTTCTGTGTCACAAAGATGGAAACTTTACCCAGTGCCATGAGTGCCTCTGGGAAAGGAGGGTTTTGGCAGACTAGCCAGGCCTCCAGTGACAGTCAATGGCCACTGGAAAAATCAGGCCAGAAAATGGGGCAACAGAAAGACCCACTGGCCCAAAGCACGAAAAATTGGCTCAATGGACAGATTGTGTACAAAGAACCCTACCATGCCCTGGAGCCTGTCACACAGGCTCATGGCAAAGAAGCTAGTGTAACACAATGGCAAGAGCATGGGGTCGGATCAGACAAACCTGGGTTCAAATCTGCTTTCTCCACATACTGCCAGTGTGACCTTGGGTAAGTTTCTTCATGCTTCAGTTTTGTTGTCTGTAAAAATAGTACCTAACTGTGGCAGAGGCAGCTAGTTGTCTACCAAAGAAATGCATTTCTCTTGCGTAGTGCCGTAATGGCTGGGGAGCAGCTGTCCAGCATCTGTTGGGCCATGTGACTAGGTGGACCAATGGGATGTGAGCAGAGATCAAATGTGTCACTACCAAGCTGGGGTAGGTAGGCATCCCGTGTGCCTTGCCTGCACTACCATCTACTTTTATGGTGACCTTGAAGGCCACAAGTTGAAGATGATGACTTCGCGAGATGGAGTAAAACTGGATCCCTGTGTGACCACTTGGAAGAGAGCCACTCAACTAGGAACATGCACACTGGACTTTGTGTGAGTGAGAAATAAACTTCCTAGGTTAGGACACTGAAAATAGGGGCAGTTTGTTATAGTAGCTAGCCCACCCTAACACGTGCACTGTCGTAGAGAGCTGTGCAATACATAATTGGAGATAATTATAAAGAGTTGTTTACCAGCTGCCTTCCCCATTTGGCTAATGCTCCTTGAGGGCAAGGACCAGGCCCTACTGACGGGCAGGGCCTTACCCTGTGCGAGGTATGCACCGAGCAGTGAGTAAATTTGAGTTGATTATCTATAGCTTGATTAGGAGAAGAGAATTAGACTCTGGAATCTTTGGCAACAGAAGAAAGAAAAGGTTGATGTTAAAAAATAACATTATATTAATACTTTCTGACCAAATATAGTCATTTAAACACTTGTCAAAAGTACCAAAAACAAGAAAGAAAGAAAAACAAACAAACAGAAACCCGGCCTAGAAGTAAAGTCATTAGGTGCCAACTTGGAATTTTTATGCCAAAGGGGACCAAAGAAATGAGTTTTCCCATTACGAAGTTTTGGAAACTGAAGTTTACTATTAGATTTTCTTCGGTTCCACAAAGCTCATACAAGTTAATTAAATGGTTGGCTTAATCACTGGTTCCTGTTTCTGGCAGACGAGGCGGAATCATCTAGGGGAGGAAATAATGGTATGAACGCAAACTTGATAACAAGAATTGTACCTGAAAAGAACGCCTTATCAGTAACATCTGAGTTTTCTCTTTGAATATCAATGTGAAGCATTTATAGCACTTTTCTTTTTATTGCTCCCCAGGTGTTCTCACAACAATTCTAAGAGTTGGGCACATGTTACTGTCATCACTTCACAGATGGAAAATTCATAAAATAAAGAGAGCTGTAATTTGGCCAACATCTCACGGCTTGTGCGAGAATCAGAAGGCAGGCCCCCTGACTCTCCGCACAGGGCGGTTTCTCCAGCAGACCTCCTGGGCTGCTTTGTGCTCCGCATGGACGATAGCCCGGTAGGCACCAAATCAGACAAATGGTTTTTGAACCCAGTCTGGGTACAGTCTCATGCTTGAGTGTCTAACAGAATAAAAAGTAAACTAATCCACAACCAGTCCCACAATCCAACAACGGCCCAGCTAGGGAGAAAATAATTTAAATAGGTGAACAGTTTAAAAATAAGTAAAGTGTTAAAGTAGCAATTTCTCTTCATACCAGAAGAGAAGGAGCAAGACAGCGTGGCCAAGACTGTGGAAGAGGGAAAGAGTACACAGGGCTGGGATACCACAAAGGCTGGATGGAGGAACTGGAATTGCAGACAGGGGTAAATCTTTGTCACTGAAATGGTCTTATCTGCTTGGCATCCTTTCCTGGTTCTTCTGGAAACGTTCCCCTTTTTCTTCGGAGAATTGTTCATTTCCCTATTCCAGTCGTCTGAGGTTGATTCTAGATGAGGCTGTCAATGATAGCATCTTGCATATAACCCTAAACCCTGACCCACTGGAGTGGGTGTGGTAACAAATTCTAGCCTATTACAATTTTTATTTTTTAAATTGGAGCTAAGAGAAGGAAACAGCTCTGCTTGCGTGAGATGAGAGGCAGAGCTGAGGCCATGGAGGAGATTGGACTGAGAAAGGCAGCTAAGATCAGAGATAGGGTAACAATACTGACAACATCGGGAACATGGTTACAGCGGTCTCCGAAGTGCAGCAAAACCCTATCCTCCCTGCAGGTCATTGCTACATTGTGTTGATCTTTACCTCCTTTTTCCAGTGATGGTCATGGGTGGCTCACATCACTTGCAAACATAGGCTTGACCATGGGAACAGGTGGATAGGAGAGGGGAAGCTGCCCTCTCTTTGGCAGAAGCTACTACATGAGCCCACATGGGAAGTGAGGAGGCACAAGACTTCTGTGGGGACGGTGAAGAAACCAGTGTTTCCAGAGCTGAGGATTGGCATAAAAGAAAAGCGGCATACCAGCTCTGAGCACGGCGAATTTGAGACTACAGCAGAACATGTCCGTGGAGACACGGAGCAGGCAACCAGGATGTGGAAGCGGTCTCCAGAGAGAAATTGTGGCTGATGCAACTATAGTGAAAAGAGCGCTGCACTCGGAGTCTGAAAGACTCCAGTGAGAAAGGGATTTCTACGGCGTAACGCAGTCCATGAATTAAAGAGAATATTATTAATTTGGGAGCCATCTACATGGAGATAACAGTTGAAGTCACAGATGCAGAAAATTCTCAAGGAAAAGGAGACAAGGGGCTCTTGGATAAATGCTCACAATTAATCAAAGACAATAAGATCATCAGGAATTTAAAAACTCAAGGTCACAAAAACCAGGTAAGCAGAGATTAAAGAAAGAGAGGTTGAGCAGTGGTAAAAAGAAATAAAGAAGTTAGTATGATGGATGATGAGAAAGTCTATGGAATTTGAGTTTGAGGAACAGGAAGCTATTGGTGAATGAACTTGAATGTGGCAGAATGCCAGCTCTAGGATGGAGAGAAGTTCTAGGTAAGGCAATGGGAGCTGTTGGTATCCATTCCCTGGCATGCATACCACTCCTTGAAATTTCCAGTGGACTCCTGCTGGCTTCCCAGTGTGGAATCTGCATCTCTGTGCCCGCAGAACATTTCCCCAGAACCAGAGAGGGCCCCTCTGCCAGAAATAATAGGGAATTAATAGCCTAAGGAGCGGCCCTTTGACTTAAGAGTTGGATGTATAAATTCTCCAACTCTCTTGCCACACCCCTGAGCTAGGGCAATTCTAAAGCATGGAGTCTGCACAACCCTATCTCTCAGTTCCCGCCCTAGATTAGGCTCTCGGTGCCCACTGGGGTAGCCGTCCTCACAGTCCACGAATGAAGCTGTGCTCCTTTTCTTGACTTACTTCTCTACTCTCCTAGCCGTGCATTCCCTGCATTTCCCAAATAAGCCACTAATACACGAACCCTTGCCCCATTGTGTGCTTCTAAGGGAAACCAAGCTAAGACAGGTGACCGTGGAATGTATGGCCCAAACTAGGACACTTGTGAGAATGAAAAGGGGAGGGGACACTGTTAACAATTATGCCAGGACAAACGGCACAAAGCGGGACTTCGCATACCTGGGGGTGTGGCCTCCATAGTCACATGTCTCTCTTTTCAGAAGATGGACTGGGACCAGAGGAGAAAGAAGCACAATTCAAAAACCAATGTCTTATAATACGAGAGAGTGAAGATGTGCAGACAGCAAAGAGGCTTTTTATTTACTAAGCATTTGTGCCCTATGCTGCATTACCTCGAGGGCTCTAGAAAGGCGTATGTCAGCTCAAGAGTGGGAAAATCTCTCAAGAGAAGAATGGACCATACAAAATAGGTCAGTGTCCAGCCCCCAGGAAAGTGAGGCTTGTGCATTCATGTGATTCAGGACTCCGAGGCTGAGACCACTCCTGTCAATAAGATGCTCATCTTAACGGCACCAACGGGCTCCCCCTTCTCGCTTCCTCTTGCCTCCCATTAGTGAGGTCAGTGTGCTTCTCTCCGTAGCTGCGCAAAGAGACAAAACTCCTGTGACAGCACATTGACTTCCTCTCTGGTGGTCCCAGCAGCCCGAAGGACAGCATCTGGACACCTGGATCCTTCAGTATCCAAGGCCTTTCCACTTCAGATGCTTCCAACATCCATTATTTTATCACCTCTCCTCTTAAAAAAAAATGTTTTTCTCTGCAAGGAAATCTCTCAAGAAATCTACTCCTTGTTGTTGTACACTTGCGGAAGAGCTGCCGCTGAGGAGGAGCGTGTTCTGGACGTGATGGTGCTGAAAAAGGACAGGCACGAACATTTTTTCCCTTCTCTGTGCGCATATTAACCTGCATGCTGGATGCGAGACGGGAGTTTGTGTGTGAGGTCGGCGGTGTGGATAACATGCCTCTCTGATCAGGGAGGGACCTCGGCTCTCCAGTGCTGGCTGGTGAACTGGCCTGTGGGACACCTCATCCCTCTGACTGCCTGCTTTCGACATTCCTGCTTACAGCTGCCTCTCTTGAATTTGGAGTTGATATGTAAATAGATCCAATAGAGTGCTCTGCTAAACACCTTCTACATATTAACTGATTTCATCCTCACAATTCTATGAAGTAAATCCTGTTATTAACCCTGTGTACAAGTGAGAACTGAGATTCAGAGAGGCCAAGTAGTTTGCCCTTGTTCTTTTTTTTTTTTAATCACTTTATTGTTCTTCAGTTACAGTTGTCTGCCCGAGTTCTTGTAGACAGTAAAGCTTGCAGCTTGAGCAACAGAAAACAAGAGCCTGTGGGATACTCCATTGAACTTACAGGTAGAGCCAAGCTAGCCGGCTGGGTTGACAGAGGAAGGAACTGGGGCCTCAGTACCGCAGATCTCATTAGCTAATGGATGGAAACTGTCTTGTAGCTGTACTAAGACCTTGAGGACCGGGGGTGTGCTCTCCCATCGGTGGCCCAGGGGAGAGTTTATCAGGAAAACAGACTGTACTTGTTCTCCAAAGCCAGCTCCTTCCTCTCAGCTTTGCAGTGGGTTTTATCTCCTGTCAAAGCCACCCCTAACTTTACCCGCGTATCAAGGGCCAAATTCATTGCCTCCTCAGGAAAGACCTTCCCCTCTCTCACTGCCCCTAGCACTTACTCTTCTGTGTCTCTGTCTGCCCGGCTTTTGCGCAGAACCTTTCTTGTCCTCCGTCATGGAGGACAGTAGGCAAGTGGACATGGGGGTCTCTCAGCTGGACCAGCAGTAGATGAGCAGGGTCCTCTCACAGGAGTCTCAGGAGTGTCACATCTGTCTTCAAAGGGCTGCTTGCTGACCCAGGCTACTTGATGTTCCCCAAACAAACTCAAAAAATTTCCTGCTTCGGTATCTCTGCTCATGCTCTTCTCTTACCCGTGAGTGACCCATCTCTGAATGTCCAGACTCCATCCGTTTGTGGAGACACAATAATACAATGTAGCCACTGCCTGATGCCTTCACTAACCCGCCCCCCCACACCTGGCGCCATAATGGAAGTGCTCTGGACCTCTTCTGAACCTCAGTAGGAATTTTGTCATTACCCCTCTTAGGTCATGCATGTGCTCCATTCTTTTGAGATACGTATATTTATATTCACATTTCTTCTTCTAGTTTTTCATCAAAGGCTGAGGCACAGTAATTCAACTGTGCATCTTCAAATCTGCTTAGTAGAGAGCCTGGCAGGTGGGGTGTTTTTGAATGAGAGAGGAGGGCATACTTACGCAGACAGGAGAAAAGGGCAATATCTGGTTAGGAAACCTTTGGGAATGGCAAATAACATGTTTGCCAAATAGATGATGTACTTGAAGCATCAAATAAAATAAAACTTATATCCTGCCTTTGCTGGCTTCCCTCTCTTCCTTGTAGATACTCTGGACAGCATCAGTAATTTCTATGCCAAAAATCCCAACTTCAGACTCTTTTTCTAGGGACTCCAACCTAAAACAAAAGGACACTGGGAAAGCCCACAGGACTAAGAGAAGGCAAGACCAATGGCAGCCATGGCGTGGGTTGTGGGGAGTCTCTGGAGAAGGAGCTCAGGGATGACCTTTTACTGCAGCTATTTTCAAGGTTTTTTTCTCTGACTGTTGAAGATTCAAATTTTTAAAAAGTCGGGGAGGGGGCTGTCTAACCAGCGTATTCTGGGTCACATGCCTACCTTAGCACGGGGGAGGACAGGGCATCTCTTCCTACTGTCCTACCACACTCCGAGTTCTCTGAGGTAACAAATTCTATCTCATTCAATCCTTAGGACAGGCTGTGAGGTAAGTGCTGTATCTGTCGTACAAACAAAAAAATTTAGACAAAATTCAGAAAAGGCCAAGGAGCTAGCTCTGCCCCCAAATTTCTTGTTTAAAAGACTCTACTCTGTAGAGTCCCGACATCCATTCCAGCCCCAAGTGGTCAGTAAGCCCGTCGTGGCAATTCCATGACAGTTATTGGTTTAGGCATGGGCATGCATTCATATCCTGACCAATGAGACATAAGGGGAATTTTCCTGGGCCTTCTGAGAAATATCTCTTTGCTCCTCAAAAAAAAACCAAAGAAGAAACAACCCCCAGCTCTTCCTCTGGACATTGCTAAGCCTGTGTCCAACAAACAAAACTTCCTCAGATGTTCTACTCACCCCTGCGGTTCGTGCCAGCACAGGAGGTAGCTGAAGCAAAAGAATCACAGAGAAAAGGGGCCACCCTGGAGCCTGCCAAACCTCGGGTGTCTTTGTTGTATGATAAAGTAAAGTTCCCCCATTGATTAAGACAGAGCTCAAGCTGAGGATTTCTGTGATGTTTAGCCAAAAGCATTCTAACTGAAGCACTCACTACCCTGGGCTAAAAAAAAAAAAATGCCAATCAGATGAGGACATTTTCATAGTCCCAGGAAAATTCATAATTTTGAGAATCACCATTAACTAGCTGTGTTACCTTGGACAAGTTATCCAGCATCTCAGAATCAGTTTCCTCGTATATAAAATAGACATAATACTTGTATCTACACCATTAAACAGGATCAAGCAGTTAAAACAAACAACCCGCCACCTGGCACATAGTAAATGCCCACTAATAGTTGGCTGTTAGACATACTCTTGGAAGAAAAGTTGCAATAGAATCAGAAAATGAATATCTATTGATTTATGCAGCTCCTGAATATTTTACAATTTTTTCTGCACTCCCCCCACCTCATTTCTGATATTCTAACTCGGCCGTCACATCATCTCCTGTCAAATGGCATAATTCTGTCAGTGCATCCCCTTTACAAGGTCGCCCATATTTAAACTGTGGACTTTTAAAAGGCAAAGATTTCTCCTGCTCCTTTTGTTTGAATAGCCTCCAGCATGGTTCCAGGAATATGTGGACACTTAATATAATCTTAGCTCAGTGGTTTATAACCACGGGTCAAAAATCAAATTCAAATGCAGTGGTTCTTAAACATTTTTGGGTCATGAGCCCTTTTTGAGAATCAAATGAATATTGTGGACCAACTCCCAGACAAAAGCCCAGCCAAGCAAAATGACCATACACTGGATCCTTCCCCCTCCCTCGGGCATAAGACTCTCTGCATTAAAATCTTTAAAATAAACCAAAGAGAAGAGTTAAGAAACATCATCATGTACCAGGGGCTGCACAAAATGTATCTCGTTTAATCTTTAGAAAAATGCCAAGATCAAGGGACTACTCTCACCTTTTGTGTAAGTTCAAAGGTCTTAGGTATCATGTGTGAGGTCAGACAGCTGAGCAGTTTCACCATCCTGGCTCATACGCCCCAGTCCGTTCCCCCATGGGTCGGCCATAAATCACCAACCAAACTCATGGGCAGGAGCAAGATTTTCATGTCAGCTCTGCCAGCGAGGAAACTGAGGCATTCTGAGCAGAAGGCTTCATAGGAAGCAAAGACAGTAAAATAAGGTCAACCCTGGGCCTGAGGAGGCCTTCCTTCCTTGACTCCCTCCTTCCTTCATTCAGTGAGACATCTGAGCATCGCAGTGTGCCAGGCACTGATGCATGCAACAGTGTAGAAAGGACCCAGGAGGACCCATGGCAAGTAGGGCTGGGTTTGGATTCCAGATCCATCAATTAGCTGCTGTGTAACCTGGAGGGGCTACTTAATTCCTTGAGCCTCAGTTTCCTCATCTGTCTCTTCATCGTGGGGTTTCCCTGCAGATCAAGTGGGCCTGTGTCAGGAGAGCAGCCTGCCCAGGGCCTACAGGGAGTGAGTACTGGACAGATGTCACTTACAGACAGAGTTGATCTATTTTACGTTGTCAGAGGAGATACACTTAGAGGATAAAAATGAAGTCCTGTCCAGAAGAGGAGTCCAGTAAAAAGAGTGGAGCAGAGGACTTCCCTAATGCAGGAAACATTAACTTCGTCTTCTCTCCAGACCACTCCACTGACACTCCTTGTTGTTTTCATGCTGAAAGGGAAAAATATTTTCCTGGCAGTTGGAAGTGGAGTTTTTCCATTAATCTTCCCTTTGCATGTTGTTTTACCAAGATCCAAAGTGACACAAAACAAACCTCAGAATTTCGCACCAAGGAGGATGGAAAAATACACCTTGCCAGGGCTGAACACAGCTGTCTCCTGGCAGAGGGACAAGCGGCCGTTTCATCAGCGCCCCCACGGCTGTACCCAAGAGCACACGCAAAAGCAGCTTCCCGTATTTGAATGCAGTCCTGAAAGAGTGCTTTAAAAATTGCTGGACATTCAAATAGACATGGCATGCCTAAGAAACATGAAGATTGCTGTAGGTGGACGGCCAGCCACATGAACTGTCTTCTTCCCCCACAGCCTTCATCAAGGGCTAGACCTCAGTTTTTATATTCTGGGGCTTATCGGCTTTCTTCCAGCCATGATGGATGATCTGTAAAACGATTCCTTCAGCAGTCCCCGAATGATGTCCTGTCTGGATGTGGGCACTCAGATGTGGAATGGATCCCCTCCACGCTGATAGAACAAAACAAACAGGGCGAGCAGAGCCAAGCTTGACCAGCTGGCCCAGAATCTCGTCAGGATTGACTAGAATGGAGCTTGAACTAGTCCCAGTGTTTGGCGGGAAATCAGCCTCTTTGATCAACGGGACGGTTTTGTCACTGAATACCTACTGACTGTGCCAACGGCCTTTTCTTTCACACCAGGGTGGAGCTTGGGGTTGGGAGGGTCAGTCTGTCATCTGGATGTGAGCATCTTGGCGCTGGGCACCGTTCCTGCTGCTTCGAGGCTGCTGGGCCTGTGGAGGGAGGAAGAAGGGGGGAAGGAGGTGCACCGACCCTGCGTTTTTCCCTCGGAGGGCGTGTGGCACCCGGGGACTTGTTCTTATCCAGGTTTTACAGCTCATGGCTGGGGGCAGGGAGGGGCCGACAGCCCTGCAGTCTCCATCTAGTCCTTCTCTAAGCCCCCCTCCCAAGCCCCTTCCAAAACAACTCATCCCTTTCCCTCCTTCAGCCAAAGAACGAAGGCCTTTGTGCATATTGGCTCAGGGATAGGCCCCCAAGAAGTCACCACCTACCAGACTTTGAACGCCAATGTGAGCTCACGTGGGTCATCCTGCTGTCGCTGAGCCCACGGGGCCTACCCACTGCCTCGCATGCTAGAGAGCACAGCTACCGTTTACACTGATGCCTTCACGGGCCTCGTCCCTTTTAACCTTCACTCCAATGCTAAGAGGATGAGGAGGAAAAAACAGCAGAAGGAGGTTGAGTAACACCTTAGGTCACCCAGCTGAGCAGCAGGGGCAGGATTTGAACTCGCCTCAGCTGAATTCTTTACCACCAGGCTCTGCTGCCTCCCCCTGATTGGATGAGCAAATGGTCCTTCTGAGACACAGTTTTCTCATCTGTAAAATGGGTCGTTCTCGTGTTTGCCTGGTTCATGTTGGTAAAGAGACTCTCTATGTTTGGCACATAAGGCCTTTTCCTCCAGTTAAGTAAGTACATGTGAAGTGATGGAAGATGCATGTGGAGGAAGAAAATTTTCAGGATAGTCAAGTGTCATGAGGATGTAAAGTACAGCATAGGGAATATAGCAAATAATATTGTAATAACTATGTATGATGCCAGGTAAGTACTAGACTTACCAGGAGATTGCTTCATAATTATATAAATTTCTGACCACTATGGTGTATACTGGAAACTAATATAACATTTAATGTCAACTGTAATTAAAAAAATTATTTTTTCTGCCCGGATATACTTGTCCTTTTCAACCATATATTTTTAGTCCCTTTCACTGCTTACCTCCCTTTCCTGCCCAGGTGCCCAAGCTGTCTTGTATCCTACTCTCCCTCCAAAGAGGGGAACACCCAAGATATCAGTCCTACTGAAAGACTGTTGGAGAATTATGCTCTTTGTGAGGTTTGACGCATTTACATTTTCAAAAGGCCGAAGGAAAAGGAATACTTGATCTAAACGACTTAATTACTTGTGGTGGGATTGAGGCACTGAGACATTTGGGATCCTGCCATGTGGATGACTGATTTACAAGTTAGTCCTCAGCAGTCAGAAACCAGAGGCATCGCTGACCAAGAACCAATGATGGCCCATCTGTGAGCAGTGCAGGTCCAGATAGAAATGGGGGCAAAAGAGGGGTTGACTCTGTTTTGCGAAGCCACCTACTCCCAATCAATGAAGATTCCAGTGAGGGAAGAGTGAAGTGGGACCCTCCCTGGGCCATGAAGCAGAGGACTTGAGTTCAAATTCTCTGTGCTTAGTTCAGGCCCAACACTCGCTCCACTTGTAAAACTCTTCACACAATGTAGCACCAACATCTCACATCCAACCCCATTTCACCCAAACCTACCTCTCCTCTTTAATTGTTCCACCCAACCCTACTGTCACCCGGAGACAGACAGATGTGAAAGCCCTGGAGTCACCACTGGCTCTTTCCAGCCCTTCACCTCCCCACTCTATATCCCTTAGGTCTCTGTCAGACACCATACAGTCACCCATTCACTCAGCAAACATGCAGTGCGATGAGACTTGACTGCAGTTGTGAGTGAGACCGGTGTGACCCCGCCTCGTGACACCTGCACGCCCTGGCCCTGTTCTTGTTCCCCTTGATTGAGGTCTCCTCCCCTGCATCTCTCTCTCCCTTCTCACCTGTCTCCACAGCTGTCAGGGAAATCTTTCTAAAGAAATGCTTTGATTGTATTACTCACCCCTCCCTCTTAGCCTCAAATTGTCATCTGTGAAAACTCGGAAGGATAGCAGCTTCACCGAATTGAGGCAAGGATTGAAGGAGATCATCATATTATGTGAGAACTCACAGCTGCATGATACGTATCCAAGAAAGATTTGATGACTTGGTCTGACTTGTTTGGTTTTTGCCAGGTTAGTAGCTACCAATTAGTTACCAATGGCTCTCTGGATTTTAGGCACTGAGCCATGTAATTCATATACATCATCCTTTTTTATCTTCTCATCAACGCTGTAAGGAATATTCTCTTATTATATCCATTTTGTAGCTGAGAAAACCAGTGCCCAGAGAACTGAAGTGATCTGTCCATGGTCTCTCGAAGAGAAAGAACAGAGCTGAGACTCAAATCCAGGTCCTCCTGGTTTCAAAAGTCTGACAGTGAGGCCGTAGAACCTCTCTCAATGGTTTTCTCTTTGTAAACATAATGTTGGACGTCCTCCCCTCCTCACAGAAATGCTGGGAGAATCAAATGAGTCACCAACCCAGGATGGTAGGTCTGAGCGGGGCCTCAGAGACCATCATGTCCAAGCTCCTCCTTTTATAGATGAGGAAACTGAGGTCCAGAGGGGCAGCTAACCTAAGACCCAATGGCTGTTGACAGAACCTGAAACTATAGGTCTCTAAACACCTACTTGTTCTATTGTGAAAAATTGCATGCATACAGAAATTAAAATGGCTTAATGAAGTATTAAGAATGAGCATTCTTGTAACCACCAGCTATGTCATGAAATAGAATGTTCCAGCATGTCAGAAACCCCTCTCATGCCCCTTCCCCATCTCCCTCCTAAAGGTAACCACTATCCTGACTTTTATGGGCGTTGCTTTAATTATGCATCCCTAAACACTAGAGCTTAATTTTTCCTAACTTTGAACTTTCTAATGTAATATCACAGTACACTCTTCTGCGTCCAGCTTCTTTCGCTAAATGTTGTGTTTGAGTTTCATTGATACTGTTGCACGTGGCTGTAGTCACTCATTTTCAGTGTTGTGTAGTATTTGCCCTAACTTAAATAGTACGAAACTCAACCCAGAACTTCATGTCCTCCAAGATCCTCAGAATGTAGCCTTTTTTGGAAACAGGGTCTTTGCAGATGGAATCATTTATGATGAGGTTATACTGGAGTCGGGTAGACTCTAAGTGCAGGCACTAATGTCCTTATGAGAAGGCCATATGGAGACACAGAGAGGAAGAAACAGAGAAGGAAACACCATGTGAAGACAGAGGCAGAGACTGGAGTGACGCAGCTACAAGCCAAGGAACGCCAAAGGTGGCCGGCAACCCCCAGAAGCTCTGAGAGACACAGAACAAATTTTCACTCTGAGTCTCCAGAAGGAACCGACCCTGCTGAGAGCTTGATTTTGCGTTCTGGCCTCCTGAATTGTGAGAGAATAGATTTCTGTGATGTTAAGCCACCCGGTTTGTGGTAATTTGCTATGCAAGCCCCAACAAACCAATACAGTATTCCACTGTCTAGATTAGCCACTTCTTGATCTAGATTAGCCACTTCTTGATCTGTAGCTGAGGTAGCTCGATTAGCTTCAGGTTGGGAGCGATTATGGATAATGCCTCTGTGAATATTGTTGTCCATGTGTCCTGGTGCAAGAGCATAAGTATTTCTCCGGATGACATTGAACCACACTGCTTCCTGAGTGGTCACCCTTCTATGGCCGTGGCAGTAGAAACTCCTGGTCCTGGTCATGAAGCACGCTTAGATGAAGGATAAAAGGACAGCAGGGCATCAGCAGCCCCCACTGGTGACACATCCTCTGACTTGCCCCAGCCTCAGCCCAAGCTTCAGAATCAGAGGCCCTGCAACCTCTCCTGCCTGACCTGTCCTCCATGCCTCCATCCCTGGCCTTGCCATGGCCCCAACCCCAGCCATCACTTTCTGTTTGCAGGTCTCCCCCACTGTCTTTGGCCTTCCACCTGCCCATGCCCACCCCACCCCCCACCCCCCGCAGAGTCCCTGAGCTCCCTTTCTGTCTCTTTTTCCTTTTACTGGTTTGGGGCAGGCCCCTGTTCTGTTCTCTGTTGTTCCCTGGACTCTGCCACCACATCTCAGACCAAAAGTCTTTAACAATGGGCCCTTCTTGCAAGAAGAGGCTTCCTGACGTATTTTCCCTCCTACCAGGAAATTCATTGGTTTTAGAAAATGGCCACTTCTGGAGACAGGGACAGGATAAAGCAGAGTACACAAGGCATCGGGGGCAGAAGAGGCGCGTGGCATAGGCACTAAAAGCAGAGATGCCTCTGCACGTGGCTGCAACAGCGCCTCCCATGCCAAAGTCACAAGGGTGGAAAGAATGTTTGTGTCAACCACTGAAGGGCTGAGGCAAACGCGGCCTGCGCCCAGTGCCCATTCCTCCAGATGAGTCACTTCCTGAACTTCCAGGGCTGTGACTACAATTGTTTATCTGACATGAACACGGAGCTTGTTTTCATTGCCGCAACACAATCCCAAAGCATGCTGGGCTGCCTTTTTTTTTTTTGAATAACAACATCCTCTTATTATGAATTCCGTATTTCATTTGGACCTATCTTCATAACATTTGTATTACTCTGTACAACTTGTTCCGGGAAATGGTGAAAAAAACAATACTGAGGTGAATAAAATTCTCTTTCATTCTCTTATTTTTAGAAAAAATCCTACTGCTTTTATTTTCAAATCTGATAACAAACCTGTGGTTGACTTCATCCATCAGTGCTCTGAAGCCTGGAGCTGAATATTTTTTTCTCTGAGCATTTCAGCAGGCAGCGCTCATTCACTGTTCCTCAAAATCCCCCTACAGGGAAGTTTTGGGGAGGTGGCGGGTGAATGGTGGTGTAGTTGAGAGCCAAAACACTTAGAGTTGTGGTAAATGAAAAAAAAATTTAAAGAACTATGAGTTTCTGATGATATCAATGTCTTATCTCTCAACTCGTAAGTTAATGGGGGCAGGGGGTGTTGCATATCACTCAGGAACCAATCACAAAGCAGAGCCATGATGAGTAATAGAAAACCTCTGATTTGTCATAGGGATGAGACCTGGAGTAATGACAAGAGCTGGTCAATAACTCAGTTGGTGGAGGTCAATCCTGAAGTCACTGTAGGTTAGCAGTCCCGGCAGTTTGGAGGAAAACTGGGCGTGAAGTGGGGGAGGGCAAGAGCAAGGATAACTATAACCTATGGAAACCAACAGTAATCTGCAAGGACAAGCTGAAATTCATGAGGACCATTTGTCTGTCTCCCACAATCTCAGCTTCAACCCCAGGGAAACTGGGGCCTTTCATCATGGAGCTACACTCAACTGGCCAGGCCTCGGAGAAGCTGCAGGAGGAGGTCTAGAGGGAGTGGGGGAGATAGAGGCCCAGTTGCTGCCCTGCACCCATAAGGTGGCCCTGCAGATCAGTCACCAGCTGCAGCCCACTCTGTCCTACATTGACCTTCAGAGCAGGATGGCTGCTGCTTCACTTCTGCCTTCCAGTCCCCATGCAAATTTTTCCTATGGCAATCCTAGCCCAAAGGATATAGGGAAAAGAATTCTGGGAAATGTAGTTCAGGTAGCTAAGTTAACACAATACAAAACCATTGCAGTGGCAAAAGTCAGAAATAGCAACTGAGTTATTGACCAGCTCTTGTCATTACTCAACTCATAATCATCACAGTGGCAAAAGGCAGATGTTAATTAAGTACAGTGCTGAATTATGGAGGTACCACTAAGCCAGTAAGTTACTATGTGCCAGACTTTCTTCTAAGCACTTTACATATATATACAAGTATATTCACTCGTTTAATCCTCTCAACAACTCTATGAAGTAATTCATTTCATTATTTTTTCACAGATGAGGAAACTGAGGTATGGAGAAGTTCATAGTGCTAGTAAGCAATAGGCAAATCCTAGCATGATAGCAATAGGCTGGGCAGTCTTTCATTCATCCTTATATTTTTATGGCCCGTCATTCTTTAGTCCTGAATCCCGTTTTCCTTTACTTTTCTATTGGTAGTATACTTGTCCCTCTCTGCGTGAGACTGGAGGGGCTCTGACCAAATATTCTCATGAACGCATTATTTTGGTGTCACTGTAGTTCTCCTCCTCCCTGCAAACCATCTGAAAAGAAACTGGTGTATTTTCTCATCTCCCCTTCATTCCAGGGTAAAATTCTTTGTTTGGGAAGAATTCATCAGAGTATTAATTAGGTTTATTTCTCAAAGTCTTACAAGGAGGAGATGAGGAGCACAGGATTTAGAGCCAGATTGGAAGGAATTCCATCTGCACTGGACAGTGGCTGAGTAACCTTGGGCAAGTTATAGGCAAGTTAGGTTTATTATTATTATTATTATTATTATTATTATTATTATTATTATCATCATCATCATCACTCAGCTATTGCTGCATAACAAATTAACCCAAGTCGTGGTTCAAACAGTGGGAAAATAGAGATAACTGTATTTGAACAACAATTAAATAAATAAATTAATTAATCACAAACAATTATTAATTCTTGCTCATGTACCTGAGGGTGGTCTGCTGATCTAGGCTGGTATCAGCTGGGTCACTCTGCTTCAAGCTGAAGGTCCAGCTGGGCGTGGCTCCTCATTGGTTGTGGGCTCATGCCTGCTCCATGTGTATTCAGTGTTGCTAAGAGGCAGACACTTCTCATGGTAATGGAAGTGGTGAGAGAGAGACAAGCCGAATCAGGTACTTCCCCTCAAGACCTAGGGTCAAATCTCTCTTACCATCACTTCTACACACATTCCATTGGCCACAGCACAAGTCAAGGTCAGGCAAGTACAAATATACATGGCAAGTACCAATGCCAGAGAGTGTAGACAAAGGGAGGGGGAAGAATTAAAGCCAATAATTCATAATATTTAACAATATTATTATTAAAAAGTGAACAACTATCATTAGGTTCACCTTTAAATGTATTTCTAGATCTCAGAAGTTAAACTTTCGGAATAACTACAGAAGCGAGTAGATATTTCAGATTTGGACAGTTGACAGAGTAAACCATGTTCAGAGGAGAATTTTAGGCGTGTTTCTCTGCTCTCTTCCCAATGCTTCTAGGTCAAGTTGTACCCCATGATAGCTATCCTAAAGTCCTGTGATCCACAAACAAAGTTACACTGATTGATGTCCTGTACATATTAGTATCCTTCCCAGCATCCCCTCTCAAACACGAACTTGAAACCTGACCTAGGAGACAGAAGGCCCACTCTAGGTTGTCACCATCTTCTATTTCCTTCCTAAACATTTTACCCAAGGATGTTTCATCCCCCACCCATAGAATTTGGATGATGATTCTCAAGGATTTTAGGGGCAGACTGTGCCTCTCGGGAGAAAAGTCTGCTCCATCCTTGGGATTCAGGTACGTCAGGAGCATCCATGCTTCAAAGAGTCTGCATCCTGTACCTTCTTCCTTGCGCGTGAATGTCATTTGTTTTTTAAAAATGTTTTCTTCCTGGGGTGGGGAATGTCATCACATTTACTCTCTTGCGTGAGCTTTATGTATTTTTTGTCTTCTGGGAATGAAATAAAAATGTTTTTTGGAGCAGAATTAACATTGGTCAGCTGAGTTCCCTGTAATTGGGACAGCCCTCCCCCAAAGACGCTTTTATTGCAGAAGTCTTAACAACAACAACAGGATCAAATCAAAACCAAACCCCATCACCAATTACCCACCAGAATGCGCACTTCGTGAGGAAAACAAGTCCTGTTGTCTTCATATTTAAATATGCACAAGGTCTGGCACAATTGGAATTCAAACTATCTTTGTTAATTAAATGAGTAAGCTCCAAACCTCTGCTGATGCAGTCTGTTGTGGAAACACTTCAGAAAACAAGGACACTGCCATGATGAGTTGCTGTGGACGTGGGAGTTATTTTGTAGGGAAGGGTTAGTTCTGGGCAAAGTGATGACGTGGGCATACAGTTCCCTTCAGATCTTGGAGTCTCAACTCTGTAGGCCCTCGCTCGCAGAGCCCTGCTACCCTATGTTCCTCTGGCTCCCTCCCATCACAAAAACGTAGGTGGGGTTGAGGGCTATCTGTTTAGATTTTTTTTTTAATCTTCACTTGAGAATATGTTTATTGATTTTAGAGAGGGAGGAAGTAGGAAGAGAGAGAGAGAGAGAAAGAGAGAGATTTGTTGTCTTATGCACGTGCCCCAGGTGGGGAGCAAAACTGCAACCTAGATATGTTCCCTTACCAGGAATCAAACCCACAATCTTTTGGAGCATGGGATGACACTCCAACAAACTGAGCCACCCGGACAGGGCTACCTATGTAGTTTTTATTCACAATGACTTATCCAGCATCTATTATAAGTCAAGTACTATGTAGGTTTTAGGAATTAAAAAGTAATATATAGTATGGTAACTGACCTTAAGGATTCACAGTTTAGTGGGGGATATATTTATGTAAACTAATGATTATTACACCACATGACAAATTCCCAAATGCTATGGGAATCCAGAAGGGGTACCCATATTCATTCTTGGAAGAGGTGATATCTGAGCTGACTCTTGACGGACAAATAACGGTTGGAGGTGGGGTGCAGCTTCAGCAGAAAGAACAGTATGTACGAGCACTCCTGCTGGAGAGCCATGGACATTCTTGGAGCACCATGGAGTTCAGCATGACTGGGGAAAGGAAGTGAGTTTGGGTGTGGCCGGAGCTGTGGCTAGAGAAGGAAGCAGAGTTGGATCATGCTACCATCTCTTAAGGCATCTTGAAAAGTGTTGATTTATCCTGAGGGCAATGAGGAGTCACCAAAAGCTTATAAACAGGAAAATGACCTGATCAGATTGTAATTTTGAAAAGATACAGACACAAATTAGAATGACCAGTTATAAGACCATCACGATTATCAAGCAAGAGATAAGTGGCCCTATGTAGAGGACCCTGCTCAGTGACAGGTCAGTTGTGTCACAGGGTTTGACCCTCTGATGCTCTGCACAAGCTCTGGTCTATGTGCCCTTAATAAATTACAAGCTTTGGCTACTTTATTTGCACTTAACTTTCCTCCTTTGGATCATTTCATCTTGCCAAGTGTGAAGTTTACAGCCTAGCCTACAATGTTTGATAGCTTTTCAGTACAAAGATTTCAGACTGTTTTGCTTTTTTTTTTTTTTAAGGAAAACTATGGGGATTTTTCATGCTTGATACCTACCCAAAAGTACATGAATGACTTAGTTCAAATTCTCCCAAAATATTGACTTTAGGTAAAGACCAAATATTCAAATTTCAGGCTGGAGCTCAATACTAACTTGAACATCTTTGTTGTTCTTCTCTCTTAAAAAAAAATAGTATGAGAAAAGGAAAGAGAAGCAGAAAATAGAAGAGAAAGGGGAAAAGAACAATAAGTTTCTCTCTTCATCCTCTGAAGAGTTAGCATCAAAATAATAAAATAATATCCATGTGAAGTTCTCTGATTCTATAAAAATAACAGAATCAAATTCTGAACCCTCAGATTAGAAATGTCAAACGCGGAATTCCCCATCACATTTAATCCTCTCCTGTGATCTTTCCTCCATTCCTGGCTGTCCTTGCAGTCTCTCCCTTGCCACCACCACCTGGGTCCCAAGCAAGACTAGCCTGGACTGCTTGTCACTAGGATATGAAAGATTTTTCTTCTAATGATTCTCCAAAGAGAAGCAATTATCAAGCAAAATGAAGAATTTTATTTTTTTGCTTTCCATTTTCTCAAGCCTGGCGCCCTGTGTCTGATTCTGAAGCTCTCTAAGGCCAAGTATAAGACAATGGGATGTGACCCATTTGCTGTCCCCTCACGCCTCCCGTTGGGATGCTGTGAAAATTTAGGGCCTGTTTTGGTTAATTATTATTGCACAAAACCATCCTAAAACTTAGGGATTTAGAACAAAACAATTTATTATTTCTCCAAATTCTGTGGTTTGATCAGGTGTTCATATGCTTCACTAGTGTTGCCTGGAGTCTTGGAATGGTTGAAAGGGCCTCAGTAGCTTCACTCACATGACAGAAAGCTGGTGCTGATAGTCAGCTAGGAGCTCAGCTAGAGCTGCCAGCAGGAGGCCTCAGTTCTCCCCCACCCCCACCCCTTGGACCTTTCATATAGCTCATTGAGCTTCCTCAGAGTATGGCAGCTGGCTTCCAAGAGGAGATGTTCCCACGGGTGTAAGCTGCTGTCCTTTTACATACAGTGCTTCTGTTGTGTTCTATTGGTTAAATCCAGGCACACAGCTAGCCAAGATTCAAGGGAAGGAAACAGACTCTACTCCTGGACAGTGAAATGGCAAGGACACATTGCATAAGAGCACAGGGGATGGGAAATATAATTGTGATGGTCTTCAGCAGAAAGAAGAGGAAAGGCAGTCAGAAGCGGGCATGTGGGCAGCTGACTCTGAAGGGCTTAAAGCTGAATGGAAAAGGATCAGAATCAGTGGTCTCCAGGGATGGGTAGCTCAGCACTTAGCCCTTTGTAAAGAACAAGCCCTCCTGCTACCTGGAAGGGGTTTTAAATATCCTTTCTGTAAAAATTCTGTCAGTTCCTTTAATTCTGGCCTAGCATTCAACCTGACCCTGAACAAAGTAGTCATTATAATTTCCTTCAAAATAAGTTACCAAGCGCTGGGTCATGAGACCCTGGCCACAAGTGATTGACGCAGGAGCCCATGCTGGAGAAGTTGGACCTAAGGGGAAGCAGCAGACAATGAGAAGGTCTAATGTGAAACTCTGTCCAGTAGGACAACACCTTATTGATAGTGATTAACTAACACGCTCACATCCTCACCCTAGGGAGATTTGAACACAAAATAAATAGGTGCAGAAAGCTGCAAATGATGGAGCGAACAGAGAGAGAAGCAGAGGCAGAAGGCAGGTGAGTGAGTCATGGGGGTGAAGGAAGGAGTCAATGGAGCAGAAAGAAGTGGACCCCCCGTTCTGGGAAACAAGATGATTGGGACCCCAGAGCAACTGCTGGGCAGAATAGTGAGGGCACCACAGTTTTCTTTGATTCTGACCTCATCGCCTAGCACTTCCCATTACTCCCTGTGCTTCTGACCCACTGGCCTTCTTTGTATTCCTGAAACCTGTCCAGGTTCTCCATTAAGGAGATGTGCACCAACTGATCCCTATGTCTAGAAGATTCTACCCCCAGACCTTCTCCCAAAGGGCTCCTTTGGAGCTTTTAAGGTTTGGTTACAATCCTACTCTTCTTGGACCTTGCAGTCTAAAATAGCCTCATACCCTTTCCCCTTATTCATTTCCCTCATATCACCAGATTCTTTTCTTCGTGGCACTAACACCAACTGAAACTATCTTGTTCGTTTATGTATTTTTTTACTTATTTATCAACTCTCACTTGGGTGGAAGCTCCACGCAGACAGAAACCTTACTGTCTTATTTACCACAAGAATCCCCAGAACCCAGCACACAGTCTGACACACAGTTGGTGCTCAATAAATGTTTGTTCAATGGAGCATTTTCCTTCATTCCTCACAGATTGAAAGAGCTTCACACTGACAGGGCAAGGGCCCCAAAAACCTTCATGGTAGAAGACTTTGCAGTGAAGGACCCATAACGTCAATGGCACGGTGACCCACAGCACAGAATCCATCTGCATTGATGACCATTTAAGTTCCCTAAAAATAGGTCAGAAACTCTGCCCTGGCTAGTGTGGCTCAGTGGATTGAGCACAGGCCTGTGCACCAAAAAGTTTCCAGTTTGATTCCCAGTCAGGGCACATGCCCGGTCTGTGAGCCGGGTCCCCAGTTGGGGGCACGTGAGAGGCAACTGATTGATGTATCTCTCTCACATCAATGCTTCTCTTTCTCCTTTCCCCTCTCTCTAAAAAAAGTAAATAAATAAAATCTTAAAAAAATAGAACAGAAACTATTCCCAAAATAAAGGCAAAGCTAAGATCATTTTGCTTGCCTTTAATCGACAATACTAGGTACTTCCACTCACACCCAAGGGCAATCAAGGTGAGTAAAGTAATTTCCACTCACTGGAGACATTTGGGGATTTTTCCTCCCTCAGCAGCCTGCCACCTGCCCTCCCACTGCCACAAACACACATTTTTAAGGTAATGCTTATAAATATGTTTGGGTTTGCAGATAATATACTGCAGCTGTGTGCACGTTTTTCTGAGTCTGGTCCTCCAAGCAAACATTCAATGTCCAGGGCATTTTAGCCACTGGCTCTTGTAGGCAGGGCATCTGAGGCCACAGCTTTTGAATGCTCTCTAAAATGCCTGAGGTCTGAAGAACATGGTATTGTCTGTCAAACAGAATAAATATGATTCAATAAACGTTTAAGTGCATGCTGAATGTTACTTGACATCTACTTGTTCATTGCACTGCATTCATGTACTTCCCAGAAGAGCGAGGGGTGGAAGTACTCTATAATATCTTTAAGGTGCTGGGGGTACTATCAAAGTTACTGTGCCAAGCACTGCTGAACATCTCACAATGGATCTCACACTATTTAGTGTCCCTAAGCCGTGACTGACGGGACCTCATCTACACATGAATTCATCTGTATGGGAAACCTTGTCACAGTGGGAAGGTCTAGAGAAGTAAACATGAGCTTGATTTTTGAGTTAGGGCTTGCTGTGTGATCTGTGACTAAGATCCCCAATTCCCTGGGACAGTACCAGTCTCAAGGACACTGCGTCTCATTTTTCCCAAAAGCACATTTGTCCTTGACAGCTCCCATGTCCTTGCTTTAGTTCAGAAAACGTGGCTAAGCACAGAGAACACGGGTCTAAGGGTATGACTGGGAGAAGGAAGAGGGAGGTGAAGGAGGTCTCGGGGTCAAGGTTTCCCTGACTGCCTCCCCAGGCTGCCTCTCATCCCACTCTCCTACCTCCAGGTTTCCCAGTTAAAGCAGCAGCAGGGATTAAGGACCCATCCATCAAGAGGTGCTTCTGGAAGTCTGCAGAACTAGGCTAGGAAGGAGGTAAGGAAGTGAGGAAGGAGACTGGGGAAAGGGTGCCAAGGTTACAAACTCCCTTAGAAAATTGGTGGAGGTGGGAGGTTGTTTACTGGGAAGTCCCTCAGAGGTTGGTGTTGAACCCCCATTTGTGGGGCAGACATAATTTCCCTTACAAAGTTATCAGTCAGGGATTCCCCATCAAGTATTAACTTCCTTCCTTCACATTGGAGCTCTGGTATTGGGATTTGTTACAAAGCATTTTCAATATGTATTTAATATCATGCAGATGCAGGCAATCGAAGAATGTGGGGATTTGTAACAAATCTAAAACAGCTTAAAATCAAGGGTTGGCATAAACAAACAGCATTGTGGTTGTCAAGTTTTTGGTGTTTCTTTTTACAGACTGTCATTCCGGACCATTCCAGAGGAAAGAGAAGTCATCCTATTTTTAAAGACCTCCAAAGTAGATTCTGTCTTCCTTCACAGACTATTCTGGTATCTACAAGCTCTCTGTGTTGGCAGGCTCTCCTTGGGATCTGGCTAAATTCTGCCTGCAGAAGCTCAGGCCACCCAGCCACAGGAGCAGCCACAGGAGCAGCCACGGGAGCAGCCACGGGAGCAGCCACAGGAGCCCGAGGAACCATCCACCATCTTTGATATGATCTTCCTCCGGCCTTCAGGTTGGTCATTGAGCCTTCGGAGCCCTGATAATCCTAATTTCCACAGCCTCCTTTGCGGCTTGGAGAATCTATTGCTCTAGAAGCTTGGGGTTGATTGAATTTCCCCCTCACCGAAGAAGTCTCTTCATTCACCAGAGAGAAGGAGAGCTGTCTCCAGGCAGCACCTCGAGCCGACCTTAGTTTCGAGGGGGAGTGGGGGACTGGTGCGTGCCCACACAGGCCTGCCTGTCCGCACTGTCGACTGCTCTCCCAGAGCCTTGCGCTCCAAGTCAAAGGACTTAACCCCCTACCCCCACCACCAAGAGTGTCCTCTGGCCTTCAAAAAATAGAGGCCAGAAGTGTCGAGGAAGCATGGCCTCACCTAAGAGGAAAAGGAAGCTCAAAAGCTCGGTCAGAGGCTGAGGTGCTTTAGGGACATAGGATACATCTGGTGCTAACATTTTGGAGGGAGGAAGGGGGGAAAGGAAATCAGTCCCCGGTGGCCTTCTGAAGGCAGCTTGGCCTCTGAGATTTCTCCCACATGCCTCTGATTGCTCAGACAGAAGCTAAAAACAGTCTTGAGAATCTCTTCCAGTTTGAGTCTTGATGCCAATATAAGGGCCACACAAGAAAAAAAAATGGAGACAATAAACGGAAGTGTTGCTATGCCACCCAACTCCATGGGATACTATCCACTCAGGAAGGCAGGACACTGAAAAATAAAGATTTGTGGGTAAGAGCTGTGTGCAAGAAGGCTGCCTGTACTGGGAGAGCGTCCCTGTACCTATGCACAGTTTAGGAGCTCATGGACTCCCCAAGGCTTGCATGCAGGACGTCCTTCGGAGGGAAAATGATACCGCCTTGGCTGGTGTGGCTCAGTTGGTTGGAGCATAGTCCCATAGACTATGGCTGCAGGTTCAGTTCCCGGTCAGGGCACATATCCAGTTGCTGGTTTGAGCCCCAGCAGGAGTGCGTATGAGAGAGCAACCGATTGATCTCTCTCTCTCTCTGCCCCCTGCCCCCTTCCTCTCTCTCTAAAAACAATGAAAAAGAAGAAGAAGAAGAATGAAAGTGATGATGACATGCACAGTGGTGGGTGAAAAGAGCATTGGTGTTGACGTGAGAAGCCTGGTTTCGAGCCCAGGCTCCAGGGAGCCACTGGGCAATGGGGGTGCGGAGGGGGAGCTCTCAGGATTTTCTGGGCTAGATTAGTCATTTCCACTGAGGCCTCCTAATCTGTCAAAAATTTTATAAACCCCCACTTCTTCCATGATAAAATCCTTTAAATTACCCACAAACACAGAGATATACCTATTCTGAGGGGCATTTGTATTATTGGAGACCCACTGGAAGGAAGCAGTCACACCCTCCAACCCATGGGCACTCCCCATCGAGAGGAACAGCCGCCAAACTGCCAATGTTATTCCATGCTGGTGGGCTTCATTTTTGTGTTGCTGTCTGTGAGGTGGCTTGCTAAGCACATATTGTCAAATTTGCACAGGATTAACGTGCACATGATGCAACTCTTTCCTAAGTGTGTTTTTAAAGATTTGTTGACTTAAAAAACTACATTATGATAAATGCCACTAGAAACTCAGGAAAGTTTTTATGTGAATTTGTGTTTTATTTATTGCAACAGCATCTTTGCACAATTACAAAAAAATTATAAGACTGTGCTTGTGTGCAGAGATCTGTGAATTATCCAGGTACAGGTGATGCTACATGCAGATGGCCCAGCTGGCCCCTGGCCGTATGACTGAGATAGTCAAATGGGAGCCAAGTGAAGGAGGCAGTCTAAACAATCCACAGCTTGAAGTCTCAACGCATCGACGCTCTCCAGCGAAGTCTGTGCTGCCTCACCCAGAAAGACACCTTGACTTCCAACCACATTTCAAAAACTAATTTTGAACAGGTATAGTTGGATTGATTTTTATTTAGTCCCTTGATTCCAATTACACAGCATAAATTGTATTGTCATTTTTAGGGTATTTATGAGCATTATTACCCGTGGGTCTCAGAACATTTGTCATATTTGGAAACTAAGGCTGCAGAATCTAAGGGTCTTGTCTGAGACCTAAAAAACTAAATAAATGCCCCAGCTGGCGTAGTTCAGTGGATTGAGCGTGGGCTGGGAACCAGAGGGTCCCGGTTCGATTCCCAGCAGGGGCACATGCCTGGATTGCGGGCCAGGTCCCCAACGAGGGCCACGTGAGAGGCAACCATACATTGCTCTTTCTCCCTCCCTTCTCCTCTCTCTAAAAATAAATAAATAAAATCTTAAAAAAAAAAAAACACTAAATAAATGTTAGAGCTAGAACCAGAATCCAAGTTTTTTGTTTTTTTAATTTAAAGACTGCCTAGGTTCCAAAAATAATAATAAAATAAAATACAAGCTTTATTACTATGCCTACCTGGAAGGGTTTGTTAATTCGTGTCAAAACAGAGGAATGGCCTGTGTGACCACTGAACTTCCCTTCCAGCCCCAGAATAATTCTTGAATTTCTCAGCCTAAAATCTTCCACATGGGTGCTCTTCACTGGACCCTGTTCGTCTGCCCCCCTCTGGTGGCCATTACACAAATAACAGTCCATAGAACAACTAGGGCAGTAGTTGCTTTCTCTTTCATCAATCATTCATTCATTTGGGCAAACACCACCTACCAGGTGGCAGGCTCTGCACTAGGTGCTGGGCATTCAAATATAAACAAGATAGAGCACTGCCCTCATGGGTGGTGGACAAACAAGTGAATAGATGATTACAAAAATAGTAGTTTGCAGAAAAATGGAGAAGTTTGCAAAAAAAAAAGTTGGGCAGTGCAAAGGATACCTGGGCTGGCCTTACAGGGGAAAGGGCAGATAATTGGGAGAAGGAAGGTAGTGCCAGAGCTGAGTTCCAAAAGCCACCTAGGAATAGGAGCTGGGAGGAGGAGTACAAGGAGCTGCCAGAATCTAGTTCAAGCTGGAGGAATTCTCAGCCCAGATTGCAATGGAGGAGAACGAGAACGAGAGGTGGGTCAGAGAGATTGGCAAGGGCCATATTAAGAAAAGCGTGTGGTATCACAGTAGCATTTGAGCTCATATGCCCTAGGTCTCTAAAATTTTTAGATCATGTTTGCCATCGATAAAAATGTTTGAGTATGCATCCCCAACATATGGGTATTTACTCATTCACGCATTTTAATACCCAAGCAGTGTGCAGATTAAGAGCATGGGGTCTGGAGCCAGACTGACAAGGTCTTGGCCTTGCTTATTAGCAATGTGACCTTGAGCAAATAACCTCTCTGTGCCTCAGCATCCTCATGGGTAAACGGAAGGTAATAGCAGACCCACCTTGCAGGGCTGTGGGGAGGATTAAATGAATTAATTCAAGAGGAGAATTTAGCACAATGCCTGGCACACACGGGGTGGGAAAAAACGTAGGTTTATAGTTTTGAGTACACAAACACAGTTTATTCTTTATTATTATATATTATTACATTTCTTTGTACTACAACTGTAAACCTACTTTTGCCTACCCCTGTAATACATCTTATATTAGCTAGAAATATTATATACATTTACAATTTGGTGCTTTTATAAACGTGGAGTTAGGATTTATACCAAGGAGGGGCTCCATCTACTTCCAGGAAGCCTGTTTTTAACATAAACTACCTCAACATGTCAAACGGTATACTAGACTTCAAAATCTCCAATCTGAAAACATACCACTCCCAACCCCTTCATGTACCTGCCTACCTAAGACCAAAGTAGCTCTGTCGTCCCTCTTCCTGCTTATGTCAAAACTCATGGACACAGGTACTTAACTCAAAGCAATGAGGGGGGAAGGGGCAGGACCTGAGAGTCTGCATGTCCAACAAGCTCCCAGGTGATGCTGATGCTGCTGGTCTGAGTACCGCCCTTTGGAATTTTAAAAAGGAAATATAAATAGCAAAATATAAAAATTTGCATTTAAAATTTTTTATTTTAATTATTAGGATACAGCCTATTTTTGCTCTTACTAAAAAAAGAATGTGTTTCAGCAAAGGTAAAATATGCTTGATTTTTTGGACAATCTTGGTTAGCCATTTGAAGATGTAGTTCTGAATTCACATTATTCCAGTACTTGGTCTTGAAATAACTTAAAAGGAGCTTCAGCAACGTGCATATATGTATACCGAACGGAAGAGGTGCTTCATGGACTATGTAAGTAGTGATATTCATTTTCCAGCCTCACCCACCAGCTATGCAAAGGTATTTGTTGAAATTCCTAAAGTCAGTTGGCTGTTCTTGCAAAATAACTGCAAGGTTTTACCTTTTCACATTGTTAACCAATCAGTTTATTTTAGAAGAGTTATATCTAAGGTTAGAATATCCTGTTTCCAAGTTTTTAAAGTAAGCCGATACGTGAGCTTTTATGTGTGGTCCACTTACGTAATTTTTAGCCTCAAAATCACATAACTCTGGAGAAATTTCCACTATCCATTTTCAGTATAAACTCATGCTCTCCAAAGCATGAGTTTATTTTGAAAAGCCATTACTCTCCCACTTTGTTACAACATAACCTTTGCCTCTGAAAGACAACTGTGTTTATTTATTTTTTCAAATATCTTTTAGGTACATTTTACTGATACCATGTTCACCGTGGAAAAGGTCAGCAGATTTAGAACATCATATATTTATAAAAGAAAAATTCATCCCATGTTCCAGCGTGATATCTCTTTTCAGGATGTTGCCACAAGGAAACGATTTTTATCTCATCTAGTACCGATTGTGAGACAGGCTACATTCCTCGTCGCCACTTACTCAGCCATCTGAAAAGAAGAAGACTCTGATTGGTAGGATTTGCTGACTTCTGTGACTAAATATGCTCACCATGGCCAATGTCAAACTACCACCATGCTGTCCCCGAGCTGGGAAGAGAGGCACAGCACAGACCATTGTCTACCACATCCATCAACCAGACGCCAGAGACGCGAGTGACCTCTCGAGCATATAGAATAGCAAAGTGCACTAAAATGATTAGGAAGTGATAAGTATCTTTAAGTATGTATTACTTTTGTCTTTAAAATAATTCATTTAATTATAAGTTTGTACGTTTTGATTTTTAACAGTGGCTATGGTTATCAACCAGCTCACAAAACTTCTGAAAATTTAATAGTATGTTCTTATGACGCATGATAAGCCTGCTCCACACACCACTCTGACCTCATTACGTTACAAAAGCAGGGTTCTCTCTGTGTGTCTGTGTGTGCGTCTTATGCGTGTGTGTAGAAGACTGCATTCCAAACTGTAAATGGTACTTACTTCTGAAGGAAACACTTCACATGACACATTTAGGATATTTTTATATCATGAGGTTTTGAAATTAAATATTTTAAAAAGGAATAATTTTGTCAAGTTTTGACAAAAATATTAAAATGTTTGGAATTTATATTATGTTTATAGATCAGTTTGGGGAAAATAAGCATCTTTCCAATACTGACTTATATAACTGAGCTTTTCTCTCCATTTCTTCAAGTCTTCCCTTTGTCTCAATAACATTTTGAAGTTTTCCTCCTGCTGGTTCTTTTAAAGTGTGCTACTTAATTCTGGTGCCATGGTTAATATTAATAGAATGCATTTTTCCCCTGATATTTCCAAATTGGTTATTGGTATTATATATAAAAAACACTGATATTGTATATAAAAGCTGTTGCTTTTTATGTATTTAATATATAAGCAGAGTTTTTAATTGAAAAATATCTTTGGAAAAAACTTCTGGCCAAGATGGAGGCATAGATAGATACATTTTGCTTCCTCATACAACCAAAACAAGGACAACAACAAATCTAAAAATAAAAAACAAACAGAACTGCCAGAAAATAGAAGTGTATGGAAGTCTGCACTTCCATACAGGAGTTAAAGAAGAAACATGCACCCAGACTTGTTGAAGGGGCGGAGACAGGCATCTGGGGTGGAGAGGACACAGCAAGGTGGCAGCTGGTGGTCCAGGTAGTCCCACATTTGCATGCATATAAACCAGGAGGAACAACTGGGGAGCTAGACAGACCATGCAACCCAGGGTTCCAGCATAGGGAAACTAGAGCCTCAAAACCTCTGGTTGTGAAAACCTGTGGGGGTTGAGGTGGCAGCAGGAGAAACTCCCAGTCTCACAGGAGAGTTTGTTGGAGAAACCCATGGGGTCCTAGAACGTACATAAACACACCCACCAAATTTGCTTGTGAGTAGCAGAGGAAGTGACTGAAAGCCCGCGGAGAGCTGAGCAAGGAGCATTGTTCCCCTTTGGGCCCCTCCCCCACATACAGCGCCATAACCCAGCAATGTGGGTTGCTCTGCCCTGGTGAATACCTAAGGCTCCTCCCCTTACTGTGTAACAGCTGTGCCAAAACAAAGAAATATGGCCCAAATGAAAGAACAGATCAAAATTCCAGAAAAAGAACTAAGTGCCAAGGAGACAGCCAACCTATCAGATGCACAGTTCAAAACACTGGTAATCAGGATGGTCACAGAAATGACTGAGTATGGATACAAAATAAAGGAAGAAGTGAAGGCTATGCAAAGTGAAATAAAGAAAAATATACAGGAAACCAACAGTGAAGAGAAGGAAACAGGAACTCAAGTCAATAACTTGGAACAGAAGGAAGAAATAAACGTTCAGCTGGAAGAGAATGAAGAAACAAGAATTTTAAAAAATGAGAAAGAAGCTTAGGAACCTCCAGGACAACTTTGAACATTCCGACATCTGAATCATAGGGTTGCTAGAAGGAGAAGAGGAAGAGCAAGAAATTGAAAACTTATTTGAAAACATAATGAAGGAGAACTTCCCCAATCTGGCAAAGGAATTAAATATACTTCCATGAAGTCCAGGAAGCTCAGAGAATCCCAAAGAAGTTGGACCCAAGGAAGCACACACCAAAACACATCTTAATTACATTACCCAAGATTAAAGACAAGGAGAGAATCTTAAAAGCAGCAAGAGAAAAGGAGACAGTTACCTACAAAGGAGTTCCCATAAGACTATCAGCTGATTTCTCAAAAGGAACCTTGCAGGCAAGAAGGCGCTGGAAAGAAGTATTCCAAGTCATGAAAGGCAAGGACCTACATCTAAGATTACTCTATCCAGCAAAGCTATCATTTAGTATGAAAGGGCAGATAAAGTGCTTCCCAGACAAGGTCAAGTTAAAGAAGTTCATTATCACCAAACTCTTATTATATGAAATGTTAGAGGGTCTTATCCAAGAAAAAGAAGATCAAAACTATGAACAGTAAAATGACAACAAACTCACAACTACCAACAACTGAGCCTAAAAAACAAAAACAAAAAACAAACTAAGCAAACAACTAGAACAGGAATAAAATCACAGAAATGGAGATCACATGGAGGGAGGGTTATCAGTGGGGAGGGGAAGGGGGGAGAATGGGGGGAAAAGTACAGGGAATAAGAAGCATAATTGGTAGGTACAAAATAGACAGGAGGAGGTTAGGAATAATACAGGAAGCAGCAAAGCCAAAGAACTTATATGTATGACCCATGGACATGAACTATTTCGGGGGGGAAGAATGCTGGGGGGAGGGGGTGCAGGATGGAAAGGGATAAGGGGGAGAAAAGAAATGGGACAATTACAATTGCATGATCAATAAAATATACTTTAAAAATAAAAAAAGGAAAAAGAGAAAAATATCTTTGACTTTTAAACAGTGTGTAGCAGGGCTCCAGAATCAATGAGCAAAATCTCAAGCAGGCTCCAAGTCAGATGGTTCAGCTTGGAATGTTAATTTCACCACTCACTGCCTACCGCCTACTACATTCTTCTAGAATTTCTTTCCTCATCTGTAAAATATATACAATAATAAATGTGCCTCATAAGGTTCTTGTGAGAATTAAATGAAATAATGTGAGTAAAGCACTTAGCAGAGGGCCTTGCAGGCAAGAAGCACTTGGCCTATGCAAATTATTTTTTATTCTTGAGCCTCTTGGATTTGCCATGTGGATTATCACACCTATAAATAGAAATACTTTTACATTCCTTCTTAACAACATTGACATCCTTTTTCTCTCCCTCTCTTTTAAATGAAAATGATTGGGCTTTTAAATTTTTCCTATTGAATTGAATTTGTTACAATTTTGAAAATGTTAAATAATTATGTTATTGGCCTCCCAAGTCTTATTTTTGATTTTGCTAAATAATGCTTTAACCTTTCACTATTAAGTATAATGATTAATGATGATGATCAGTTTAAGACATTCTTGATCTTATTTAAAAATTTTTTTCTGTTTGTCATTTACTAAGTTATTTTTTTTAAAGATTTTATTTATTTATTTTAGAGACAGGAAGGGAGGGAGAGAGAGAGGGAGAGAAACATCAGTGTGTGAGAGACGCAACTATCATTTGCCTCTCACACCCCCGCCCCAACCGGGGACCTGGCCCACAACCCAGGCACATGCCCTGACAGGGAACCAAACCAGTGACCTTTCATCCTGCGGGCCAGGGCTCAATCCACTGAGCCACACCAGCCAGGGCTGCTAAGTTATTTTTGAAAGAAATAAGTAGAATGTAGTTTTCTGTTTGGGTTATTAATGAGATTAATTATTATAAAATATTTTATGTGATTTTTATTATTTTAGTTACTCAAGTAATATCTGATTGTATCTTCATGGTAAAAATGTTAAATAATACAGAACCATACAGAAAAGATAACAGCAGTTCCATTCCTTTGGCCCCCACTTGTATCTCCGTTGGCCCGTTCTCCTCTCTTATCTTCTGCAGAAAAATCTTCTACATAATAATTTACATGTATAGTAGATACAGAAATAGTTTTATTTTTTAATATTAATAGGGTTATTCTATAATATGATTTAGCCTACAAAGTTTTTTCGGTTTTGCTCTATTTGGTTAATGTGTAAAAGATTTTTCTGTATCTGAATATATGGAGTAACAAATTCTTTTCTAACAGCTGCCTCATATCCTTTAACATGGAAGTAACATGGATTTAGTCATTCCCTTACTGACGAATACTTAGGTTGTTTCTCTTTTTTTATATATATATTTACAACAACAACAACAACAAAACCCCACTACAGCAAACATTCTCATAGGCACCCTGTGCTTATATGAGAATCTTTCTTTAGGACACACATAATTGTAAGGGGCATCACGAAGTTACAGAGGCCTTTATAAATATGTAATAGATTCTACCAAGTCACCCTTCCAAGAAACTGTATCAGTTTTTCCCCGCCTCCCAACAGTGTCTGAGATTCTTCTATTATTGAACTCTGCCTGCATCCTTAGAAAAAAATTACTTATGGTACACTCTTCTTTTGATGTACAACTGAATTTGATTTGTTAGTATTTTAGTTAGGATTCTTGGAACTATATTCCCATCTGAGGTTGCAGTAGATTTCTGCTAGAGGTTTTGATATCGCAGTAATGCTGGTTTAGTAACATTAAGTGAAACATGCTCCATCTTTTTCGGTCCTCGGCATAGTTGAAATCACAGGCAATTATGTGCTCCCTCGACTTCCAGTGGAACTGGCTTGTAAAGTCCAAACACATTTTTGGAGCTCTTTGACAAGTTTTAAATTTCCTATGATCATGAGTATATTTATGTTTTCTTCAACCTTAATAAATGTTGACCATTTACCCAGATTTCACAACTTTAAACACGGAATTCAACATAATAATCTGCAAAATAAAACCTGTAAATCTCTTCTTTACCTATAGTTATACAGTATTCCTTTCTTCGTTCCATATTATTTTTTCCTATTTTTTTCTTGATTAGCTTTGCCAGAGGTTTCTCTCTTTGCTTGTGTTTTAATAAAACATCTTTTTTATTTCTTAGCAAAATTACTAATTTTATTTTTTCTAACCACTGTCCTATTTTAATCTTTATGAATCCCTTCTTCCTCTTTTTCTTAGTCA
>PVJI01000524.1:0-253495 GCA_004026765.1 Micronycteris hirsuta
GACACGCGGGGAAAGTAATACCAGGGCTACGTGGCTGATTCCTCCCATTCCCAGGAAAAAGCCCCCTGGCTTGCCCAGCCAGGGTTTTTATCAGGGGCATTAGCAATTTACATAGGATTGATTATTCATGGGATTAAGCAGAACAGGTAGGATTACTCATAGCAAGGCATTGGGATGTTGATTCAGGACTGGTGGCAGACAGGACCAGGTGAAAGAGATCAGCAAGCCGGAAATTTTTTAAGATACACCTTTGCCAAATTCCTATTAGATAATTCCCATCCCACAGACATGATCCACACTTGCTCACACAGGAGTCACACGGAGCTGTGCTCAAAATGTGTAGATTCTCAGGACTGTGTGTTTACACACGTGTGGAAATCACTGCCACAATTTTCCAGTGGTGTTTGTTTACTCAACAGCAACCAACATTTTAAGTCTACTATTTCCAGACCCAATTTTATGTGCTGGGACACTAAATGAACAAAATCACATGTCAAGTAAGGAATTCTGATGAAATATGTTTGCTGACTCTTTAGGGTTGTGGGACTATATAAAATGACATCTGTATAGGGCCAGGGAGATCCCAGTTGAGATCAGTAAGACAAATGGGATTTACTCATGGGAGGAGAGTGGGAACAGGGGATTGGAAAAGTGGGCTAGAGTTCTTTTTGCAGGCAGTGAAAAATTCGAGATGGGTAGCTGAGGAGATGAGGCCAGAGAGCCAGGTAAGGGTCGGTTTTCCTGAAGTCTGTCTCTGCACATAATATTTCATTTAATGTCACAGCAACATCAGAAAGTAAGCACCCTCACTGTCATCACCATTGTACAGATGGGCAATTAACATGGTATGTGGGTAGCTTTTATCGCAAGCTAACAGGTGGAGCGGGCCACTTTTGCTAACGTTTTGTGCAAATGGCAACATTCAGTAAAATTACGATAACTTTAGTTTTACATATTTTTTTCAATGAAACTTTTTGTGATTTACTATAAAATGTACACTGAATTATTTTTCTTAAATTTTAAACAGACAAATACTGGAGAACTCACTGGAAATTGAAATAAAGGTAATAAAATATGTAAAAATTCCGATTTATTGAAAATATTTTGAAAAAAGTATGTAAAATGTGTAAAAAAAGAAAGAATGAAGTTTTCTTTCTTAAACTTCATTGTAAAAATAGAAGAATGAAGTTTTAGTAGTGTTTTTTGTTGTGTTAATCATATGTAAAAAAAGAAAGAATGAAGTTTTAGTAATGTTTTTTTTTGTGATAATCATTAAAACATACATACATAATTCACCAATGTCTTTGTTAAAGAGACCCAAATTTTGTCCTTTGGAATTTGTATATCTGCATGTTAGCATCCCTTTAGAGCATTAAAAAAGTATGAAAATAAACATTTTTATCCATTACCCACATTCCACCACTAGTCTACAAAACACGTATTTATATGTGTCCCGCACTCCACCGCCAGTCAACGTAAAGTGTATAAATACATTTCCCGACTACAATGTGTTTT
Organism: Micronycteris hirsuta; assembly: GCA_004026765.1. Classification (NCBI taxonomy): domain Eukaryota; kingdom Metazoa; phylum Chordata; class Mammalia; order Chiroptera; family Phyllostomidae; genus Micronycteris; species Micronycteris hirsuta. The sequence goes on from PVJI01000524.1 coordinate 1,516, forward strand.
AAAGTGGAGTCGAGTCTGGTGAGCTACCCAAACCAACAAGGCAGACAGTTTTAATCACTAACATTCAAGTTTCTAGGTAGTGATATTTTATGATGACTTTTTTTTCATTTTTGTAGTTCTTTTCTTTATTTCTTGAATTTTAAATTATAAGAAAAAAATATATATATATTTCCATGTAAAGGGGAAATAAAGGAAATGTGTGTGGAGAGAGCTCAAAGGAGAAAAATATGTTGTGGGAGATGAGAGACAGAACTGAAAAACAGAGTCGGGGTAACCCTGACTTGCAAGAAATAGAAAAGAGACCTAAAATATCAGAAGAATTTAATACTTAGTGTAAATGCATATTCTCTCTGCGAATGCACTGTAAATCCCCTACAGATACAACGATCCACTAGAGGCAACGGAGGAATCAAAGAGAAGAACATGTGTCCAAATTTGGATTTACACTGGAGCAAAGTTAAGTAGCAAGCCACAAGACAAAGAATAAAGATTGAAATTTTAGCAGGAGACAGAAATTAAAGCTGAAGATGACTGGGAGAGATACAAAATCTTAGAAATCCCCAGAATCACTATGAAGGATTTCCTACAGGATGTGAGATCAATTAAGATGAAGTTCAATTACTCAAAGGACTTTATAGGCACTGACATCTGAGTCGCACCAACACTATCTGGTATTTTATTATCCCCATTCTGAAATACAGGGAGGCCAGTGAGCCTTGGAAAGGGGACAAAACTTGCCCAAGGGTACCCAGGCAGCTCAGTGGCAGAGGATTCATTTACACTCATGTCTTCCCATCTACAAAGTCTAGAATGTTTCACTGATACTTCTGAGACACGGAATATATTTTACTATCTCAGCTCAAGAGATACAGGTAACATCAAAAGTGGTATAAACTGTGGCTATTGCTCTATTGGTAACCATTTCAATCTCACAGATTCTAAGTATCTGTCAGATCAGTCTAGTTATTTTTCAAGTTTGTGTGTAAGCCTATAATTCAATCGCAGGTTAGAACTCAGTTTTGAGTCAGATTCCCAGGAGGCATCATAGTGCATTGCCCCTGATGCGATTCAAGGCCACCAGTTATAGTGCTAGAGGTTACCTGTAGCAGTGCTTTCCACATGCATGTAAACACGCATGTTCCGGAATTTACGTGTTTTGAGCACAGCTACACGTGAGTCCCGTGTGGGCAAGTGTGAATCATGTCTGTGGAATAGGAATTCTCTAATAGGAATTTGGCAAAGATGTATCTTAAGAAATTCTGGCTTGCTGAGCCTTGTTTTATGTATACCCTGGTCCTGTCTGCCACCAGACCTGAATTTACATCCTAATGCTCTGCTAATGAGTAAACCTACCTCTGTTCTGTATAATCCCATGAATAATTAATCCAATGTAAATATGTCCTAAAGCTTCTAATAAAAACCCCCGGCTAAACTACCCACGAGGTCTTTTTCCCAAGATGGAGGTGGAGGGAAAGATCCGTGGCAGCTGGATTCTTATCTCCAAGCGTGTCTCTGGGTAAGATTGATTCACGCGGTCGGGGCAGTCCCCCCCCACAGATTTTGTGGGTCGAAATCCATGACAGTTACCAATGGGAAATGTCCAGGAGGAGCATAATTCTGTCCTTTGACATCATGATGCTACATAGTGTCTCATGATACCTCCTGAGTAATGTGTCCATTTTATTTTATTGACTCAATCCTCACTTATTTAAAAAAATTATTGCATTTATTGACATGGCCTTGGTTAACAAAGCTTTCATATAGATTTCAGGTGTACAATTCTATAACACATCATCTGTGTACTGTTCTGTGTGTTCACCACCCCAAGTCAAGTCTCCTTCCATCACTATTCTCACATGGCTGAGGCTGCTGCCGCTCTGAGATTTACTGCCTTCGCCATCTCATGCCTGGCTTGGACAGTGTCTCTGTCTGTTCCCTTCCTGGGGTCATCCTCCAGCAGACCTACACGGTCTCACACTGAGCCATCTTCACCCCTGGACCATGGCCCATGGAAACTATACAACAAGTTCTATGTCCAGCCAAGCTACACTGCCACACCCACCATCCTAACCTTGATGTGTGGGATGAAACCATTCAGTGGTTCTGCCACTTCCAATGGCCACAGGAAAAAGAAAAAGGAAAATACGAGTCTTTAGCTTTCAAATTGTCAGTCATCAAAGGAGGATTTTCTCCTACTGGCAAGCACTCAACACATTCTACACTCTTCTCCTTCTTTCCCTGTCATGCAGTTAGTTCTTTTTTTAAAAAAGAGTGATTATTTTATTTGAGGTGCCAAATGTTACTTGCTGGGTGATATTATTTAATGAGCTCTTAGGGTGAAGTTGGATAAAATTCTCTAGAAATAAGACCTACAGAACTACGTAAGAGATCTCTAACTTACGATTTCTGAGTTGGTGTATTTTAAGAAGTCCAATGGTCTGTATGAAATATCAAAGTGGTGGGAAAAACCACAGAAATGTTAACTTGTAAAGAAATTCAGTGTCTATGAGGCCAAATTAAAAAAAATTAATAGCGTGAATTTAGTGGCTTAATTGTGCCTGGATTAGTTAATTAGGTAATTAACAAAGGAATGTGATTTTTATATTAGCTCTCTGTATATTAATAATAGAACTGTTTATAAGCTGAGAAAAGCAGACACTGGGAAGTGCTAATTAATTTAAGAAGTGAAGTTTTTCAATTGCTAAAGTATTTTCTCATTGTTTCCAGAGCAGTGTCATAGAATACCATTTACTGGACCACATTCCTCCTTGAAATTTCATTTTCTTTTTAATATATATATATTTTTAGTTTTCACATTCTTTTAAAAACAAATGTACATAAAATAAAATATACTTTCACATGCCTGTCATAAAATCACACCCAAATGCTGCTTTGGTTTTCTACCAGGAATTCTGGTAATTCTTTGCACCTCTATTACATTGTAATTCTCAATGAAACATAACTTATTTTATGGGGAACATTTGTTAGGAACAAGATGTAGCTTTTGATATATAGAGTCCCCAAATTCCATCAGCTTAAGTAAATAAAGTTATTCTCTTTTATGTAACTATTCATCCAATTTCTTTTCTGCTCTCTTCTCATGTGTGGGTTCTGTATGGTCAGAAACCTGGTGAGGAAAACGAAGGCCTTTCCCTGTTCAACTGGGTGCAGGTGTGTCCTGAATACAGAATGGCACTGACAGTTATTTTATTTTATTTTATTTATATAAGTGTGTGTATAAATATATATACATACATATGTACATACATTTTCTTTTAGGGTTGGAGCAGTGTTGAGAATTCATAAAGACCCAATAAACAACATTTTCTCCATTATTCAAGTTCTGAACTTAATTAAAAGTAAAACAAAAAGGAAGAGGTATGAGCAACCAAAATATCACTTCTATTACTGACTAAGGAAACATTGGAGATGGTGTCTGATACCTGTGAACAACTGTGGTTTATTACACTGAACTAAAATATTATACAGAGTTATGTACTCAATTATGCAAAAATGAGAAAATATAAGAAGTGGGGAAGAAGAGTTTGCCCCTTAATCCAGAGAAATCAAAGAAATTAGAAGGATTTATCTGTGTGGCCAGGATAGATTAAAAGGGATTACAAGTTTATAAAATGAATCCCAAAAGTAAGAGTTACTTTGAAGTATACAAAGAAATTTATTTTCTATTACCTAACAAGGATGTCAAATTATGCAAATCTTGGACAGTGACAACAAGATTGTAATGCCATCTAGATTTTAATTAATTGATATAAAGTTGCACAGGTGTTAGGTTAACTATTTAGAATAATATTTAAAAATTTCTATGTAGAGATATATTATACATAGATATGTATCTTATGAACAGTTCTATTATTAATATACAGAGAGCTAATATGTAAAACACATTCTTATGTGAATTACCTAGTTAGCTAATTCAGACACAATGGAGTCTCTATATTCACACAGTATTAATTTTTCTTAATTTGCTCTCATAGGTACTGAATTCCTTTACAAGTTATCATTTCTGCGGGCTTTCCCACCATGTGCATCTTACCTATCCATCTTTCTCCTTATTCACTATCTGTCATCTACTCATTTATCACCAACTTTGCAGCATTGTCAGTAGAAAATATGGTCTGTAAACCATTTGAGATTTGGATGTTAAAGTTTGTACAGTTTATAAAAAATACGTTTGCTTTTTTGTTTTATTTAAGTAATTTTAAAACATTTGTGTTGGTAGTTAGAAAACTACTTCAGTACTGCTTATTTTGTGTTTTCTCTCTTTTTTATTTGATCTCTTTTTCTGACTTCAAAAAATTCAACACATGGGATTATCATGCCTTATTTTCTTTTTTGTGTTTTTATTTATTTGCTTTTCCTATTTTAATAGTTTCTTTTTTATTTTTTGTGGTTTTTTATTGTTGTTCAGTTACAGTTGTCCCCAGTTTCCCCCCATTACGCTCACCTGCCCTCCCCGCCCCCACCTCCTTCATTCAATCCTCCCCACCTGTTGTCTTTGTCCGCAGGTCTTCACACAGGTTTCTGGAGTTGACCCTCCCCCTTCTTCCCCTTGTTATCTCCCTCCCTCCACCCCTCTGGTCACTGTCAGTTTGCTCTGTATTTTCATGTCTCTGGTTCTGTTTTGCTTGCTTATTTGTTTCGTTGGTTAGGTTCCACTTACAGGTGAAGTCATATGATACTTGTCTTTCACCGCCTGGCTTATAGTTTCTGCTTTTATCTTACATTTCACTCATTACTTATTTTCTTGTTCCCTTAATGTACTGAATCAAATAGCTGGATCGTTTTTTCTCTTTCCTGTTTCCTTATAAATGTGTTTATTTTGTTTTCCTGTCTTCTAATACAGGCAATGCAAAAGTAAACAACAATGACATCCTGACTCCCATACCAGACTGGAAAAGACTTTTAAAAGATTAAAAATGCTTACGACCACTCATTGTGGGACAAGTGGGTAGAACTTCTTTGGAGAATGAGCTGCAACATGTCCATCCTGTCGGACTCGGGGTCTGCTCTCCTGGGCGCGTGGCCCATGGAAATGACCTCGGGTGTACCCTGATCGTTCACGGCACTGTTGTCAACAGCAAAACAACAACAAAATAAACCAGAAACAACCAAAGTAAGTGTCTCTGGGAGGATGAACAGTAAGTGGTGGAGTACTGCACAGAAATGGAAACGAAGAAGTAACAGCTATGCCCGGTTCCCTGCAGGAAACCCACAAGCAACGCTAATAGGACAAAAGAATGACAGAAGAATATATAGCGTGAAGTTCCACTCATGCACATCTTAAACTTTTTTATTTTGAAATAATTATAGACTCACAAAAAGTTCCCAAAGAGTACAGTATACTGTACCATTACTTGGTTTTCCTCAATAGTAAAATTTTATAAATTGTAATTATAGTACGTTTTTCATACTAGGGAACTAACACTGGCACGGTATACCCAGTATGCAGATTTGACTCAGCTTCAGCAGTTTTTGCATGCACTCATTTTTTTGTGTGTCTGTGGTTATATAACATTATACCACCCACATAGACTTGGATAACTACCACCGCAGTTAAAATATCAGACTGCACGCCTTCACTACATAGAAAATTCTCCGTGCCATCCCTTCATAGTCACGCTCTTCCTTGCGAGCGGAGCAACACTAATCTATTCTCCATCTCTATAATCTTGTCACTTTGAGGATGTTCTGTAAGTGGATCATAGACTGTGCAGCCTTTTGAGACTGGGTTTTTCAAAAGTCAGCATAATGATCTTGTGATCTACTCATCCAATAATCTGTTTCTTTTTATTGCTGAGTAGTAGCCCTTGATATGATGTAGCCGAGTTGTTTAACCAAACACCCTTTGAAGGACATTTGGATCGTTTTCAGTTTGGGGCTATTACAAATAAAGCTGCTATGAATATTTTTATGGAGGCTTTAGTGTGAACATACTTTTAAAAAATTCTTTTGGGTTAATACCTAGGTGTGGCATTGATGTTGTAAAGTATGTTTAACTTCAAAAGAAGGCGTTTGAAAGATCCAGTGTATCCGCATTGTCCGCAACATTTGGTGCTGTGTTATTTAAGTCATTTCAGTAGACTTTCAGTGGTATCTCACAGTGGTTTTAATTTGCATTTCTCTAATGACTGGTGATGTTGAGCACATATCCCCATGCTTATTCATCATTCATATATCTTCTTTGGCACAGCATCTGTTCCAGTCTGCTTTCCCTTCTAATTGGATTGTGTGTTGTCTACTATTGGGTTTAGAGAGTGTTTTTTAAAAATGCATTCTGGCCAGAAGTCCTTTGTCAGGAATGTGATTTTCAAATAGTCTTACTCTTTCAGTGGATTGAATCCTCTTTGCAGAGTCTTTCACAAAGAAAAACACTTAATTTTTATTAAGTCTGATTCATCCACTTTCATTTTCAGTTCTCTCATAGACCACTGTATCTAAGAATTCTTTTCCCAATCCCAGGGAACAAAGATTCTCTTAAGTTCTCTTATAAAAATTTCGGCTTTCACATTTTAGTTAGAGAGCTATAATTTATTCTGAGTTAATTTTTGTAAACAAATAGGTTCAGTTGAGGTTTAGTTTTTGCCTATTGGTGTCCAATTGTTTCAGCACCATTTATTGAAGAGACATGTTCCTGCATTGAATTGCTTTTGCACTTTTGTCAAAAATCAATTGACTGTATTTTTGTGCATCTGTTTCTGAATTCTTTATTCTGTTTTCATTGTCTGTGTTCCAGGCCTTCCACCAATAGTGCACCGAGTGCACCACCTAATTGTTCATTGTTACCCTCGACGTCTTAAAGTCTCGTGATAGGACTCCTTCTACTTGACTCTTCTCTTCGAAATAATTTTAGCTATTCTTTGCCTTTCAATATAATATTTAAAATAACTTTGTTTATAGTTACGTACCTTTTGGTGGGGTTGTGGTAGGAATTGTGTTAAATCTGTAGATCAACTTGCTTAGAATTAATGTCTTTACTATACTGTCTTCCAATAAATCTATATGGTGTGACTTTCTATTTAGATGTTCTTTGCTTTCTTTTATTAGGGATTTGTGGTTTTTCTACCTATAGCTCCTCTTTGTGTTTCATCAGATTTATACCTAAGTATTTCATTTTTGAGTGATTCTAAATGGTTTGTGTTTTGAATTTTTGTTTTTTGATAGATTATTGATAGTATAAAGAAATATGATTGAGTTTGGCATTGATTTGTGTCCTGTGACATATTACTGATGAAATAGTTTCAAGAATGAGTAGATTCTAAAATTAATCTGCAAATGATAACTTAAAACAAGACAAAGGAGCGGTTTTTCCATCAGATATTAAAGCACAATATACAGAGTGGTATTCATTAACACAATTTGCATCCTAGAAAGAAGGGCTATAGGCTTCTATTAATTATATCTCTACACAGGCCCTGGTTCCTAGCTTTGCTCAAACTTGGTATTTCAATGTTTTCTTTATGCTCTTTCCAACAAATTCCATATCCTTATCCATAAGATAATTATTATTTTGATTTTTTTTTCTTTCTGGCGCATGCAGCCAAGGACCTTTGACCTACCTGAAAGCCAATCTCCTCAGATCCATCATTTCCTGTTAAAGCCAAGGTCTTTGTCTACAGGAAAACTTCATGGCCTCACATAAGTAGAAGCCTTCTGGATTCTCTGAAATCTCGTAGTCCTTTGCCTTAACTGCCCTCATGGCAATCGCCACTGATACCCTGTATGAAGTATACTTGCATCTAAGGAAAATCGCCCACATGAGAACATATGCTTCATTGATGGCATAATTTTTACTTTATGCCTTATATGGTACTTGCATACAGCAAATGCACAATAAAAATGGTTCGGTTCATTAACTTACATGTTAGAAAAGAGCTTTCTCAACCAGGAAAAAGTCACTGAGGGTGGTGTTTGTTCAGAACCTACTTCATTAGTAACAGCTACCTTTCTGCTATCTTATGTTAATGTCTTAATTGTGTTATAGGTAGGTGATCTTGTGCTCAGTCTCTAGACAAAGAAAAGAAGGTTCAGAGAAGTGAAATAATTTTTCCTAGGTTGCACAGTGATTCAGAAGTGGACTGGGGTGAGATCCCAGTTCTGACTATTAAACTTAATGTTCTGCTTTTGATATGGCTCACAAGGTCCCTTACAAGAAACTGCTTCTGTCCCAGCACAGCTGCATTTCCCAGTCACTCAATGGAGCAAGTGAGCTGGGAGCAAGTGGAAGGGATAGTTCCTTGTGCACACTCATTCATTGAGCTCTGAAGCAAACAACTAAACAGACAGCTCAGGAGCATTAGTGTATTTCTGATGAAAGAAAGTGTAATTACTTTTGGTAACCCTCATAATTTCACAATGAAGCAAGCCATTGTTTGCAAGATGAAAGATGTTTTAAAAGGTGTTACTGAGAAAACATCCCAGAGGGATTAAACAAATGGTGAAGGAAAATATTCTGTTATTTAACAGTTGGCAGCAAGAAGCAGCAGTGCTTACTTTCAGGCACAGACCAGTACCAGCCTCGTGTGAGCACCCACAGGCATTGGTATGTTTGTGGTCCCATTAGGCTCTATCATTGAGAGTCAATGAGTTACATTTTCAAAGTATTCATCAAAAAAGGGTATCAGTAAACCCATTTGAGAGACTAAGAAACTGAGGTCCAGACAGTGGTAGAGTCAGAATTCACATTTAAATTCTGTCTCATTCCCTGTGTTTCTCCCTTGTGTTGCATTATGTGGGCAGAATTCATGGGATTAAGGACTAATAATGGAAGTCATAGTCAAAGATGGTAGGTCAATCACACACAGACTGCTGACCAACAGTCTGTGGTTTCCAAGTCAGGCCTCTCCCGGGGCACCACAGGGCTCCCCTGACCAGTCCTGGACACTAGTTTTATAAAGAGATGTGCGCAGAGACAAGGTGCTTCTAACGCTTGCTGACAGGACCAAAAACAGAGGATTGACAGTCCATACCATTAACAAAAAAGATGATATTAAAATATACCATTAACAAAAGAGATGAGATGTAAATATTCCCCAGAGGCATGAATGCAGTGAAAAATAAGGTTAAAAACTCATTTCATTACTGCAGGAAGAAAGAGGCCTGACCAGGAATCTATTCACTGAGAAATTCTGGAAGGTTTGGTTGATTGCAAGCCTCGGGTACCCAGCAGGGGAGTAACTACTGAATGAGCAGAGGTCTGTTATAACCTCCGTGTTTCAGTACTTTGGCTGATCCCAGGTGGAATACTCCATTCTTGTGCTTTCAGAGGAATACTGATAAGCCACAGATTAGAGATATTTTGTGCTCTCTCTCATTTGCACATTCTGGTCCCCCTGCTTGGGGTGCGTCTCCCCTCCCCCACCCTGGTACCAGCAAAGGAAGTCAACTGACCCTTCCAGGAGACTCCTCAAAGGTCTCCATCCTTCTGGGGTCTTCCTGGTTATCTTCAGGCAGAAGGCACCTCCATGAAAAGAATGACCATACATTTACACAATGGAATTCTACGCAGCAGAAAGGAAGAAGGAGCTTATACGCTTTGCAACAGCATGGATGGAACTGGAGAGCATTATGCTAAGTGAAGTAAGCCAGGCAGTGAGGGACAAATACCATATGATCTCACCTTTAACCGGATCATAATCAACAAAAGCAGAAAGCAAGCAAAACATAACCAGAGACATTGAAATTAAGAACAGTCTAACAATAGACAGGGGAGAGGGGGGAGGGGACAATGGGGAGAACGGTTTTCAGGAATCACTGTAGAGGACACATGGACAGAACTAAGGGGGAGGAGGGAGGCTGAGGGGGAGGGGGGCTGGAGGGGAAGGGAGGAGGGGAGGGGAGAGGATGCAAACAACTGTAATTGAACAAAAATAAAATAAAATTAAAAAAAAAAGAATGACCACTGGCCGAATTTGTGGAGGTGTCTGTCTCTCCCCTTGGGCAGAGATTCCAGCTGGAAAGATTCCTCAATACACATCTTAGGCCGCATGACCCCATAAAGTGCTCCACGTGCATCCCGGAGCATTGTCATTATGTAACTGTGGTTCATGCACCCAGCGAAACATTTTCTGAAGATTTAATTAATACCCAGCATGTCAATGAGCCAGCAATGAAGACTCAAGACGTTGTTTATGCCTTGGGCCTTTAAATCTCTTTTTATCCATGCAACATAATAACAGGGAATGTTCTCTTGGTGAGCTACAATGGTCTGATTCAGATCGATGCAACTGGAGCTGTGTCAAATAGTATATTGTGAAATATTGGATTTCACAGAAAGACAGAGGTTCAATTTATTTTTCTGTTGGTGTGCCCATCTAATCAGAAGAATAGGCCCCCCACAGGTTTTTCTTTAGACGTGATACCTAAGGAAGATGAAAGTGCACTTACGTTCAGCGGCTGTGCTGCGGTCTGAAAGGAGTTGACGCAGGCATCTGATCTGGAGAGCTCCGAGACAATGGATGGATGCCTCGCAAACAATGAGCTGTGGAACATGGAGCTGGAGAGAGGGATGGGAGTTTTAAAAATGATGACAAGCAACAATAGGCTTGGGAGTCATTCTGAGTGTCTGTCAGGCATCAGTCAAACAATAATTCTCTGTTTGTTTGTTGGGAGCCAGTGAACTTACCGAGAAAACACTTTCAACTCGACTGAACATAATTGCTTCCTGAAAATAGATTCTGATGAGTGAATCGAGACCACTCCCTTCTAGCTGTTGCCTTTCAGAATTTTTTTTTAAAGAATTTACAAAGTATATTCCCACACTCTGTCTCAAGCTCTGTGCCAGGTGCTGGTGATGCCACACTGAGGAAAATCAGACACGATTTGTGCCTTCGGGGAGGCAGCAGTACGGTGGGGCAGACAGACAGTGAGCGAGTAATTACACAGGCAAGCATGCTGTTGAAACTCTTTTTCTCTGCACCAAACGTTTTTAAATTAAGTCCATTCAAGGTACTTCTGGGGCAGTTGTGGGAATAAGGAGGCTTAAAGGAAAGTTCTGGCCTCCACCTTGGCTTCAGTTAATAGCACTCGGATTGCTTTTGATATGTCATCGTTTGTAACAAACCTTTGCTTGCAAAAAAAAAATTATTGCATACAAATGCCAAAGATTTCTGAACTCTACATTTATGAGCATGGCTAATGTGCTATGTGCTGAAATAATTGTATTTTTCATGGGGTGTGAAGTACTAGGCATAATACTTTAGTGCTTATTATCCTGAATGCCACTATATTCAACTGGGAGAAGTTTCCAAATTTTCTCAGGGAGGTAAGGTCCATGCTCTCCAATACCCATTTGTGGCTCCAGTGGAGTTGCAGCATGGGGCAGCCACCGGGCTCATCAATGCCTTCTCTAAGGTTTCTGATTCCCAGACTGCCATGTCTACTGAGAAGAGTAGCTGACCTTCACAAGACAAGTCCTGCCCCCTTACAAAGCTCCATGCAGTCTGATTGCCCTTGAAAAGGTCAACATTATTGTTTTGTTCTTTGGATGATCTGAACTTTGGCTTTCCCCAAGGCTTTTTCCAAGGCCAGTTAATGAGCAGAGGGAGAGGCTAATCATACCCGCTAAGCCCTAGACTTCAGTGAGCTTCCCAGGATTGGCATGGTAACTCTGAAAAGAAGGTGCATTAAGTGAAAGAGCAACTTCCAGTGTCCTCCCCAAGCCCCTCCTGATCAGCCTCTGTCATGGGTCCCGCAACCTCCCAAAGGACCCCATGGACACATCTTTTGTGTCAATCATATGAAGAGATATTTGAAACGCTAAGCAGACATTTGAGCGAAATTGGGTAACCAACAAGATCTCTTTGGTCCTTGTCCCCTTGTCTGTGAAATGGTTAAGTGAGCCATGTGGTCCTGAGCTGGCTCTTCCAGCAATAAGATTCAGTGTCTCCTTGGACAAACTTTAACAAGCTAGTCCTCTTATCTTTAACTTAACCTATTGATTTTATCTTACTGCGATTCTTTGACTATTAGTCTCTTTATGTTCAATACAGGTTATAATCCAGGTTTCACAGAATTAGGAAAATCAATTAGGATGATATAGGTGGGTGTTTCCTCCTCTTCCTCAACAGCCTTGTCCTGGTTCTTCTTGCCCTTGAACTTTTCACTTTGTTACCCCTCTTCCCTTTCAGCATTTACTATAACTCTTCTCTCTACTAGTTTCACAATAATGTTTAAGTCTCTAATAACGTGGCATTTAGAGCTTGTATCATGCGACTTAATTTCTGACTCAAACATGGGACATTCATTCTGATAGTCACTCACTCACCATTAATTTATTAGACACCTTCTGAATGCGGGACCCAAGGCCAAGCCTGGGGCTATAGAAGGAAGTAATCTTTCTTTAAAGAGTCTACTGTCTTCCAAGAAGGTCAGCTTTTAGAGTGTAACTTCCATAATGAATTTTTAAAAAATGTTTGATAAGACATTTAGCAAAAGGAATTTATTGTTGTTCATAGGTTAAGATCTGGATGATTCCTTCCACATTTGTGTCAACTCATCCCACACTTATCACCTTCTTATAACTCATCAACCCTCCTACACATAATATATTATCATATATAATATATAACCCTTATTAACAACTACTAAATTTCAATCTCTGCTTTTTACTTGAAAGTCTTCTGACGCAAACTTTGAAAATATTTACTTTGGAAAAGTTAGGGATTTAGAAATAACGGGCATGAGAACCAGGTCCACATTTCTGTAAGTGACTGAAAAAAAATCATGTGCTGTCCTCATCGCTAAAGTGAGTCTTATGATCCCTTTTCTCCCCCGTTCAAGAACTGCTGAGACTGTTCAGTGAGATAAAAACAGAAGAGAGTTTTTAAAACATTATGCAAATATGGGTGGCAATTATTATTCAACTTCCTTTCCTTGTTCCCTTCCCTCTCCAGGCTCTGTGGCTTATTTACAATCTCTGACTTCCAGAAAGAATTTGAGGCAATTGTCTCAGCAATATACCTTTCTAAAACTGTGAGAATTCAATTTAATAAATATTGATCTTCTGTTATATTAACTTTATTGAGCACTTGCTATGCCCTGGGAACTTCAGAAATCATACTACTAAAACAACACACGCACACACAAACACACACAAGGAAAATATTTCATTCACCTTTGCCCAAAGATGACTGTGTGAGACGTGTGGGTGTTAAATCACTTGATGCAGGTTGTACACAGACGTTGTGGAGGTGATTTAATCCAGATCTCAATGACTCCACAGTGTCTGCACACGTGGTTATTGTGGACCACACGTTGTGTCCTGTGACCTCAAGTGGGCCACTTTCAGAATCCTACTAATCTGCTTTTACAATATTTTTTAAACATTATTGTGGAACTTTCCCTGAAATCCTTGTCCAGTTAGGGAACAGGGTTTGTGTTTATAAATACATAGCACTCAGTGAACCTGTGCATGGGCTGACTGTGTGTTGTTCCTTGAGTAGATGACTCATTTTCTCCCTGTAATTGCTGTCTCACTTGTCAGTCTATCTCATTGGATTCTAAGCTCCTTAGAGAAGATTAGGAGTAATGTCTACACACGGTGTTCCCTTCCTAGTTCTCTTTGAGCACAAGTTAATATAAAAGGGAATTACATTGCAATATGAGGGTTAGAAGTTTGTTATGTCATATATCACAATGTTCTTTTTTAAAATTCGGATTTTCTATGCTTTTTTTCTTGGTGGCAGAAGCTGTTGACTCAGAAAATGGACATTGGACCTTTTGGTTTATGAAGGGATTGAGAACGTGCGCTACTCCACACTTTGTAGTTCGGGAGTAAGGAGATGGAGACGCAGAGAAGGAAGTGAATGATCTTGAAGAGCTCTGGGTTTTGACTTCAAATTCTCATCTTTCATGTAATTTATTATTGTGCATCTAAGAGTGGCGACATGGAAGGGTGAAAATGTGGGTAGACTAGAACTGGGGAATGTCAGTACTGGGTCCTGCTCTCTGCATGTGCTGTTGATGCTGGGTGGGGCCCTGCATGCCTTTGACCATTCATTTAGCTTCTCTAGAAAATGCATAACAATGTTGAGTGTCCAGGTGGTCATAGGGACCTATTATGCCTGGATATGATGTTCTATGAAATATAAAACATGACATGGAGGATTTAATGGTCTTTGCATTCAAGGACACACAAACATGCAGTTCATGAAGCCAAAAACAACACACTCATTGTATGTGGACAGTCATGGAAATGACAACTCATGTTGCATAAATTCAGAGACGTAGGGAACATTAGAGGTAGCATTTTCAGGTCAGTTCTTATAATAACACCAAATCACTGAAGTAGCCCTTGAAAAATCTCATAGAGAAGAGAGAGGACTGTGGTCCAAACAGACAGACCGGAAGAGGATGATGTGGAGAAGTGGGACTAAGGGCAGGTGGAGAAGGGATAGACATGAGATCACATAATTTGTGTGAGAGCCAATTTTGAGAATGATGACTCAGATTTTTGGAAAGGGATTTTCAATTTGGTGCTTGCATTTAGCAAATATTTATGGAGTTCTTACTACGTTCTTGGTGTTGGGTTCAATCGCAAGCTACAGCATTGAGCAGGGCAGATATGGTCTTTCTTTGTATGAATCTTCCACTCTACAAGGGTACCAATTATTAAAAATAACTAAAAATTAGATTTGAAAAGCATTGTAAAGGGGAAGCCCCGAGGATGGGGAGTGGAAACAGGGGCTCGATCAAGCTGTTCTCTGTGTTATCTGCCACGTTACTGTCCCCATCCTTACCTTCACCTTCTTTAAGGCTCAGAGAGGGCCATTGGTCTGTAGGCCTACATAGCTCTTGATATAGAACTCTTTAATTACATTTTTCTCTCTTATATTATGAACTCATAGAGACCAGGGATGATACTTACACCCTCAACTCTTAGCCCAGAACTTGGAATACACCAGATAGAGTGGAGAAATGGAGTATCATTCATCTTCCATCTTCCACGAAGAACATATCATCATCCACAGCTTTTCTCTAAATAAACTCTGCCCTAATAATTCCAACATTTTTGTGAACTATCAAAGTAAGATGCATTCATATAGGGGCCAAACTTCTGTGCTCCAATACCATATGCATATTTTTCCTTAGCAATTTGTGCAGGAAATATTACTTGGTCAGCAGGCAAATACTAGATTAGATAGACTAGCTTAGCAATAGTTTATGCATGCATAGAAGTTTGGGGCTGCCTTGTGCAGTAACATCATTCATTGCAAAGAGGTGTGGAGAAGCAAGAGGTATCTGGGGATCTTGGATTATTGTTTTGGGCTGTTGTATTATCATCCCTCCTTTTTCTGACTCAAATTTTAGGTCTACAGTGAGAAGTGGATAGGATTTCAGAGGAAGGAGTAAGTAAATAAGTCATATTAAAATGAAAAAATGTGTCAATAGAATATAATGTGAAATAGAATGTAAATGGGATTTAGGCAAACACTTCTATGCAGCGTACCATCCAACCCTGTCCAACTGCTTCTGATTCCTACGGTGGCTTCCGTGCACAGTTCTATTACACGTTGCCACTCAAGGGCATTTGATGTTTTCTCTCTCTGGAAATTCATTTGCATTTAAATGATTTGAAATAATCATAAAAGCCAAGTGCTATGAAGTTTGAAATTAGTTACTGTCTATAAATTGCGATGCCATTAAAAGATGATTGTGGAGAGCTTTGCTGTCTCCAATGTAGGCAGATTAAAATCTAACAAAGTACACCTTGTTACAAACCTGTACAGAACGATGGGATGCAGAGTTAAACTGATTTATTCTCCTACCAGTGTCTATAAACTCCACACACTTGAGCTTATTCTTGGAGGAACAAACATTTTCTTCTGGCCTATATCTGTCCTCTTTAAATCTGTGGAAGTTTTGTGGAACTTGCAAGATTCCATCCTTATCCTTTAGGGGAAAATAAAAGGAGGGGAATTGAGTTCTTTTTTTCTTTTTTTAACCAGAGGATGTGGGTAAGATGTTTTGGAAGAGAGTCTTGGAGTCCAGCAGGTATGCTGGAAGGCTTCAGGTTAGAATTGTCTCCAATATAGTTACTCCTTTCTGTACATCCTGAAAGACCCTTGTAACAGTATCACAGGGGCTCAAAGTGCAAGCCCAGGGGTGGTTCAGTCATTAGCTCTGTGACCCTAGCTAGGTTGCTTGATCTCAAATTTCAAATGGGGAAATGGTAACAATAACATCTACATTACAGGATTATGGGGACAGTGGAATGATAACAAGCACCGAACACAGGGTCTAAGGCATACTGTGTACTCAACAAGTGTTACCTGTTACCTTTTACCAAGCATATCCAAACTTTCCACCTTTGATGCTCTTTTCCCAGTTTCCATGCTTCATAGGGTTTTTACACATAGCCTCAAAATTATCTGATGCTTGTTCCCCCAAATGGTGAATCCGGTCTCCTGATTTTTGACCAATAGAACAGAGAGAAAATGACATGATGCCAGTTTCTGGATCCAAGCTGAAAGAAACTGGCAGTTGCTGCTGTCTGATTCCTGCAATGATCATTCTTGGAACACAGCTAAAGCTCTGGGAAGAGCAAATCACCCGAGGGAGAAGCCCATATGCAGAGAAACTAATAGTTAGCTATATCAGTGTCCCAAGGCTGTCGTTAAAAATCACAATAAATAGTCACTTAAACAACAAAAATGTATTATCTGACAGTTCTGGAGGCCAGCAGTCTTGGATCCGGGTATCGGTTTTACCCTGAGACCAACAGAGACTCAGGGTTGGTTCCTTGTGAAGACAAGGGGATGCATCTGTTCCAGGCCTCTCTCTCTGGTTTGTACATGGCCATCCTCTTCCTGGGTTTATTCCTTGCTATGTTACAAAGGTTTTATAATCCAGTTTTGGGCCCCAGGAACGAAACCCCAGCTCTGTGTAGAGCTAAACTATACAACCTGTTCCTCATATCACTTCAGTGCAAAAGGCAGAGTTTGGTTACCTGGCCACAAAGCAAAGGTACCCCTAAAGTCACTTAACGATACAATCGGGCTTTGACAAAGAGGTGGCAATGAAGGAACTCTTGAAGAGGACAGGCTTCAGTATCAGAGAAGTGAGATACAGAGGAATTTTGCAAAATGAATCATTGTGACTTCTGACCTTTGCTACCATGATGTCTACTAAAGCCTGTTGATATAACTCACCTGACCCATGTCCTCCCACTGAGATGAACTCCAGTGCAGACGTGAACATGATTCCTCATCAACGCCCTTCCTGGCAATTTTCCATTTCTTGCTTTCACCTTTCTTGCTTGTTTCTTACCGATTCTCTTCCCATTTAAATATCACTCTTGGGGACATTAGGCTATATTTTTTGTCCCCAAAAAGAAATGAATATAGTTTGTTATACCTGAGGCAGCCAGGAGTGGAACATTGATGACAAATGTGGCCAGAATCTTTAGAGAGCACCAGGGTGGGAGCTGAAGGGAGCCAGATCATATATCAAGTTCAAGGGAGAGGACCAGAGTTAAACTAGAAGAAAAAAGGCTAGAAGCTGATTGCACTTCCACACTCTCTTTGGTTTTCACTTTCATACAATCAATTTTTCATTCTAGAAATAGATGCTGAGAAAAGATGGGAAAATCCAATTAGCTTGGACGGCCTGGGCATTGGGCTCCATGCAGAGGGAACCCTGGAACCTCCAGATGCAGGGCCTTTGGTCATTGCTCTCCTGTGGTCTCCGACTGCTCGCTCAGCTGCAGGAGATGTCACAGAGAGTCTAAGATTAAGGAGAGCAAACAGATTTAACACACTTCACAGAGTGGCTCAAACTATAGTTACTGATCAGAAGATACAGCTTTGAGACTAATGTGGTGATTTTCCGGTGATGTTGATCACTTCCTGACAAACAGCCATCTTATCCAAACCTAAAACCTCCCTCTTTACAATGAGCAACTTAACTGTAGAATTCAAAATCTCCAATTTAGTCTCTGCTTAAAAGGCATGCTCTAAGTTCCAACCACCACTCACTGTGTAGAGTGTTTGTATAAATTTTTTTACCTTACTGCTTTATTTTACTTAGATGGTCTCCCAATCTAAGATTCAGCAAGCGCTCCTATACCTGAAAAGCAGACATTCTTCATTTTAATTTGATAGTTGGGGGATTTAAAGTTTATTATTGGAACCAAACCCAAGAGATTTACATGTTGACAGATGGTGTGACTATACTCAGTAAATGAGTTATACTCCTATAGATTTTTCCTTAAAGTCAGACTTGCCAACTTGTGTGTGATAGAGTAAGCTCAGGGACAAAATAGTGATTGTGTGCCCTTTCTTTAAGAACTCAACAGAATGAAATGTGTATTTTTGATAACAGGTTACATAATGTGCATTTCCATTCACCAAAGAAGGATAAAGTGACTGGTTTGAAAATGACCTTGTGGTGTTGACCTCAGAAGGAATAAAACAAGAGCTGAAATATCAATTGTTTACTGAGTAGTTAGCCTTTCCTCTATTAAATATTTACTTGTGATATTTGTTGACCTGTGGTCAGAGCCAGAAGAATAAATCATCTGACCAGAATTATAGTTAGGGCTGTGATTATGTATATGTTACACATGACTGTATAATTTGTATTCCCTAGCTCAAAATAAAGTAAAATAAAATAAAAGCAATATATTACTTTCAGATAGCTTTGTTTCTCCCCTCTGATGGGGTGGGGCAGGGGGGTGTTTATTCATTAGAAAGCCAAGACAGACTAGAATCAGTGCTATTAAAGAGGTATTAAAACATCCATGAAGAAATGAAACTGATTTCGGTAGACCTTATTATATGTAGAGGAGTTACCATAATCTAGAAGGATGGAATTAATTTTTCCACTTAGTGGACAGACTGTGAACTCCTTGAAAGATGAAAAGCTTCTGGAGGTCAGGATTTAAGACAACTTTACTTGGTTTCTTATCCAGAGTTCATAGTTGTTTATATCAGCAATGGTGCTTTTGGCTGCAACTAACAGAAAATGTAACTGACTCAAACAATAGGGACATGTATGTTAGTTTATGTCTATGAGTAGTGTGGCTCCAGAGTAGGCCATTGAGTGTCTCAGCAATTTCATCAAGTAGCAAGGTTCTTTTCATCTTTTAGTTTTACCATCTTTATTAATTTGACTTTGTCCTTAACCAGAACCCTGAATGGTCACTTTCAGTGGATAAAGAACTCATTTATTTCTACTGTGTATTTCTAAGAGTTATAGGATTTTCATGGAAAGCCCTCTAGTGAACCTGCCCTCAACAAATCATTTACTAAAACTGGCTAATAACCCTCCCTCAAACTGATTATTGTTAATGGGAAAAGAACTTCCATGTTTGGGTGAAACAAATCAGGATTTGTCTCTGATCCATCTGACAAAAGAGTGAAACAAGATCAGATATTCTTGTTGGGTAGGCAACCAACAGGGCTTGACTCATTGTTCAATATGTATTAGTATTAAAATGGAATAGTAAATTCAAAATAGCAATTAAATTTCAAATTATCTAGTTGCCAGTTAACAAGAAAGGTACAAGACTTTGACTTTGGTGAAGAAAACTATAAAATTGTCCCCAAGAAACAAAAGATAACTTAATGACTTAATTTACTCATAATAGTAGATAGATACTAAGAGTTCAGTATCTACTTTGTTAATTGTTCCTAAATTTAAGTTTCATTTTATTACAATCAAAATTACTACTTGACAAATTGTTTACATAAGAAATAAGTGCATAAAAATATCCAATAAATTCTGAATGGTGCGGAGATTTGTGTAGGGTGACTTGAGGGATTGCTTTACCAAAGATCTGCTTTAGAGAAGTACCAAATAGAATAGAAAGGTAATGGCATGGATAAAGATGGAGAAAGTAAATTGACGGGAAAGAGCAAAATATACAGAAATAGATTTTTGTATGTATATGAAAATTGGCATTTTATGATAGCAGGTATTTGAAATTTGTGGGGAAAGAGGAAATTTGAAAATGGTGTTAGGCAAATGGCTATTTAAGAAACACAGTCTAATCTACCAATCATACCCTCCTTTAAAATAAAAGCCAGATGGGTTTAAAATATGAATCTAAAATAAGACAAACATTAAAATTAATTCATGAGGGTGTGGAGATGATATAGATATGGCTGGTAATAAATAGAGATAGACAGAGGTATAGGTGCAGATCTCTACAGCCCTAGAATGGAGAAGATTTTTTTAAAAGGCACAAATTTAAGGAGTCATGAAAGCTGACACCACAAATTGATGGTGCCTGGCTGAGATACTGGCCACAGACGCACTGAGCTTGACTAGGAGATGGAGAAAGAGAGAGAGAGAGAAAGAGAGAGAGAGAGAGAGAGAGAGAAATAAAAGAAGGGAGAAGGAGGGAGGAGAGAAAGAAAGAAACAGGAAGAGAACAAAAAAGGGAAGAAAAAAGTAAGCAAGGAAATAAATGGAAGCCCTAAATGTTCACTATATTTGGTTTGTTTCAATAACACAATATTATGTGGTCTTATATACAGTGCTTTCCACATTTCTGTTACCTGCTTGGCTTCTGAAGGCTTTCGAGTTTGTGTGACCCTCCCTCCAATCATCAGTAAATAGATTTAAATATTTTAGTCCAGACAATGTGTGTTATGTGTATAAGAAATAAATGATAAAGTTAAAGATGAATAGCACACAGTAAAATCTTTACCATGAATGACAAACTGGGACTTAATTTCCTTAATATATAAATAGTATTTACAAATCAATTAGAAGAAGACAAAATCTCAATACTACAATGGGAAAAAAAGAACATAAGATACATACAGGGCAAATAAGGTAAGCAAAAAAATGTTATCGCAAGTAATCTAAAAGATGAATAAAGCGAGATAATTATTTGACTATAAGTTTGGCAGAAGTTGAAATACTAATGATGCCCAGTACCGGCAAGCACAAGATAAAAAACAGGCACCTCTTTTGATAGGATTATATGCCATAGTTGTATAATTTCCAGTGTATCATCTTAACAATGCATGTCAAAATATAGCATATGCATGCCCTCTTTCTCATAATTCCATTTAAAAATTTAATTAACAAACATATATCGAGACTGTATTATGTACTAGATACAATAGACAGACACTGGGGATAAAAAGATGAACAAGAACTTTAAACTTCCTTCCTTTTCACATGGAGTTTCCATGTTCATGGCTATTTATCCTAAGTAGATGATTGGGCAAATATATAAATATACAGGTACAAAGTTTTTTTTCATATACTTGATAACTAATGATTGGAACACAAATGCCACCAATATGGAGTAAATAAATTAATTATTGCACACTCCAGAAAAGCAGACCATGCAGCCATTTAAAAGAAAAAAATGGAACTATATGAGCTGACATAGAAAATGCTCACGATATATTGCTAAGGGAAAATGCAATATTATTGAACTATAGTATGGTCTACCACTTAAAATGAATTATACCCAAATATTATTTTAGTGACCTCTAGGTAGTGAGATTATGAACAGTTTCATTACCTTCTTTTTACTCATGAGAATTTGGTATAATAAAAATAATTGCATGTGTTAAATATCAAAGTAAAAACTTAATTCCACTAAAACTACTCATTTAATCACCCACTTCTTCCTATAACAATATCTTCTTTTTAGAAATATGCCAGAACTTGGCCAGCAGTCTATGATGTGAAAAAGTGGTGTATGCTCTCACCAGACCTGAGGCAGGTTGGAGATGACGTAAGCAGTAGCCAGGGAGAGACCATGCCTGAATCGGGTGTGGTGGCTGGCATCGGAGCCCGCAAATTGAAGTAGGGCGGTATTTCAAGGCTGATAGAAAAACCCGAGGAGATAGACAGCGCTGGTTCTTTAAGTAACACTGCAAAACCAGCCACCCAGAAGCCCGAACGTTCCAGAGGAGCCTCATCACAGTGCAGATTTTTAGGCTGGAAAGGATTTGGGGGAAAAAAATAGCTCAACAATTTGACTTTATCATTTATGACCCTGAGACTCAGTGAAGGGGGAGGGTGAAAAGGGCACAGGAGTAGCCGTCACCATGATTAGTGTTGTGAACTGTACGTGAATTACTATCCTTCACGTTCCTGGGAAAACTGCTGCAGCCGGATTGCTGGGGGGGACCTTGTCCTCAGCATTGCCCCCTGTTCTCTTCTCTGGGCCTCGGCTTAACCAAATGACAGCCGCCATGGAATCCTCAGCCTTCCTTTGGTTTTGTCAGTTTAGGACGTGTTTCTCAACCTTGGCACTATTGTCGTTAAGGGCTGTCCTGTGCATTGCGGGGTGTCTGGCAATGTCCCTGGCCTCTACCCGTTGGATGCCACTGGCCCCGTCCCAGAAATCATGAGCGCCAAAAATGTCTCCAGACATTTGCCCCGGAGGCAGACCTCCCCCAACACGGGTTTAGGAAAATGTCCTCACTCTTTTTCTTCCCTAAACACCCTTAGGAAAGCCAAATGAAATCCCAGGAATGAGAATCTCATAAATGTTTCTGTACTGGACTCCCTGTTAGATGCTTATCTGACTTGTATTTGCCTCCAGGTGCGTATGTTACTGACAAAAGATGGAAGTTTTACCTAATTCAAGGAGAGGGGCCCCCTTCCTTTCCACTCTTCAGACTCTCTTTACTTATCCTGGCCATTTGTTTGTCTCTTGGTTTTTCAGTTCCTGATTTCTTACTGGCATAATTCCTTTGCTTAGCATTTTTTATTCTTCCCATCTTTGCTTCCTAGTTTCCTTTAAATTCTTTCCTTATCTTTCTCCCTGTTTCCTTCCCGATATCTGTTATCGAGCAGTGCGTCTTTGTCATTTTCTCTGTAAGACAGAAGGCTGGCTTTGACTCTCTGAGGTAGAAGAGTTCCGTGGCCTGTGTCAGGTAAGTGATCTTTCTTTGTCACCCTTTAATTGTTACGTGATCTTTAACAATTCCCACTGTGTCTCTGAGACTCAGTTTTCTTCTGTAAAGTTGGGAGGTCTTGCTTTTCTTTCTTACCTTACTAGATAATCTAACGAGCTAAATGATATTATACATGCAAAAGTGTTTTGCAAGGGCTAAAGTGGCACATTTTGTTAATATTATCATTATTATGATTGATTGCTCAAATCATTTTGAATTACAGATGGGATGGTTGGGCTTTGATCCTGTGGTCCCAGCCTATGTCTTCAGCATTACGTGGCATGGGGAAGACACCCTGACCGGGAGTCTGGAAGTCTGGCTTTGTGACCTGGACTCGCCCTGCATTTATCACTGCCCTTCTTCGAACTCTATGTTTCTTGTCTAGCTCAACCACCCAGTGGCTTCTTTAGCATATGTCTGGGATTCTGATGCTTCCTGGCCTCTTCACAAGGCTTGGACTTCTCAGAGCATGGTGACTGACCTGTCATCACACTTCTTCCATGGTCACTAGCTCCCTATGACCAAGGAATGGAAGCTCCTAGGCTGATTAGTGGCATCCAGAACTGATGTAATATCAATTCACCACATTCCATTGGACAGGCAGCCGCAGGCTCCACCCGATTCAAGTGCACACAGAGGATGTAGGAATCAGGCTTGCCTCTTCCTGGGGAGTGTCAAGGGCACCTTAGAGAGAATGGTGACTTGCCACAATGACAATTTGTAGTTACTAGATAATACAGTCATCTGATGCAAAAGGAAAGTGCCATGAAATGTTACTCAGTGAAAATAAAGGAAGACTTTCTGAGCTCTGAGGTCTATTCCAGGCTCACTCTGTCTGATCTCATGGAAAAGTAGCAAGGGGGTCATTTCACCTTATGACTCAGGAACTGAAACATAACTTAGGTCAAGATGTTGTCTTTTGTCTACCAGAGGCCCAGACAGTGTGACCATGAGTCTGGTTCAAGCTACTGTCTTCTACTGTCTCTGGGGTTGCTGATTATCTGGGGGAAATTCTCAGTCTTGAGGGGTATATACATATACGTATATTTACAGATAGATAGATAGATAGATGATAGATAATTTCTAGAGCTGGGATTTAAAGCTAAATTTATTCAAAGTCTTAAGGACCCTGAGTTTCCAGGCCACCCTGAACCCTTACACCAGCCTCCTCCCCATTTGGTACCCATGGCTACTCTGGAATAGGGGTTGTCAGGAACTGGGTCAACCGAGCAACAAACTGTGAGACCAAATCATTCAGTTTCTACTTTCCTCTGTCCAAAGAAGCTAATTTTCTCTGATGGCCAGCAGGAAAGGAGAGAAGGCTTGTGAAGAGGCAGGGGTCCCAGCCAACATGAGAGCTTTCCAGAAGGCCGTCTGCCTGTGTTTACTTTCTGTCCTCAAGGACCCACTGAGTAGGAAAGGGTGGTAAAAGTTGTTTGAGCTCCTCATACTGAAAGGCCCCCTTTCCTCCCATATTGCACCTTTCAAAGTTTCACCAGCAAGTTGCTGCTCCAAGAAGTCTCCTGGAATTTCTTAATTCCTTTGTGGGACCTGCACCCTCTTTTTTGATGAACCAGCAAAGCACTTACTGTTTAAAGTTCTTAGAGACAGCATGGCAAGACAGAGAGAACATTGGATTTGAACCAGGATGACCCTGGTTTTGACTTCCTCCTGTGTCATGTGCTTGCTCTGTGACCCTGGGGATATACATATTTATTTTAGCCCATATTGCTTTTATCACTAAAGAGAAGGTTCCATCCACGGTGAGATTGTTGAGAAGACTAGCAGAGGCTATATGTAAATACTTGCTTAATTATTACACAAACATGGGCTGATAGTACTAGGCCTAAATTCAAACCCCGCCTCTGATACCTAATCTCTGGGTAAGACCTTTCAGGCCAATTTCTTGGCCTTTGGATACTTGGGTATCTTTTCTCTGAAAAAGTAAAGCTTGCAGGTTGGTTGTAAGAAGGAGTGGAGATGATGGCGTCTCTTTTTATTTCTCCATGGTGTGGTTGCCTTATTCCTTTCTGACTCTGTAGCAAACTCTTTGAAGGCTAGAAGCATGCCTACGGCTTGGCATCTTCAATATGCTCATGCACTGAATAAATGAAATGTAAAAAACACGCAAGTAATTAGCTCAGCAATATTGGGGAGTAAGAGGAATAAATCCAATGACTGGCTTCCCTATCATATCCAGAATATAATTAAAATGTCCTGAGTGGCCCAAGGCCCTCTGTGCCTGAGCCGTTGCCCACCTCTTACCTTTGACTTTGCTCTTTCTTGCCTGTCTCACCACTACAGCCACACTGGACTCATGGCGTCCTGAAGCAACCAACATCGTCGCAAAACCAGGACCCTTGTCCTGTTCCATTTTCCTGAAATGGTGTTCCTGTGAAATCCGTATGGCTATTTCTTTCTTACTCTTTGAAAGACCCTATCGTGCTGAACAATCACGTCTTCAGGGAGGTTTTCCCAGGCTATGCTAAGTTAGGCATTTTCTCCAGTTCTATTTTCCTTGCTAATTTGTTTCTCTCACATCACTTAACAACATTTAAATTATAATAGAACATAATTTGAGGTTTTGCTGCCCAGCATTTTTGGTGTTCAGAAGAATTGCAATTTAGTTTTTAAAAGCCCCCAAGCTTTAGGTGAAGCTCCAGGGCACTAGGACAGGATGACATGTCCTAGACTGAAGTCATCATTGACCCTACCCCTCTGCTCCTGGTGGTTGATTTGAGGGTCTCTCTGGGACTCAAATTAGGACAGTATAGGCCTGTGAAACTCAATTCTGGGACATAAAAATTGTTGGGGGAAGTAGCTTCCTCTTTTCTGTGGGTACAAATCAGGAAAGATGTTGAGTTGGAGCTGAAGTGGTTTATTTATAGTAAAGAAAGAGAAAGCAATTGTGTGTGCATATGTGTGTATGTGTGTGTAATCGTGTGTGTGTCCTATGTTCATCATTTGAGTGTTTGGACCAATGTATACTATAACTGGACCCACAGATAGAGTCTTCAGTTACATAACCATCGTATACTTACTTTACTTAACCAGTTTAAGTTGGGTTTTCTTCCGTGTCATGAAAATCAGCAAGGCTGATGTACTTGTTGAGTGTCTGTATTTCCTACTAAGCTAAAGCTTTAGGAGGAAATAAATTAGGGCTCATTCTTATATTACTAGTGTCCAGCATAGTACTAGTTACAGAATAGGTTAATAAGTATTTGTTGAATGGACAAATTCAGTACAGTATCAAGCTCCAAGGGAACTTCAATCTTCTCCAGATGTGGTCTCATTTACTTAGACTGTATGGAGTGTTAAAAAGGCCTGAAAATGGTTGGGTTGTTTCGCAATGATGACAAATGTGGAACATGCAGAATGCCAGCATCAGCTTGCAGATGTTTAGGAAGATCTGTGTACCTTTGCTGATCTAAGCGAAGGCTGTGTGGTGGGGCAGGTCCTGGACTCCCCAGGTAGGACAGGAGTGCCTCACGTCCCCAGAAGTCCTGCCTGTTCCTGCTGCTGAAATAACTTTGGGGCTGCTGACACCAAGTCAGGGGTCAGCCATTTTCAAACAAAACCTAGGGATTCTGCAGATCTCGCTTTACAAACCCAGAAACTTATGCTCGTATAATTAAAAAATTACTTGGGACACTTTACTTATTCGATTTGTTCATGAGAGGAGAATCATTACTGAAGTGGTCAGCCAGTCTGCTGCACTTCTCTCTACCCCACAATTCTTTATTGCCCCTTCCCCTTCCTCCTTCTCTTCTTTTTTTTCTTTCTTCCCCCCTTTCTTCCATTTGAAACATCTTCATAGATGACTTGTCTTCCCCTGCCAAACACACCCGTATTCTTAGGACTATTCTTATGAAGGCAAATATAACATGATCTTTGCTCTTAAGTATCTCACAATGTATTAATATTAGAACATGGAAAAAAGGCAAAAAACAATGATAACAACGTGTGATAACTATTGAAGGCCACGGAAGCCCATCCTCAGAGCACCGTGTTCAGTGTGCTGGCCGAGGTGGTCGAGTAATGGGGATCGGTGGTCAAAGAGAATTTTATGGAGGACTCAGAAGAGGTAAAATATCAACTGATGTTTTGCCTCAGGTAGAGGTTACTCAAATAGTAAGACAAGGGTTAAGTTGACTTTAGAAGTCAAACATGGTGGGAGTGTGGTTTATCAGACAGAGAGTTGAGAGAGGAGGCTATAAAGGCAGGTGAGGAGAAGCACGGTCAGGTGGGTGTTGCAGAGTGACTGCTCTAACCGCCCAGATTAATGACTGGATAGGACCGATGACAGCGAGAGGAGTTAGGAGGCTCTGTCAGTAATCTCGGGGTGGGGTGGGGGCTGGTGGAGGCTGGCGCAGGTGTGATAACACAGACTGCTGTGACAAGACACCCTGACACTGGGACGCTTCACTACCCTGCCTCCTCCCGCCTTCCCTCATCTTTAATGATTTCTGGATGTTCTGAAGTGGAAACTGGCAGATGGCATTTTAAGAAAAAATGACTCCACAGCCCCAGGTTCCAATCTGATTTATATTTTTTTCTACCAGAAAGAGATGAGAATGCAGCACCTTCACAGGTAATTAATGATTCAACATGGTGCCTTTGCAAAATGAAATGGAAGCAGCTGGAAGCCTCATTTGCAGCCATAAGAATTCAAAGGACACAAGAAAGCTGATTTGTGATTGTTGCTTTTCTTCAATAAAAATTAAACTGATTACAAAGAGCTGACAATGAGACAATGTCTCGCGGAAGTAATGATTCTGACATTTCCCTGAGTGTTTACCACAAATATTCAAATTTACCATTCTTGATGTCCTTTAGAAAAATGGGAATAAAATATTATTTTGGTTTTATAATATTTGCTTGCATGCACATTTATATGCATGCATAATTGTAGCAAAATGACAAGATTTCTGAGCTTTCCATCATATTTATTTTTTAAATTAAGTATTCTGATGGGAGATCATGGAATTAAGCCCAAAGAGCTTTAATTGTAGATGCAAAAATCATTTAAAGAGTGATAATATCTATTTTCTGTAGAGAAGATGTGCCCATCATTAAAATCCTGGGGTTCTCCTGTGAATTCAATCTTTAGAGGAGAATTATTGACAAAACAATACTAGATAAGTTTTGTGTAGTCCTTAAAATCTTGCGGATATGACTTATTTAAAGATTTTAATAGCCATGTTGATAGTATTACTGTTCTATTTCACAAATGAAAGTAGAATTCCCTTTACTTTTTGATCTTAGACATGCTCCTAACCACTCTGAGCACCGGCTTCCTTGTCTGTGGATAAAGCTTATTGTTCTTGTGTCATGGGGCTAGTGCGAGGATCGTGGTGTCCAAATAAAGCACAGCACAGCCCTGTGTTAGTAATGCTTGTTGTTATTATTATCCAAGCTACTGTATTTACAGTGGGCTTGCCTTTAATCCAGATTTTCTTATTTCTGGTATAATATCTTAGCATCACCCTAAATCTAATCACTCTACTGTTACATGGACCCTTCTTTCCCAAAACACTCTACCTATGTTTTCTTTCATTCATTCTACAGTTGGCTTTGTACACATTCATCTGAATATTTTTCTCATGATTCTTATCTAGTCTTCACTCCACCATTCTTTCCATTTATTTTGTCCTCCATAATGACACTATGTGGATCTCCCAATATGTTAGCCGTGGTTACACTACTTTCCTGAAGAATTCTTATTGTACACAAAATTGAGAGTGTATCTCACTCCTGCCACTCAATGACTCCTTTATCCAGTTATCTTCTAACTTCTCCCTAAATATTTCTTATGAATGCTAAAATGAGAACGGCTCTCATGGATGTAATGTTTTACAATGTACAAAGTATCCATGATAGCTGTATGACATTGGTATGGAAACACGAACTTCCCCTGCCACAGCCGGAGGCATGTTTGATTATGTTACACTGGAAGTGTTAGGACTCTGCCCAGTGGGGAAATGTATTTTATCTTATACTCATAGAAAGTGACTATTTTTAAATGGGGTACATGCCTGACAAGATGACTAAAATTTAAAAAACAAAGTCTGACAATACCAAGGGCTGTTAAAGATGAGGAAGTACTTGACCTTTCATACATTGCTGATAAGACTGCAAAATGGTATGAATATCTTAAAAAACAATTTAACAATGTTTTATAAAGTTAAGAATGCATTTTTATGTGGCCTAGCAATTCCACATTATAGTGTAACTATAGAGTAATGAAAGTTTCACACACAAGCCTGGTCAGAAATGTTCAGCTTCATTTATTAAAAATTAAACACAGCAGCTTTGTTTGTGATAGCTCAAATCTGGAACTAACCCAAATGTCCTTCACATGGCAACTGGTTAAGCAAATGCTCATAAGTCCATGCAATAGGATATTAGAGTAGAAAAAGGTGGGGGAAGCACATTATTGATTTCTACAACAGCTTAGATGGCTCTTAAACACAGTAAACTTACTTTAAAAAGCCAATCTTAGGATATTGCATACTATATGAACCTGTTTATGTAACATTCTTAATGTGACAAAATTACAGAAATGGAGGACAAACGAGTGGTCGTCAGCGGGGAGGAGGGAAGGGAGAGCGTAACTTTGAAGAGGGAGCATTAGGCGTTTCTAGATGGTGATGGGACAGTCCTTGTCTTCACTGTGCTGCTGGTTATACAAACCTATACAAGGTATAAAATGTCAGAGCCACACACACATGCGCACAGACAAATGAGTGCATATCAAAACCGGCAAATTTTGAGTGTGGTCTGTAGTTTAGTTATTAGTATGGTGTCAATCGTTACCATGATTACAGAAGATGTTAGCACTGGAGGAAACTTCATAAAGGGGACACGGGGACTTCCTGTACTATTTTGCAACATCTATGTTAGTCTAAAATTATTTCAGAATTTTTAAAAGGCTTTTTAAATAGGAAAGAGATACTTAGAGTTCTTTCAATGCCATAACAAAGACTACAATAACAAATTATGCAGACAGAGAACTCTGACCAGCACAGCAGCGGGCTGTAACATTATCTTCATTTTCATTAACAGATAGAGCAACAGTCAAGGTATCAAAAGGAAGCAAAGCTTTCTTTCTTTTTTTTTTTTTTCAGAAATGAAGAGACAGATACTAAATCTTTAAAGTCTATTTTTTTTTTTGAGCAAATGCTTAAATGTAGCCTAAGAGTTTTCTAAAGCAAGAAGTAGTTGTTTCCACACAAATGATACTAGACTTCAACATGTGATTTGAAATAGAACCAGGCCAGACAAAGCCAGAAATGTGGTAAGCCTACATTCTATTGCAAAGGTAACTTGCAAGCTGATTTAGAGGTCTTAGTCTAGAAACTGTTTTCAAACTCTCAAAATGTTAGAGAGGAAAATAAAAATCACAGTCCTACTGTGATACAAAGCAAGCTGGTCCAATAGGCTACATAAATCCTAGCCTCTATTTGGGTGATACATGTTGTAGGCAGATAATTTTTAAAACCCTTTTACAAAGGAGAAATCAGAGGCTGCCAGGACACCCTATATCCTCTAGAATTTGTAGAATGCGTCTTGGTACTATAACCTACATAAAAACAGAATGAGTTAACCTTACCTCAGTATATTCTTTTGCACTAATTCATTAATTTATTCATTCATCTATTGAAACTATATTAGTTGCTTCTTTATTATGTGTCATAAGCTATCCCAGTGGCTGGGGATATGACAATGAACAAGATAGCAAAAACTCATGAAGCCATCATAGTGGTGAAATATTGTGTGTGTTACCTGCCATTGAGTTGGCTCAGACTCCTATGAATGAGTGATGTCCACAATGTCCACAATGTCCTGTCTGCAACAGCCCAGCTCAGCTCCTGCACACGCATTCCTATGGCTTCTTTTACGGGGTCAGTCCATCTCACATTTGGATTTACTCCATTTTTCCCACTGCCTTCTACTTTTCCTAGCATTATTCTCTTTTCTAAAGAACTCTGTGTTCTCATGGTATGTCCAAAGTAGGACAGCTTTAGTTTTGTCATTTTTGCCTCCAGGGATATTTCAGGCTAAATTTGTTCTAGGACCCACTTGTTCATCTTTCTGGTGGTCCAGGGTGTTCATGGAGCACCCCCTCCAATACTATATTTCAAATAAATCATTTTTTTCATTCCCAGCTTTCTTCACTGTCCAACATGCACATCCATAATAGTAACAGGGAATATGGATGGAATATGGAGGGTATGGATGATCTCTGCTTTGGTCTCTAATGACATTTTTTTTTCTTGGTGATCTTTTCTAATTCTTCCATTGCTGCCCTTCTGAGTCAGCTTTCTCTTGATTTGTTGGCTGAAGTCTCCATTTGAGCTGAGGACTGAGCCAAGGTAAGCAGTCTTTAATAATTTCCCTGTCTTTATTGTCTATGTTAACATGATGTATTTCCTCTGCAGTCACGATTTTTGTCTTCTCGATGTTCCAATGCAGTCCTGCTGTAGAATTTTTTTCTTTCACTTTTATTAGATTTCAAATCATTGCTACTTTCTGCCAGTAAGATGTGTTATCTTAATATCTTAAGTTATTGATATTTCTTCCACCAATTTTAACTCCTCCTTTTCCTGAGTCTAGCCCAGTTTTTTGAATGCTATGTTTGAATGCAGATTAAGCAGATAGGTAGATAAAATGCACCCTTGTCTGACACCTTTGCATATTCTGTCCTGACAGAGGCTCCTGTCCACAACGCAGGACAATCAAGTGCTGAGTCATGCCCATTTCTTTCAAAGCAACCCATAGCTTTTCAAGATCCACAAAGTCCAAGGCTCTCCTAGTCTATAAAACAGACTAACCTGAAATTCTCTGGAGTACTTCAGCATCCAACAAACGTTGGCCATGAGCTCTCCAGTGCCTCTTCCTTTTCTGAATCCAATCTGAGCATGCAGCATTTCTTGCTCTATATGAGGTAGAAGGTTTGCTTGCATCATTTTATTTGTGTGGAAAAGTTAGAGCAATGGTCCAACATTTATTACACTCTTTGGCATCTCCTTTCTTGAAAATCGGGACATACATTGAATGGGCCCCATCTGTAGATCATTGTTTTGTTTTCTCTATTTGCCGACATATTCTTTCTTTTTACATTCTTTTTAAAATTTTTATTTTTCAATCACAGTTTACATTCAACATTATTTTGTATTAGTTTTATGTGTACAGCATAGTGGCCAGACAATCACATATTTTACACAATGGTACCCCCAATATTTCAAATACCCATCTGGTTCCACACAGAATTATTACAATATTATTCAGCATGCTCTCCATGCTGTACCCCACTTCTCCGTGACTGTTTGTAACTACCAATTAGTACTTCTTTTTTAAAAAATATTTTATTTATTAATTTTTAGAGAGAGGTGGAAGGAGAGAGGGAGAGCAACATCACTGTATGGTTGCCTCTTACATGCCCCCCATTGGGGGTCTGGCCTGCGACCCTGACTGGGAATTGAACCTGTGACCCTTTGGTTTGCAGGCTGGCACTCAATCCACTGAGACACACCAGCCAGGGCCCAATTAATACTTCTTAATCCCTTCACCTTTTCCACCTTGCACCCCTACTATTAGTCTGTTCCTCTGTATCTATGAGTCTGTTTCTATTTAGCTTATTCATTTATTTTGTTCATTAGATTTCACATATAAGTAAAATAATATGGTATTTGTCTTTCTCGGTCTCTCTTATTTCACTTAACATAATACCCTCTAGGTTCATCCATGTTGTTACAAATGGTAAGATTTAATTTTTTTATGGTCAAGTGATATTCCATATGTACAACTTTTTTATTCACTCGTCTATTGATAGATCCTTAATTTTGACAAATTCAGTCTCTGTGGCTTGAAAAAATTCTTAGCACTATCCAACCTACCCTTGATAATTAATTTCTTTCCAATACTGTTGGGGCAGCTTTTACTTTTCTTTCTAGAATTACAGGTTCTTCTGCATAGCAATCTTTCCCACAGGTATCTGTCATTCTGTTGTTTTCTATGTAGTTACCCAGTGTCCTGCTTACAGCTTCCCTTTACTTCCTTCCTTTTTCTTCCCGTCCACCTGGGGTCATGCTTCTCACAGTCCCTGTTCTGGGTGCACGTGTTGTGCAGCATTGCACTTTCCTTTTGTCTGTGCACATCAGCCTGTAGATGTCCTTAGGGTTTGGTCTAGTTGTGTCATTAGCAGCAGTGCTCTTTGCACTTGTTCTCTGCTCTCCCCCACTGACAGTTTGAGTGCTTTCTGGCATAGGATTTGCATCTTTCAGCAGTCTTGTATTTCATTTTGGACAGTGTCAATACTAGATTTTCCAGGTAAAAATGAAACAAAAAACAAAAGAACAAGAAAAGAAAATGCAGCTGTGGTTTCCATTGCCTTTTGCTGTGGATTGTGTGGGTCCAGGCCACATGTGCTCAGGTCTGCGGTGTGACAGTCACCAAACACCTACGAGATTCAGGTGCTCCTCTGGTTGGGACAAATATTACCTGATAAT
The DNA here is from genome assembly GCA_004026765.1 of Micronycteris hirsuta. Taxonomy (NCBI): domain Eukaryota; kingdom Metazoa; phylum Chordata; class Mammalia; order Chiroptera; family Phyllostomidae; genus Micronycteris; species Micronycteris hirsuta. Next base: position 34,916 of record PVJI01000524.1, read on the forward strand.
TAAAACAATAACTGAAATTGTGACAAGTGCCACACAAGAAGAACATTGGTGATTTGAGAATATATTGTATAACAGGAGAGCTGATCAACACTAGATGATTAAACTAAAATTCCCACTGATATAATGTAAGGGAAAGGCCCATTCCCAAGGGTTTTAGAGGAGGAAGATGTTACTGCCAGGTGGGGTGAAGAGGGAAACTTCAAAGTGGAGGTGGCACATGAAAGAAGTATTCAAGAATTGGTGGTGCAGAGACCATGGAGTTGCACTCTGACTTCTCAAGAGGATAGGGAATATAGTCAATAATCTCGTGATAACTGTGTATGGTGCCAGTTAGGGTACTGGAAATACTAAGGGAAAATATATAAAGTGTGTATGAGTGTCAAACCACCAAGTCATACATCCAAAACCAGCACAAAATAAAACTGAAAGAAAAAAATGTAAAAATTAAAAAAGAGAGAGAACCTGCTGCAAAAAACATAGTGGATTGACAAATTCCAGCTGCCATATCTTATCACTGAGTTCACTATGTCACTCCATATCCCTCCCCAGGCCATGATTCCCCACCAATGGCTGAACATGATGGGTTTACTAGAGAACGGCTATTTCTCCCCAGTGTGAGACTCCTCTACTGAGCAGTCTTTGCTCCTGGACTCCCGTTGACCTGGTTGAGACATCGCAGAATGGCACTATAGATGAGGCTTTTCATGCCCCAGCTTCCTTCTTTCCTTTCGCATGTGCCAGAGCTACATCACAGTCCACAGGCCCTTCCCCTTACTCCCGCCCGTGCTTCTCTCTGTCTTTCACTGGTGCTCCTGTGAGCACATTTATTTCCCCCCAAATTTATTATACATCTAACCCTGTTTCAGTGTATGCTTTATAAAGAATTTGATATATACAGGGTTTTTGAGTGAATGATTTGATTAATGGATGAATTACTCAGTATAATCACAGCTCTGCTTAATTCTATGCAAATATGCATACTCAAGTATTAGTCATGTGTCAGATCTCCCTTCATTCCTTAACAATTGAGGTTGAAAAACATCTGGAACCTGCAAAGTGATGAAAGAACAGCTATACTGACATCATCTGTGTTCTGTCTGAGCTGTGGGCCTTGAGACCTGTGTCCTGCTCACCCTCAGATTTCTCTCAGATCCTTTCAGACTTAATTCCATCTATCTTAGAAGCAGATTCTGAATCTTTTCTCCGTGGACAGTTGATACCCTTAGAATTATTCAGACTTTTCCTCCTAGGCTTGGTTCTATCTCAGCCACCAGAACTCAGGAGATGTCTTCTTTTACTGTCAATCTATTTATTCATCTCTCTGTCCATCCATCCATCCATCCATCCATCCATCCATCCATCCATCCATCCTTGCATTTAATAGATTCTGCCTGAGTGTGTATAGAAGAGACACTTATTTAACTACAATAAAGAGAGTAGACTTTGGAGCCTTGTGTTCAGATCCCAGGCCCACTACCTCTGTTAATAAGACTTAAATTCTCTGTAACTCATCTATGAAAAAGTAATAAAACACCTATCTTATAGAGTTATTGTGAAGATTTATAACGTAATACGTGTAAACATATAGAACAAAATCTGGTACATAGGGAGTATTTTAATTCTATAGATATAGCCTGTGGTAAGATTTGGAGTGCAATAGTTAATAGAAGAGACATAGCATGTGACCTCAAGGAACTTAAATGTTAGTAGAAGAGACAAAAAAAAGCAAGTAAGTAGAAATTAAATACTTTTGCATACTATTATGTGCTACAAGGGGGAAGGGGGTAATCAGCTAGTATGTTGTTAATTAATTTGAAAGGTCAGAACACCCTCTCTGGGGAAGAGCAATTCGAGAGGAGACCAGAGCATGTGCAAAGCCTGCATACAAGGAAGGGCTTAGGGTGTTGGGAAAAAGGAAAAAAAAAAAAAAGCAAAATGTGCTTGACAAGTAGATGCCTCCTAGAAGTCTACGCTCATGCACATTCTAGCCACTCTCTCGGCTGGTTTCTGAGTGCCACTTGTGTCTTTTGCCCAGCTCCCTGCTGGGACTTGATATTGTTGGAATCCACCTGACTTTTACATGCTGCAGCCCCACCTTAACCCCATATTATACCCAGGAATTCCTGTAGTAGTTGCCATGGCCATTCCCTGTTTATGATCCAACTGTTCCTCCATGCTTGTCCCTGTACTTACCTAATACATGACGCTCAGAAGCACCCAAGTTAGTCGATAACAGCGTGAACTCTGGTTCTAAATCCCAAAGGCCCCACCATCACACCATCATTTCACCCTGGGCCAGCTATTTCACATCCCTGTGCTTCAGACTACTCATGTGTGAAATGGGGATTAAAAATATATTCTAGATCCTAAGGCTGTTGTAGCAGTCAATGGATTAGCATAAATAAAATAGTAATATACTTGACAGTATGCACGTGAGAGCTACATATTATTATTATCAACATCATCAGCATCATCACTGAAAAAGCTCCTGCTATTACCTTCTTGGTATTTCACAGTATTTACTAAGCCTCTCCTTCCTTTCCACTCATGGAAAGTCTCCCATTGACTTCTCCAGCTTCAGTTTGGGGTCAATGGCTACCTCCTCCTATCAGAAGAAGAAAGTTTATAGTGGTATCGGGGATGCCTAAGTGTTCACATGAATTCACATGCACACATCCAAGCATATCCTGTACCACTGTGACCCCTCAATGCTATCTGAAGTGGTGCATCTTCATTCAGTGTAGACTCAGTCTCTTGCTGTGTGGATATTCTTGCTTATGCTCTGTAATAAGTGAGATATTTAGGGAAAACAAGTGACATTTTAATAATGATCTTCAGTAAAGTGGCACTAATTTTAATGCTTTCAACTGCTGCTCCTTTTCAAGGCACAAAGCTGCCAGACTTCCTTTCCATTGAAGAGATTGCTAATGTAATGACATCCAAACCATCAGCTGCCTCCCACTTGGATATTGACAGCTGGGGTGCTTTCAGTGTTCTCTGTGGTTACCGTCCCCTCTGCATGCACTTGTTTTGCAGATTAGACTGAAATGGTAGCGTTTCACTGCAGTTGAGATGGGGGTTCTGCAGATTGACAGATATAATTATCACATTTGCTTCCCAGCATGTGGTATCTAAGTAATAGTCCCCGTGTTTATCCAGAGTTAATCAGAAAAGAGTTCAATCACTTAGAGAGGGATTTTTCAAACAAAACCTGCCTAGCGAACTCATCCATTAATGATGTTCTCTCTTCTGATATGAGGTTAGAGTCTTGTCCCAGCTCTGTCTGTGAGCAACAGTTATGTCCAAGGACCCCAGGCCTTCGTGGGCATTTGGGTCAGAATAGAGGGACTGCAAAGAGGCCCAGCTCTGTTCATCCCGAGGAGATGAAGCAATGCAGGGATTTTCATCATGAAGGGAATAATCAGAGAATGATGAGTGGAAGAAAATAAAAGAAAGTTTATCACAGTTTGGGAATTTAGTCTATAAAAGCATTAAGAAAGGTATACCAACACAGTGCCTTGTTGTTATTTTGTTTGTTTGCTTGTTTTTGACAAGGGAATGAAAATTACGGTTGTTTGGTGCTCTGATAAACTTTAAAGATAACCTACCCTGCTGTCTCTCTCCCCTTTTATGATGGGAAAACATCGGGCTTTTCGCACTAGCCTAGAGTCAGTCAATTGGCTCATTAGGGGGAGTCCAGAACTTTCACAGAGGAAGAAGCCAGAACATACAGCATATGTATAAGCAGCTTGTACATTCGTCACTGTTGTTTAGATTTATACTATCCTTGAGCTGAAGAGGTGGAAGGGGCCTTAAAATCTATGTGGTCTCACCCCTGTTCTCCAATATTCTTGAGAAGGGCAGTCCAATCTCTCCTCAAATGTCTTCCATGAAGTTTGGTCATCCAAGTGTCAGGAAGAATCAAAAACTGAAAAACTAAGCGGCAAGGCTGGGCCAAGGGGAGAGCTCACCTGTGTGCCACTGTTAGTAATAGTACCGATTATGGTGATAGTGAGAGTACAGACAATGATTCTGGGGGTGGGAAATGATCTAACGCTGAATCATTGGGTATTCCAGACCAGGTAGCTTCCAAGGGTTTTACATGCACCACCTTATTGAAAATTTTGCACATTCTATGAATCAGGTGACTTTTCTTTAGTTTAAAAACTGTGGCTTAAAGTATTAAAATCCCTGTGTGTCAGACAGTGGTCAAGTAATGGAGCTACAATTATATGATTACAGCTTTTTGCTTAGCCACAATGCTCTGCTGATTTGCATGTCTTCCTTCAGACATTCTGATTATAAGTTCAAGGAGAACATGCAAGGAGAAAGGAAGAACAAGGGGAGTTTGGGCCTGGTGTTTCTTTAGGAAAAAGTCAATAATAAACAGTGAAGGAGAACATGTGCTCGGGCAGGAAGGAACGCTCAATCAGAAGTTAAACATGGATAAACACAGCCCGTTCATTTCGATCCCCCAATTGTTGAGTCCTCCCAGGAGAGCCGTCGCATGGCCCGCTGCCTCCCTTGTCTGTGCCTTTTATCTTGTTGGTAAACTCACAGAGCAGAAGTTGGTGTCTTTTCTGTAGCACTCTGATGAAAGTTAAATAACACTCCTGTTAAAAGACACAGAGAAGGAGCATTCCTGCTTTTGTTGGAGACCTTTTCACTGCTATCCTACCTGTGGTATGACCAGCTTAAAAAAAGAGTAATTTCACTTTCCCAAAATGATAATTAGTATGTTCAAATTACTTGGGATTTTTTTCTCATTGAGGAAAATGGGCAAACTGTATTTCATTAGATTTTTAGTCAAACCTGGAAGGGAAAGTAAATATGTATGTTCCTTAAAACAACAGTTCATTAGGTGCCACCCACTGTACTAAGTAGTCCGCTGGCATTATCTTCCCGGAGACTCGCAGCAATCTGTTGAAGTAGGCATCGTGATGAACCACGGTTTATGGAGGAGGAAACTTCAGTGCAAGAGGGTATACACTTGAACAAGGTCACGGTGCCAGTCTGGGAAGAGCCAGGATATCTGTGATCTTCACTGTCAGATGCAGGATCTACAGGGCGGATGGCATTTATGTAGAAGGGTGGACACAGAGCCCTTTTTGGGGAGCAGAAAAACAAATGCAAAGCCTCCAAATGAAAACAATGAACACTTTCAAGGATGAGCAAAGATGCTATGATGGCCCCAGGAGGATGTCCGAATAAGGGGCAGAGCTTTCAGCCCACGCAGTGAGGTTTGAACCCCCACATGAACCACTCTGCTGTACCTACTCTCTCCATCCTGTCGAGCACTGCACACACTCCTAAGTAAGATGAAGACACAGAACGGCCCATTGACTTTGCATTCTGGGGACCTTAACAAGAATAATATCCATGGCGTGGTGGTTGGCAGAAACCAGATAGGAAAGGTGGAAAGAGTAAAAGGGAAACTGAGAAGAATAGACAGCAAGTGTCAACAACTTTTTCAGAAAGTGTTTTTCCTTTGCCGAGAATGCTAGGGGAAAATACAGAGTTAGGAAAGAGTTTGTAAAAGTAAAAAAATGAACAAATGTGTGAATGCTGGTAAGATCGATCCAGGAGAGGGAGGATGAGCCATGACCCCAGAGAGAGAAATTGATTATGCCCAGAGACATTAGTGCATGATTTGATTCTTAGCCTTCGGCTAAAAGGGATTTATGGACATCTAGGACTGGAAGTGTGTGTTCCAACCTGTTTGTCTTGCTTCTATATTGTGCCCATCCCTCACCTGAATGAAGCCAAACAGAGTCAATATATAATATACATGCTGCATCTATTTGCAGTGGTCTTATTTATTTTTTCGAAGCTCATCAATTGATTCTTTCCTTTGTAATAATTAAATGACATAATCAGGCAATTCACTTATCTCATTCTTTCAATGAATATGTTTGACCATCATCTATACAACAAACTGAGTGATAGAATGGTGAATAAACATATGATGTCCATCCCCAAAAAACTTTCACTCATATGAGATAAGATCCAGTACCCTACAGCACACATTGTGGTCCTTTGCTAAATCAATGCAAGTACTTTTTTAAACCTGTGGAAATGAAAAAAGACGTGTGTAAATCAATGAGTCAGAATTTGAACCATTTTTCAGAGCTCTCTTCCCCTTTATCTGCTTCCCTTTCTTTTTACCTTTTCTTTTTTGAATGTTCAGTTATATATAATCCATTATATTTATATTATGAGTCATAATAAATATTAATTTAGATTTCATCAAATGAAGAATTTTATTCCAAATACATAAAAAACTTTATAAAGCAATAACAAGACTAATTTCTCAATTAGAAATTAGGCAAATGACATGTACAGACAGTTCACACGGAAGATACAGAAATAACCAATGGAAGTATAAACAGGTGCTCAGGATCACTCCCCACCTAGGAAACACAAATTTTAAACACAAAGAAATACCAGCACACACCCTCCAGAACAGTTCGAGTTTGAAAGGCTGACATAAAATGTTGGTGAGAAGGAGCATCAGGTGGAATTCTTGCACACTACAAGGAGTTGGGAGTGGGTGTATAAAATGTTACATCTCATTTGTAACACTGTTTGTCACTAAAACACTTATCTACCTAAACACTCAGGAATTTGTACACCTAGCTACATAAAAGAACTAAAAAGTTAACAGTACACAAAGATTTTTTAAGATGTTTGCAGCAGCTTTATTTATAATTGCCATGATTAAAATGTTTTTCAACACTTAGGGATAAATGAACTCTAATGTAGTCATAGAAAGGCATACTACTCCTCAATAAAAAAGGAAAGAAGTGATACATATAGAACCATGGATGAATCTCAAAAATATTATCTGGGAGAAAGGAGCCAGACACAAAAGAGAATAAGCTATATAATTCCATTTATATGAAGCAAAACTAATCTATGCCAATTAAAATTAGAACAGGGATTGCCAATGGGATTGGGGATTGACTAGAATGCACACTGGGAAAGTTACTGATGGAAATGATCTAACTATGATTTGGGTAGTGTGACATTGGTATGAAAATGGACAAAGCTCAACAAATTGCACACAGCATGGTAGTCAAAATTTCACGGTAATTTTATAAATTGTGTCCCTGGTGTTACTCTCAAGATTTTTTTTTTATATACAACAAAGAAAAGGTTATTTAGTTGGGTCTACTATAATCACACTGACCCTTTAATAGGAGAGTTTTCTTCATTTGTGTATTGAATGAGAAATCAGAGAGCTTGAGAACAAGAGAAAGATTCAAGCCACCTTTGCTGGATTGCAGGTGAAGATGTTCATTTCACTGGGGACTCTGTATTTGAGAGCAGCCCTGGCTGATGGCCAGCGAGGACATCAGGACCTCAGACCTACAACTGCACAGACTACATTCTGCCACCAACCTACACAAGTTGGAAGCGAATTCTTCCCCAGAGCCTCCAAATAAGAGTCCAGACTGGCTGACATTTTGATTCTGACATTTTGAGACCCTAAATAAAGGAGCAAGTTGACCCCATCTGGACTTCTGACTAACTGTAAGATAGTACATTAGTAGAGTTTTAAAACATCAAGTTTTTAGTTATTTAACAACAGAAAACTAGCACACTTACGATGACAATTTAGGAATCTAACAGTGTGTATATATTCTTTCTCTCTTTCTGTCTATCCCAAGGAAGTTGAGTAATATTGATTTATAACCTAAGGTTCCGGTGTTTAACATTATAATTTGATATCTGTGTACACTATATACAGCATTCTCATCAGCAGAAGTCAGGTTTCCATCCTTTGCCACACATTTGACCCCCTTTACCAGTTTCGCCCTCCTTCCATTCCCCTTCCTCTCTGGTAACCATCAATCTGTTGTCTGCACCTATGAGTTTGTTTTTGTTTTGTTTTGCTTATTTGTTTATTTAATCTGTTGTTTCCACAGACGAGTGAAATCAGCTCTTTCTGTCCTTCTCCATCTGACTTATTTTACTTAGCTTAGGAAACTCAAGATCCATACGTGTCACAAATGGCAATATTTCCTCTTTTTATGGCCAAGTAGTATTCTGTCTTCTTTATCTTATCTTTATCCATGAACCCATCAATAGACACTTACGTTGTTTCCATATCTTGGTTATGGTGAATAATGCTGCAATGAACAGAGGGGTGCATGTATTTTTTTGAGTTTATGTTTTTATATTTTGTGTGTAAATACCCAGATGTGGAATAGCTGGTTCATAAACTCAGCTTCTTATTTGTGCTTTCTATTAAAAATCAATGTGGAAAGAATTAGGGGAGTTTCACACTGATTTTTAATGGAAAGCACAGATAAGAAACCAGGTTTATTTCTCGAATCCAGAGTAAGTGGTTTCTGCTTCCACAGCTGGTGAGGTGTAAGAAATTGATATGATAAACACAGGGTGCTTAAATAAAACTCTTTGCATTACTGGAAAAAAATAGAATATTTTTAAGGACCTCAATATTTTTGTCTCTAAACATGCTCTTCTCCAGTTCTCCCATAGCTAACATTTATCGAGACCGTACTGTGTGCCAGCCTTTGTTTTAAGGCCTTTCCATGTATTCACTCATATAACCCTCACAATGACCCCATGAAGTAGGCGTTTTCACCACCTCCGGTTTACGGATAACTCAGTCCAGGTGACACAGTGAGGCAGTCTGCTTTCACCACAATGCTGTGTCTTGCCCCATAAAGAGCAGAGCCTTCTTTGTGTTTTTCCCTTACACCCAAATTCAGTCCTTCAGAATATCCTGATAGATCTACCTCTATACATATCCCATCCTATTCTAAGCTACCCTCATATCTCCTCTGGACCATTGGGATAACCCCTCCCTGTTCTCCTTGCCTCTGACCTTTGCCCCCATGCCCATGGTTCACAAGACTGTCTCATCAGCTCATTTCTCTCCCCTGCTTAAAATCCTCTGATTGCTTCCATGACACTTAGAATAAAGATCTTACAATGCTTTTCAGGGGATATCTGGCAGTGTCTGGAGATATATTTTTTTTTGTCATAACTTGGGCTTGGGTACTACTGGCATCTGATGGGTAGTGGCCAGAGGTTCTCCTAATAGTCTAACATCACCCCAAAACAAAAAATTATCCAGCTCATGATGTCAGCAGTGCTGAGGTATGAATGCAGGCTCTAGGCTGAGCAGAGCAATGAGTTAAAGCTTTCTGGTCTTAGAATTTAAGAGTTCCTGGGCTCTCGTTGGCCTGCCATGGGGATACAGCAGTCTGCTAGCCCAGGGACTCATTGCTGGGCTTCACCCCGACACAGAGCACCGAGCTGTCTCTGGGAGGGAAGGCCCTAACTCCGAGCTGAGCCCGAGGTCCAGGTGTTCTGCAAGTGCGAAATTAAATATTCAAGGGCGTCGAGGAAGGGAAGAAACCCTGTTCAAAGACAGCATAAAGGAATGGCTGCTGCTGCTTTGGGGTCGGAACACTTGCTGTTGTCCTGCTTCCTGTGGTTCCCGATTATTGCTTAGATTAATTTAATGTCTTCATGCATGCTGAAATGTTAATGGCTAACATGGTAGCACATTTGTATAAGGACCAATTTTTAGTAAGACTCTTTTCCCATAAAATAGCGCAAGCTTAATGTAAAAAAGTAAATAGTTTTTAATAATTAAAAATCTAAAAGAACAAAAAGAGAAGGAAAAACATCTGTAATGCCACTGCTCTGAAATCACCACTGATGGTACTGAGGTGTGCCTCTGTGCCTGGGTGTGCTTGTGTGCGTACAGGCAATACTGTTGCATAAACGTTCTCTCATGTCATTAACATTTTGAAAAATATTGCATAATATTTTAGCTCATGGCAGTTTTGTTGGCTTTCATATTCTTTCTAATTTTTAGCCTTGAGATTGTTCACATCCACTTTCTTATCAGTTGTGAAAATAAAAGGAAGAATCACTTAATCAAGAAAAAATTATGATATGTCTTGTGTGTCATATATTGTACTAAGAGTGGTGTGTCAGAGGTGAATAAAATAGAATTTCTGCAATCAAGAGAAATCAAACAGCCATGGTGGGTGTTGCATAGGCAGAGAGCAAAGGAGGAGTCGGGACCAGCTTCCAGGGAGGCTCCTATGAACATAGCAAATGAGACCGTTTGCGGAACCCTGTGTAACTCAGGTGCTACTCACTCTCACAGAGCTCCGCTTCCCTGCCTGTGCCAAGGAGTGTGGGCCTCTAAGCCCCTGTGCTGAAAGCTGAACTGCTTGGGTTTTATGTATTGGTTTTCTAGTGCAGTGGAAACAAATGACCACAGACGGGGTGGCTTAAACAACAAAGATTTAATTCTCACAGTTCTGGAAACTCGAAAGTCCAAGATCAAGGTTCCAGCCCATTGGTGAGAATTGTCTTCCTGGCTTTCTGATAGCTACCTTCTCATTGTGCTCAGTTGTATAGAGGGAGGGGGGTAGGAGAGGGGGGAGTCAGAGAGAGACCGCACAGGTTCCTTTCCGGTATCTTATATTATGAGATCTAGTTCCAGCATGACAGCCTCATCTTCATTACCTCATCTAACTTACGTTACCTCCCAAAGGCCCCACATCCAAATACCAGTGATATTGAGGCTTAGGATTTCCACATATAAACTTTGAAGGATCACAATTCAGTCCATAACAGGTTCTCTAGCGTGTTTTTCTTTTTTGGTCAGTAAAATTTATATTTCATTTTATCTAAAAATGTGTTCATGCACAGTGATGATAATCTGATACCAATTTAGCATATAATTCCTCTTTTTTTCACCTCATGTATACAGGTCATTTTACGCATAGTATGCATACTATATTCTACTTTAACACTAATCCATTTATTTATTCCACAAACATTTACAGACTGCTCTTCTCAGCTGGTCACTGTGGCTAGTGGTAGAGAGTAAGGAGTTAAAAGTGAACAAAAGGGACCTGGAATCTGACCTGAGAGAGCTCAGAGTCTAATAGAAATTGGAGTTGTTTCCCCAGTTGCACTGTCATGCATAGGTTTTAGTAAAGCGTGTTTACATCTAGCCCTGCACCTAACTGGCATCTATATTTTAAGGAAAGTTATGTGTGTGTACATACATACAAGCTAGATTTGCGTTCTAGTTCATTTCACACATTAATAGACTTCAGTGCCTTCATTAAGAACACCCCTTCCTTGGGCATGGGAAAGAGGTCACACGAGTCTTTATATCTGTTGCTCCTTTCACAGGGTCCTGTGCATAGCAGACACCCCCTGATGGTGGTTGAATGAATGAAACCCCTTTAACTGTCAAGGTACGTAACTGAGGAAGGTGTTCATTTTCCTGTTAGTCAGGTGGACCTGCACTAAGAAAGTGCCATAGACTGGGTGGCTTCGACTACAGAGATTTATTTTCTCTCATAGTTCTAGAGGCTGGAAGTCCAAGGTCAGGGTGCTAGCATGGTTGTGTTCCGAGGGGGTCTTAGTCCTGCCTTGTAGATGGCCGTGTTTTCACATGGCATGGAGAGGGAGAGAGCCAGCTCTCTCATGTCTCTTCTTACAAGGGCACTGCTCCTATGGGGTCAGGGCCCTGCACTGATGACCTCCTCATCTCTCTTTACTTTGGTGAAGGCCCTATATCTGGATACATTCATATCAAGAGGGCTTCAACACATGGATTTGTGGGGAGGGGTGCAAACGTTCAGTCCACAGCAATTTCCATTTCATAGTTAGAAGTTTGGACTGGGCTAGGATGTCTACGGGGCTTTGTCCCAGATACCGACCCCCTCTGGTTGGTAGTAGCTGCCTGGAGCGTGGAGAGGGAGGGATTCTGGAGCCACAAATCTGTTAACTCCGTGTGCGTGAGTTTGCAGCAGGAACCAGAGGCATGGGCACACCTGTGCGCTTACACTACACAGCTTTAGCATAATCTTCAATACTTACAACCTACGAGGCAAGCATTTTATCTGCCATTTCACAATGACTGGGACAAATCTAGAGAATTTAGATATTTTATCAGAGGGTAGTTAAGGACAGAGCTTCTATTTGAACTGGCATCAGTGCCTTTTTATAGTACAACTGACTTAAATTCCTCTGATACTGAGCAGTTTGTCACTTCTTCATTTCCAAACACACTTTGAAAACTACATATTCATCAGCCAGATCACAGTGCTAAAGAAAGTAGAAACACAAATGAGCCCTTAGAAATCATCAGAATTTACTGGGTTTTAAAAAATTATTAGTGAAAACTTTTTGTCAATAAAATACTACTACAACTCCAAATACATAAAATAAATGAAAAACAGAGTTGAAGAGGAAAAAGACTTTCCTTTGCCACTGCCACAGCCTTGGAAATATTTCCCAAAACTCCCAGAATCCCATGGAACATGACCACTGACCCAGCTCGCCCTTTTTATTCAGTTGAGAAAGACACAAATTACTTGCTTAAGGTCACACGGCTAATTAACAGCAGGGTCAGGTGTGTACCTCTGGCCTCTCGATTCCTAATCCAGTGCTGTTTCTAATACACAGGAGTTGAAATATTTTCAGAAAATCATCTGTGACCGTGAGACATCAGGTTCTACTGGAATCATAACTGAATTATGTAGAGCACGTGAGGTTCCCCGAAAATCCCAAAGAAAACAAAGGGAAATTGAAAGAGCACTGTGGGATTGACTGCAAACAATTGAAATTCTTCTCAAGTAAATGTAAAGATGAAAAGGCCAAGACAAGCCCAGTTCTGCAAAGAGGAGAAAAGAAAAGTCAAGTCAGAAAGCTTTACAGATGTCGATAATCTGCTGAGAAGACTTAGTTCCAGAAGGAAAGAAAAGCTGTGGTTACTGAGCACATACCAGACTTTGGTTTCAGTATAAATGCCCGGCCTGACTCTGGCTTAACCTGATGTGTGATGCATGAGCATTTCAGAGATTTCTACAGCGTTGAAGGACATTAGAGGTCACTGAGGTCCCCCTGCTGCTTCATGCAGAGATCCTCGGTTCATGCAACTAACCTTCAGTTCGGCCACCAAATTTTACAACTTGTTGCACAGCTCTGAATATCAGCAAGTCCATACCTATACTGATCTAATCAATGAAAAGAGGGTAAAAAACAGACTTTCGTTGAAGTAAATTCACCTCATTTAATTTTTCCAAAAAGCCTTTGAGAAAAACAAAACCATGATTTAAGATTAGGAAAGTGAAGCTCAGAAAGTTAGAAAATGGGTCCCATGATACGCATCTAATTATATCACACTTGGAATTGGAATTTAGGTCTGTCTACAGTCTTTCTGTTGTGTGACAGAGACCACTAGTTAGTACAGATATTTGTGTTCTTTTTTTCTTCCCGGGCAAACATCTGGACTACATTTTTTACTCTCTTACTCAGCTCCGGTAAGCCTAGGAAACTGGCTTCTGGCCAATGTGAGCAGAAGTGATTGGAGCCCATGTCCAGCCCTGGTCCTTAAGAGCACCTGTTTCCTTCCACTGGAGGAAAAAAAGAAAGCTCAGACGATCTTTAAGGGGATGAAACCAGAAGCTATAAGGAGTGTTTGTCTTTGAATATCTGCTAAGCGTCTCTCCCAAGTCACAGCTCATTCTCCTCATTGAGCTCTGCTTCAGTTGATTAACCCCCAGTCATTGTTTCCAGTGGTGACAGCAAGGAAAGGTAGCCAGGAGGTGTTTGGGGACAGCCTCCTTAAGTTCCTCCAATCAAACACTAAGAGAAGGTAGCCATGGCCAAAGCTCCAGGGCTCTCCTAGCAAGCACTGCGGCATTGCCCGTCAGGAGAACTCGTACCAGGTCACTTGAGGCAAAATTGTGAGAGGAAGTGTGCAACTAGATTTCTCTCAGACTCTGCTATAATGGCAAAGAACTGTGATGGGGGAATATGCTGAGCTACCAGCCACCTTCTCACTCAAGGCGGAAACACTCATTCTCCCAAGTTGAGTAAGTGTTGACAGCTCATAGCTCACATTGGTGTCTCCCTCAAGAGACGGCTCTTGGAGACAGAAACCCACCACATATAAGATCATAGTCACTTCCCAGGCACCTTGTTTGTCCAATGACTGGTCTAATGCTGTGTTGTAAAAGTCATGCCCCTTTTATCAAAATTCAGAACACTTGGGTTGGGTATTCCAGCTTCAGGGCCACTCTTTCCCCTACCCCATGGAATTGGCAAAATCATTTATTGTCCCTCTATCACATCTGAATATGTTCCTTTCCTCGCTCTTGGTTCAAACACCAGAGAAATCCAAGCCTTATAATTTAAAAATATGATCTTAAATGATTATATATCTTCAGAAGCATGCCATTAGGCTAATTGGGAGGTAGTTTACTCCACAAAAGGAGGAAGATGATGGTATGCTCAAAGCCACATGTCTCCAGAGTATATCAGAATTACTTTAATTTCCCTTGTGATATTCAGCCCACTCATGTCTGCCTGGTAATGATGTGCTTAGATTTTGCAGGAAACCATTGCTCTATCTCAAATATTATGTGACCTGTGACCCCATTCCTTTTATTCTTTATCATCAGAATTATCCGTTCTCTCTCTGAGACCTTTTTGGCCCCCGGCACGTAGTTTTGATCATTGCTTATATCAGATTATTGTTTACATCACATTATCACAGTCTATTGATTTAAATTGTAATTAACTATTTACATGTCCTTTTTCACTGATCCAGAAAATCTTTGATAACAAATGAGGATAGTGGCTTACTTATTTATGAACTCCCCAGTCACTAACATTAGGTGTTCCTCAAAAATTATTTTTTTCAATGTTAACATAATAAATTCACATTACACCTCTTGACACATACGGGCCAATTGCAATGGCTTTTATCTACCACAGTTCACTTGTTACCTTATTAAAAATAAACACATAAAATGAAAAACTTTATAAAGCCCAACTAGTCATCAAATTTAGCAAATAATAAGAACATAAAAATACACTCTTTTCATCTCAACAAAAATGGGCACCTCCCAGAAGAGTAGAAGTTGGCCAGGAGGAGAAGTTCAAAGAAGGAATTTTTTCTCTAATTTGGTGTTGTACAGGTCCATTTCTCTCCATCTCTATCACTCCTATTCAGGTAGAAGCTATCATTGTCTTACCCTTAGCTTCCTAAATGGTCCACTCACATCCCCTTATACCTTTTTCCAATCTGCTTTTTGCTCAAGGAAATGTACCTGTTATTTCTGGAAAGGTTTGAACCCAAGTACAGGACATCATCATCTCATACTTTAAGTTTATAGAACCCATGATGGGCAATAGGTGGTTTCCCTCCTCATGCAAACACAGGGCCTACCACATAGTGGGTGCACACAAAGCATGTGTTTAAGGAAAGAAAAAAATGAAAGTAAGGAAAAAATCGAAGGGAGGGAGGTGAGGGGGAGGGAAAGAACAAGAGGAGGAAGAAGCTTCAAAAGATGTTAAAATGAGTAAATTGAGGGTTCTCTCACAGCTCCCTACTTTTGTCATAACAGGTGACAGACTTTCTATTACATCATTGGTTTTCAACCAGATTGCTGAAAGAATTTTTAAAATATGCAATACCTGACTGTTTCGTCAGGGTCACTGACCTCTTTTCTCTTAGACTGTCAAGTGAAAAAATGACTACAGCCAACATGATAGCTGTCTGGTGTGAATGATCAAAAAATAGACCTATTTTTTGTCAGATGGGCAAAAAATGTAATTTTTGGTGTGCTGAAGAATTTCAGTAATTAGTTTATTGTGCCATGAGATGAAAAAGGTCGAAAGTTGCTGTATTACACCATTCCATCTCTCTGGTAGACTAAATCTGATTCAGAGGTATAATATATATAAAGCAGATAAATTCAACTGAGCTGCATTTGAGGGTCTCACGGAGTCATGCCTGGTGCTTCAGTTTTCCAAGAATCTGTGGCCCCTCCTTGACCCATGGTCTGATTCCCACTCTCAAGCAGTTGGCTCCAAGACAAAGCTGGAAACAATATGGAAAATCCTTTAAAAAAGTAGAAAAAGAACCCAACGGCCCAGATGATGGCTGTATGAAATTAAAACAAACACTTAATGAAAAGATACTCTAAATCCAAGTAAAGTAGAATAGAATCTGCTATGGCAAGGAGAAAGGCATATTAGTTCATTGTTAGGACAGGGACATACTGAAGTATGGAATCTGGTATTTCAGAAAATTCTTCAAAGCTCAAAATTATACAAACAAGAAACCCTATAGAGAAGAGAAGACCTCAGGACTCGATGCTTGTGTTATTATAGAACTCCCAGTTACCTTAGTGGAACATTATATAAGTTTTGCTCTGGGCATGAATGTGTCAATGCCTTAAAATAAACAAGACAGTCAATTAGAGTTAATCTGTTTAAAAAAATCGCTCTGCCAAGACAAACTGTAGAAAGTGGAAACAAAAATAAAATGGTGTTGAGGAACATGGGATACCTTTCTGGCTCCAACAGTCATCACTAATACAATAATTAATAAGGGCTAATTGTACATATGTCCATCCATCCAAGTTTCTACCCATCCAGTCTTAATTCTCCCACACGTAGAGACCGGTTATACAGACCAGGGCACTGGCTACTGGACTGGGGCTTGGCCACAAAATTCGGAATGAACAATGTGAGTGGTCAAAAATGATCTCAGCAAGGGGAGCCAGGTGAAAAGCCAGCTATTGAATTAAACACTAATTCCGAAGGTGAGAATATAACATAATGAAGAAGGTTCCAGGCAATGTACCCGGACACTGGTGGTGGTCTCCATACACGTAGGCGTGTCTTAGTTTCTCTACTTAAGGTCTATCACATGGGTACTGTGTGAGCTTCACTGAGTTCAACTACCTTCAAAGTCAAGTGTGGTGTATCTATCAGTCCATCATCCTGCCGCCCATGCTTGCTTTCCTATACAGAACCACCTGTTTAGCTCAGCAAGTTAGGTGAGGAACAATGGGAGGAGGCACAGCGAGGTGCCTCTTGGTCCAGCCCTGCTCACCTGTATTCAGGTAGCACAGGACACAGAAATTTAGAAAAAGTCCAGCCATTAGCTCCGTTCTTACCATCCAGTATCTAATACCATATTCAAAGATGTAGAAAGATGTTTTTGGCAATTAGACAGGCTAGTTGGTGTGACCCAGTGACAATACTTTGATTTACTCACCTATACAATGGAGCTAATGCTAAAACCTACCTCACAGGGCTATTGTGAGGGTTAAATGAATTAACAAATGTAAATAATAGGTAAATACTAATTTATATTTTAAGAGTACTATCACAGGCAGTATTTCCTTTGATTCTCCTAAAACACTTGCGGTTGAAGTGCACTTCTTCTCATTTCAAAGATTAGAAAATTTCTGACCACATTTTTCACTCTCTCTAAAACAACTGAGCTTCTCCAGGGCAAGGCTGGGGATTTTTTCCTACCTTGACTGCCTAGGGCACCTAGTACGCAGTAAATAATTGATCTAAATTAGTTGAGCAATTGAAGTTGCAAAGCCCTTCTGGTCACTTCTCTAAGCCACCCCCTCATCAGCATCCATCCTGTCACTGTCCTGGTTTAGGTCCAGTCATCTCTCCTCTGAATTGTTGCTATAGCCACCTAACTGGACTCCCTGACACCAGATTCATTTTTCTGTAATGTGCTCAGAGTCATCTTGTCAAAATTAAATTGGATTATGCCGTCTATTAAGCTCTCAATGGCTCATCATTTCCACAAGATATGTAGCTCTTAGTCCTCAGTCTTGTTCACAAGGCTTTTTTCAAAGACTACAGACCCACTCACTCTTGCATGAGCCCTGTGAGCAGCCCACTCCAGGGTCTGGGGCAATGCCAGGTTGCAGGGGAGGGAGATTCAGCAAAGAGGTGAAAGTGCACGTCTCCTCTCACATCCTGTTCCACCCCACTTACCTGGTATGGACTACCGCCCTTCCCTCCAACACTCACCCTGGAATGCTGCACTTTGGGGGACCTGAAGGGTGAAGGTTCCTTTGCCAACCTGGAGAACAGAGAAGATGGCAATATTTGGGGGAAGAAGGATGCCTTCATCTCATTATACTGCCTATAAAATCCCAACACATGAGATCTTCTGCTAAAATATATATTAAAGGATAAATAAAAGCTTGCTTTCTCCACCTCTAAACCTTTAGGCTCCCTGGACTACACATTTTACATTCCTTCAATGCTGGGCCTGATTTTTTTTCATTTTTTAAACAGGATATATGAGGTCTGACCAGGGAAAGTACAGTCATTGTTAATACAATGAGAAAGGTGTGGATGGCATTGATATAACCTGGCAGCCAAGGAAAGTGGACTGGAATGTGTATACGTGAACAATGAGGACTTCACTGTGCTAGTCAGTGGGGGTGGTAGATGCTTTTTACTGAGCATGTGTGCTGTGTGGCCATCACATTCAAAATGACTGAGTGAGTACAGCAATGGATCTGCAACAGATTTTGTGTTAAGCTTGAACATTCCTCTGCAGAAACTATTCAGATAATTCAGAAGTCTGCAGCTATGACAAGTGGTGATGGGCAGCTTCATCACGACAATGCACTTGCTCATGCATCACCTCTGGTGCAGTTTTTTGCAAAACATCAAGTTGCCCAGGTGACTCAACCCCTCTGCAACCCAGATTTGACACCTTGTAACTTCTGGCTTTTCCCAAAACTAAAATCACCTTTGAAAGGGAAGAGATTTCAGACCGTCAATGAGATTTAGGAAAATATGGTGAGGCAATTGATGACAATTGGGAGAACTGTGTGAGGTCCCAAGGTGCCTACCTTGAAGGGGCATCATTGTCCCATGATGTTTCTTGTGTCTTCTATCTTCTTCAATAAGTGTCTCTATTTTTCATATTATATGGCCGGATACCTTCTGCAAAGACCTGGTACATGTGAACACAAAATTATCATTCTCTGTCTACAGTGAGTTTTAAACCTAAGATGGGAAGAAGACTTTTGACACATAACTATAATACAATATAAGAAAAGTTATAAGAGAAGTGTATATAATATACTCCACCATAAGATAATCTTAGTTATTTTTTCTGTATCCCACACCAGCCATATGGCTCACCAATCATTCTAGAGAAGATTAATGGCAAAGGCTGGGACTGGATTGAACATTTTTGCTACATTGTCTAATTTCAGACCTTGCAACAATATGTGAGAATGATATGATAATTTAATTTTACAGATTAAAACCTGATGTTCAAAATATGTTAAATAACTTTGCTAAGATCAACCAGCATGCATATACAGACTTGGGATTTAAATTCAAATAGGTGCACATCTATAGTGAAACATAAGCACTGGTTCGCCCTCATGAGAAGCATAATAATCACTGTTCCCTCTTTTAATGAATCCTCCCCTCTGTCTCTAGGTCAGCCCCACCAAATCCTAGTCTTTCTGTGAAAGGTAATGTATTTGAATTCCCAGGGCTTTTACAGAGTTCTCCAGGGAATGTGAAAGAGTTACACCTAAACACTATTTCACAATCGATACCTTGTTAGGAATTAGTTTAAACAGTTTGTTGGCTTCATTTAATGAGTGTTGGGAGAGAGGCAATAAGAGTGTTTTTTCTGCAGCATGAATGCCAATGAGACCCAAGAGTGGCCTCCACAGGTGGACCCTGGAAACCAGAGAGATTTGGAAACCCGAGGAAGCACCAGGTATCATAGGAGGTGAAAAAATGTCAGAAAGCACCTGAGACACATTGTTCACATTGAAATGATAGTTTTATAAATTTTGAATTCTGTTTTAATTATTATTTTATTTTTATTATTATAATTTATTACCATTATTTCATATTAATTGAATTTATTGGGGTGACATTAGTTCGCAAACCCTATGGGTTTCAAGTATACAACTCAGTGAACACCATCTGCACACCACACTGTGTGCCCATCACTCCTGTGGCCCCATTTTTCCCCTTGGCCCAACTAGCCCCACCCCTGTCTCCATCTGGCCAGCACCACGATGTTGTCTGTGTTTATGTGTTACATTTTTTGCCTAATCCTTCCACCTTCTTTCATCCAGTTCCCACACTTTCCTTCCCTCTGACAGCCGTCAGTCTGTTCCAAGTATCCATACTTCTGTTTCTATTTTGTTCATCAATTTATTTTTTATTGAATGATTAATTTTTTTATTCATCCGCTTTTCCTTTAGACTGTAAGCTCCTTGGAAGCATGGGCATGTTCTTAATTGAGCTAAATGCGTAACTCCAAGCACTGTGCCAGACACAGAGTCTATCTTTACTACACAGCTTGGAACAACCAGTGACTTCAAGGGAGGACGGCCGTTCAGAAAGAGCAGGACCACGCACAGCCTCCGTGGGCAGTGCCGGTGCATCATAGCCTGCCCTGGAAGGTCCTGTGGGACCCAGTCCTTGCTTCTCCGCACAGCCTCATTTCATGATACTCACATCTTCACTCACTGTGCATGCTCCCCCTGCACTGGCCGTCAGTCAGTTTCTGGAATATCCCAAGCTCTTCTCTGTTTTAGAGTCTTAGGGTTGTCTCTGTCTGAGGTTATTCTCACCACAGTCCACTGCATGGCTCCCACTTTTTCGGTCTCAGATAGTGTCCAGGCTCTGGAACCAGAAAGGCTCAGCTTTTTCCTTCCTCTGGCTCCAAACTCTCTGGGAGCTTGAATGTTGGTGAATCATTTTACATTTCTGAGTCTCAGTTTCCTCATCTACAAAATGGCAATACAAACTTAAGTCCATGATCCCTTTGCCACAATCCTAAAATCTAAAAAGTCCTGGAATCTGAAAGACTTTTTAAAAGTAAATTTGGAGCAAAAGCTCTTTTGAAAGCAAAACCCTTGCTGAATTGATAGGCAGCTATGTAAGTCATCATTTTATCACATTTAGTCTAAGTATTCACAATGCTAGATGCATGAACATTATTGAGATTCCACTGGGATGCTATATAGCACACAGCATATACCCTGGGATACTTTTGTTGAGCCAGGAACTTCTGAGTCTCAAACACCAGCAGGCCCAGGAGCTTGGTGTGGGGAACTGTGGGCCTGTTCCCACATGCTGTGCTGCTGGGGTTTAGTGAAGGTGGGACCTCTGGCTCATAGTAAGCACTCAACACATCGTAGTCCTTATTTACAAGATAACCTTTTGGTTCTCACTCAATAAACACTAGAAACCCTGTTCCTTCCTTGGCTGTCTAGTTAGTATTAACATCTGGCTTCCGATCAAGACCCCATTCTCTGTTAGCATAATGTTGTTTTAGCGAGAGGTTGTCTGAAACCCAGGGAGTTTCTTCTTCGACTCTAATTGCTTCTGCCAGGCTGAGGATACTTCTGAGCCCTAACATCACCAGGACTCTCAACACTGCCGCTTCAGCAAGACGCCCACATCTGCTCTTTTTTGCCATGCATAGTGGAAGAGAGCTGAGAGCGAGAACACAAAAAAGTATGGCTCTTCAAAACTGACTTTATTCTTTAGCCAACACTAGCTTCTTCCTAGTGCATAGGCAGTTCATTCATTCATTTGCTTATTTAGCATTCACTCATTTTTTGTTATTCATTCATTCATTCACTCCCTCACTCACTTCTTCCTTATTTTGTTCATTGTGTAATTTAACAAATGTAACCAAAATCCTTACTGATCTTAGTTAATTCTGTTTGTAAGATAACCCCAAGGATTAAACAGAGATACAAAAAAATTCAATTCATCTGGTTTATCAGGTTCTTTTTCTTTTGTTTGGTCATTTTTTTATTAAAGCACATGACATGAGTGAAGGAGTTAAATATTAACTTTTTTGAGACCATTCTCTAAGCATGTTCTGTAGGGCAGAAATCATTTTATAAATTAGAAAATAATATTAGAAACTAGCAGGACTAACAGTCAATGCATTAGACACATTGTCTGTTTGGATTCTCCACATTTTCTGGAAAGTTAAGATTTTCACCAAAAAGTTTTATGAATGTGTCCTGGTTTCAAACCTCAGTCAACTTGACCTCACCGTCGCCATGGACATTTAGTTATACTCAATTTCCTCCCAGGGAAGATCCAGAATAGAAGGGTATAGTGATAAGAGAGATGAACTGTGCTCACGTCACAACTTTGCTGATCGTCAATCTGAGTAACTTTCAAAGTAGAAAGTAGTTTTTAAGTCTTGGGTAAAAAGTAAGCTTTGGGAGGCAGGAAATATTTCTAATTCAAAATTGTATCCTCAGCACCTGGCTTAGTATCAGGTGCAAATAAATCTGTAAGTCAATAAGATTTATAGTTGAATATAATATTAACAATAAAGTAAGAGAGAAGAAAGGGAAGAAGAAGAGGGGAAGAAAAGGAAGAAAAAAAGAAGAGAGAGGAGGATCAGCAGTAAAAATGGAAAGAAGAAAACAAAACAAAGGAAGAAACAAAATAAGCAATGATTTAAGAATGATTGAAACATACCTGTTGCCCTAGCAATTGGGTTTCCAGTTATCAGTCCAGTAAAATTGCTTTACTCTTATTTCTCCATTCACATAAATGTTGTCACACCCAATGGCAAAGGGATTGTGAGGAGTTTCTGGAGTCAAACCTTCTGCTTGTCACAAAATAGCTGGATGACTATGACGGACAGACCATAAAAAACCCTCCCTTAATAATCCTTGCTTTCTGGCATTCACATCTTTGTATTACTTTCTTCCCTTGGGTTTGAATGGAATGTGTGAACTTGCTTTTAGCCAGTAGAATATGGTAAAGTTAGATCATCACTCTCGTGATTACATCACATTATGTAAGTCTCCTACTGGCTGGAAGACTCACCCTAGAGATTCTTCCTGGAATCAACAGCCATGTTGAGGAATTCCGCATGTCAGAGAACTGTGGGTGGCCTCTAGGAACTGTGGCTTCCAATCAACAGCCATCAAAGAACTCAATGAGATTCAAGCAGGGTCTTCTACATTCTAACCTCCAGATGAGAGCACAGCCCAGTTAAACCTTAATACAGCCTCATGGTACTCTAAACAAAGGTCCCAATTAAGCTGTGTCTGAACTCCTTACCCAAAAACCTGTGGTATAATAAACGTGTGTTTTGTTTGGCTGCTAAGTTTGTAGTAATATTGTTTTGCAGCATAGAAAACTAGCACAGTGAATTGGGAGCCCACATTTCTAAGCCTGAGCCTCCTATTCTATAAAGTGGACATAACAATACCATCACCCTGGAACACTGTTGTGAACAATGGGATGATCACATATGCAACGCAGAATGGTACCGGCTGGCGCATAGAGAGTGATATGTGCTTAGTGATTATAATCACCCATGGTGTATTGTTTGACATGAGTTAACATCTCCTCAAGAGTCTTCTTTTCCTTGGCTTTTGTAATGTTTTATCCTGTTGGTTTTCCACCTAATTTTGCCCACATTTTTCAGTCTCATACACAAACTTCTCGCTAGTCCTTCCTTGGTGATCTGCCTTATCATCTGCTCAGTCTTTAGCATCACCCTGCATGCTTCAGGGAGGAAGAATTCCCTTCTCCTTATCCACGGTATGCTAATAGCTTCTAGAAGACTAGCTTCCTGGGTCCATGATGGAGTGGTTTCTGCTGAAAAAGAATGAGAAACTCTCAAGCCAAAGTGATGAATTCAAGTAAAAATAGTATTTTAGGCCCCAAATATACCCAAGGCATTGGGCCAGGCACATTCACACTTTGGAATATTAATCTGCACAGCTGTCCCATGAGATTATTGGCACCAAGGAAAGGAAAAAAGGGGGACACACAGAGATGAATGGCAGTGTGAGGAATGGAAAGTGTGATAACTAGGGAGACAAACTTGGGTTCAACATCAGCTTCTGCCTCTTGATAGCTCTGTGACCTTAGACGTGTTGTTCAACCCTTCAAAGCTTTTGTTTTCTCATGGCAAAATAAGGATAGCAATATTCATCTCAGAGAATTAGAAGAATCAAAAACACATGTGCATGGCAGGAGCTCAGTATGTTATGGCTCTATTTGTCCCAGGATGTACTGCTAGTTCTGGAATTCATTTTAGAGTTACCAACCCAAAAGGATGATGGATAGAAGATAGATAGGTAAGTAGACAGACATCTAGGAAAAAGAGACACATGATAACAAAAATTCAATAAAAGAAAGACAAGGACTAGATCTTTATGGAATATATAAGGTGATGTTTGATGTTTCTTGATGGTGTTCAGAGAAAATGTCATGACAGGGTTGAGGGAGTTTTAAAGTCTTCTGTGGATTTTGCCGGGGGGCACAGGGCTTAGAAAAAAGCACCTGTGTTCCAGATGGCCTAAGAGAGTCTGTTGCTGTTTATGTATAAAGAGGCTACAATTTAAAGACTAAGTGGATTTTGAAAGCAAATGCCTTAGTGTTTCAGCCTTTGAAAGCTTAAGGTGTGTTCAGACTCAGGTGTTTATCCCGACACCCAAAGACAAGGGTGCTTCTGTTTGCCGGAGTGTTCAATGGTGCCTTGCCATAAAAGTCCATTTATTCTAGGATTCGGGCATGACTGCGGGTCAGGGATATGGATCTGTAAGCAGGAGAGGTCTGAGAGTTCCACAGAAAGAACTTCATCTGAGGGAATATGGAGCTGGAATGCAAATGTGGGGCCTAGGGCAATGAAGTGAGTGGCTGGCTGAAGAGGAACAGGGGAGTCCCATGATTCTTACCCCCGTCCATCCATGCTCCTCATCATGCCCACACTCCAGAGACTTTAGATCTGGGGAGAAGAGGTGGTAAAAACAAAAGATCAATCTCACTGCTAAAATCTCTGTAATTTCTAGAGAGGAAAAACATCCTGTTATTTCAGTCTGAAAGATGAGGGTCCCAGGAGTCCTGTCTAAGGAGAAATGTTTTTGAATGTCTTCTGTAATGATGACTTACAGACCTGAGCTAGAAGAGGACCTGGAGCACCCCTTAAGGCATGTTGAAGCAGTTGTGAGAAACGTGAAGAGATCTGTGTTGCCAGCAATTCTTCAGGTAAGAATGAAGATGGCCGAATTTGCTTTCTATATAAAGAAATTGTGCATTTCTATAACCATTTCTATGTATACTTTTTTGTTTCTATAGCCATTAAAAATATCTCTGGGCCCTGGCTGGTGTGGCTCAGTGGATTGAGTGCTGGCCTGTGAACCAAAGGGTTGCCGGTTCAATTCCCATTTAGGGCACATGCGTGGATTGTGGGCCAGGTCCCCAATGGGGGAGCACAAGGAACAACCACACATTGATGTTTCTCTCCCTCTCTCCTTCCCTTCCCCTCTCTCTAAATAAATAAAATTTAAAAAATATATCTCTACATTAGGGACATTCCCACAGCACACTGATATGTGAACTATTGGACCAGACAAGAGTGCAACTACATTAGTCAATAAGGTAGTTATCATGTAATGGTGTTTGCTCACTTTATAAAATGGCTGGTTAAGACAAGCTGTTGGCAACTGAGTTATGAGTCAGGAATACACACTTTTGAGGGAAAGGTGGTGACGCCAAAAGCAAGCACCGTAAAAGTCCTAGTGTTGGCCAGCATACAGCACCCCTGGGAGACAGCCTGCTGCTTATCCACGAATCTGGATGTCTGGCCCTTCCAGAGCAGCCCATGCCAAGAGGAATCGGGTTTTTTGCACTAAGTCAGACCACGCCTCACACATCATCTCATCAGGGCCTGGAGTGGCTCACTGGCTGACTGGCTGTTGCAGGCCTGATTCTCACTTTTTACTTCTTACCATTGCAAGATTTGAAACTTGACTCTCATCCATGGCTCCAACTTTAATTTAATTTGCACTGGATTCTTTGTGCTTTATTCCCTGACACCTAGAGATGGACTTGGCTTCATTTCTTCCTCTGGACATTAATTCCTAGACTGCACTTGATAGTTGCCTGTAGCTCAGTTGGAATGGTGATCTTGGAGTGCTCTTTAGTCTCTCAACTCTCCTTCTGGATGTTCGTGGCCTGTGTACCCACATTTAGTCCCAAGACCATCATTAAAATAGAGGCAATATACTATTTCTCTCACCCTACCTTTCTTTTTAAGATGCCTTCTGTGGCTTTTTTGTCCTTTGCAGTTAATAACAAATATTCTGCTACCCTGATTTTATAATGAACATGCAAATAGAAGTGGAGGAGCAGTGTGATAGTTCATGTATCACACAAAACAAAATCCTGAAGGGTAATTTCAGTAATGAAATATATTATCCCCACACCTTCCAAAAGGGGAGAGATCTGATTATGTTTAAAGGCAGAAGAAACCAAGCCAGCATAGGAAAAGCTGCAAAGAATGTGGGAGAACTCAAGGATGTGGTCAGAGGTAAATAACTCTAAACCTCCCTAGTTATCTATCGTAACCAGGGCATTTTGCTCCCAAGAATGACTCTGGTACATACAGACCCATATAGCAATGAAAGTCCTTTTTTGATAAGCTGGTATCATTATTAGTAAGTGATGAACCGATTTCAATTGTATCTGAGATCTCCAGCACTTTCATGTCATGGATATTTATCTCTGTGTCAAAAAGCTCTAAAACCAACCAAAGCGTCATGAAAAGTTAAGGTAAAAAAAAAAAAAAAGAGTAACATTTCCAGTGGAACATACATAACACTTTGAAAAAGACTAAAGACCGAAAAAAGGTCTCAAGGAAGTCATATTTCACTTCCAGGTCTCCAAGGACCACCAGTGATCTTCAGTCCATTGCACATTATTTCCTCAACTGTTACTTCTCCCTAGTCCCTAAAAACACTCTTTCCGCCTTCATCTCATATTCTTATTGGAGTTGATTCATGCCTCAACAAATTAGAGGGGTTTGGCCTCTGGCTCTCATTGCGTCACTCTTTCCTCAGGAAAGCTGGAGTCCTGGAACACATCTGGCAGATGTTCTTTGAAAGGATATTTTAAATAGGTGACCATGGTGACCATTAAAACCTTTGTAAAAGAGGTTACAAAATTTTCCTTCTCCTGATCATCACCCCATGGACTGTAAACATTTTTCCATAATAAGCAAACATTTTTTTTTAATTAGAAAGGAGTACATATAGTCTTTCTCTGTCACAGGCACTGTATAGATTGGGTTGATTTTCCAAAGAAGACAAAAAAGACTCCCTATTCTTTCAGAGGGGAGGAGAGATGCATACTGACTGTTCAACCTGCAATAAACTAATGAGAGCCCCTTTGATCCAACGGATTTCTTTGACTAATAAGGAATCTGAGGCTCATAGACACTATAATATATATACATTTTTCAGATAAAAAAAGATTGAAAAAGTGATGTTTCATATGACATAATGGAAATAACAAAATCACTCTTTTTTCAAAAGATTTTTTTGATTGAACCTAAGAGTATTTCATGTTGCCTTCCCCCACACCAAGCCTGGCACACCCTATACACACATACACACACGCACAAGACTCAGCAAATAAAAGTTTTACTCTCTCTTATGCATTTGCACAAAACAAATCCTCAAGACCTGAATATTTTTTTCTGGTTTTTGTCTTGTTTCAGCACATGCTGCAGTATGTTGTCTGTTTGCTTAACTGCCAAGTCAAAGGACTGTGCATTGCCCCAGGCTTCTCTCGGGTCCAGAGACTGTATTCTCTTCCACGCATGATCTCTCCGAGCGCCCTCAGCACACTCAACTCACTCCGACAGAGAGATGGGCACTTGAAAACCATTTGATAGAAAGTCTTGTTTATTGCTTGCATTCTGAGCTAAAAGTGAATCAATAGTTTTTTCTTCCTAAATTTAAAAAAAATAGCATTACAATGATATTTACAGTATTCACACCATAAACAACCATCTCCATTTCCTCACTGACCCAGAACAATAATAATTCAAGTTGTTTCTGCTTAAGCACATTCTGCCTACTCCATGTAAGTTAGATGGATTAGATGAACTGACATCGTCATACCAATTGCAAATGGCACAGAAAATAAGGAAGAGAACTAGTATTTCTTGAGTTTCCTTTATCTGTCAGATGTATTTTCTCCTGCCACATAGTTGTTCCAACACCATGCATTGAAAAGACTCCAGTGCTTCTTGGTATTTCTATTTGGGATATATATATATCATGTTATTTCCTCAACTCTTACTTCTCTAGAATATATGTGTTATTTCTGGAAACTCCATTTCCATCTATTTTTAGTACTGCAATTATTCTCAGCATTAAAAAATATTTTATTTACTTATTTTAGACAGAGGATAAGAGAGGGAGAGAAGCATCAATGTGTGGTTGCCTCTCACCCACCCCCTACTGGGGACCTGACCTGGCCTGCAACCCAGGCATGTGCCCTGACTGGGAATCGAACCAGTGACCCTTTGGTTCGCAGGCCGGTGTTCAATCTACTGAACCACAGTAGCCAGGGCTATTCTCAGCATTTTAAAAAACTTTCAGTACATAGGTAAACATATTTTATTAATTTCCTATTTTTGTATGCTATCTCAAATAAAACTCTGTTTTTAAATTCTAAATCGTCATTGCCATTTTATGAAAACAAAGTTAATCATTACTATTAATCAAAACATTATTAATGGTATGGTGTGCCATTGTTAAAATAATATCACTTCTTATAGATACTTTTAGATTTTCTACATATGCTATGTCTTCTACAAATAATGACTATTTAAGCCTTTTCTCTTCCAATTTATATGCTTTTTCTTTTCCTCAATACAATGTTGACCAAAAAATGATCAGAGTAGACATACTGCCTTGTTATTGACATTGCTGACCTTAAACAAATGGACGGCTAGATATTTCTCAAGAATAATGGGTTTATTTGGGAACAACAAGCAATTGCAATTCAAGACATGTGGTCTAATGGTAAACCACATGCAAGTCCAGAGAAACAAAGGAGAGGGATGCTCTTTTGTGGAACTGGGAGGAGCAATTCCAAACAAAGAATCCTTTGGTGAAAACTTAAATGTTGAAGTATAGTGGCTTTTCATTGGCCACGTTATGACAGTTTTCTATTGGCTGACCCATTACTGAGCAAAGAAGACTCTTCTCTTCCTCCTGCTGAGGTAGGAAGGTAGCATCTCCTCCTGTCAGAGATGCAAGGTAGATTGCTACCTTTTGGGGTCAGTAGTGTGTATTTGGTGCCGCTTGTGTGAGAGTTCATGCTTCTAACCCCCTGACTCCATTTTAAATGGAGTTTCTGTTTAATAATTGTTGTAATCTTAATGGGAATGCATTCAGTCTCTCAATGTTACATAGCGTGCTATATAGAGATTTTCTAGTTGAAGCCTATTATTAGATTGAGAATGCTCGTTTTTTTCGCCTAATCTTTTTCTTTGTGAGTCATGGCAGTGGTGGAATTTTACCCATGATGTTTTTCCACATCAGTTTTGATGATTATGTCATCTTGCTCCTTTTTTTTTTCTGTTAATATTGTAAATTTAATAGACTTTTTGAAATATTAAATGAAACTTGCATTCACAGGATAAACAAAACCTGGTTATGTATTATATATTAATGGATTTATTTCCTATATTTTTGTTATATACATCCTAATTATTTCAAAGTATTCTTTAATTTCTCTTTGAATTCTTTTTTTGATCCATGCACTATTTGAAAGTATGTGGTTTGATTTTCAAGTATTAGATATTTTCCATACTGTTTTAAAAACTTATTTTTATTTCAATTCTATTGTGATCAGAAGACATACTCAGTGTTTTGAAATGTATTTAGACTAGCTTCATGGCCAGACAGATAATCTCTTTTAGGAAATACTCCTTGTGTACTTGCAGCAAATGTTTATCTTACTGTCGTTAGCCAGAGTTGTTTTTAATAAATGACAATTAGTTCAAGTTAGTTGTTTCAGTCAAGATTATATATCCCTACAAATCTGTTTGTTCTGTGGATTATCAAGAGAGGAGAGTGTTGAAATCTCCATCATGATTGTTATTTGCTGTATTTCTCTTTTTACTGCTATCAGTTTTTGCTTCATATAGTCTGAAGCATTTTTATCATGTGTATAAACATTTATAATTATTAGCTATACTTGGTAAATTAATATTTTATCATTTTAAAATATCACATTTGCCTCTGACAATAATTTTTGTTCTGAAATCTATTTTATCTGTAATTAATATAGCCAGTAAGACTTCCTAAAGAATTATGTTTGATGGTTTATATTTTTTATTTTTTACTTTAAAAACTACTTACAACTTTCTAGTGAAAAAAGGATCCTTGAGAGCAACACATATTTTGGGGTTGCTTTTTTGTCTAGTCTGGCAATCTCAGTCTTTTTAAAAAATTTTTTTGAATTACGGTTTACTTTCAATATTATTTTTTATTGGTTTCTGGTACAGCATAGTGGCTAGACAACCATATACTTTGCAAAATATTCCTTTGATATTTCCAGTACCCACCTGGCACCATACAGAGTTATTACAATATCATTGACTATAGTCTCTATGCTGCACTTTGTATCTGCATGGATCTTTTGATTCTCTCATTTAATTGAAGGGTTTAGACAATTTAATTGTAATATACAATAATTATTGATATGATTTAAATCTACCATTTACTATTTTTCTTTGTCTCATATATTACATTTTCCTTACTTTCTCTTTTCTAGCCTTTTCTTGAATGAGTTGAATATTTTAATGTTTAATTTTATTTCTATGACTGACCTTATTTGTGTTATCTGGTGATTTTTTTTTACCACTTAACCTTCCAAAGTTTAACTTGAAATACATTAAGGACCTTACTAAAATATGTCTATTTTCTCCTTCTGTCATTTAAAAATTATTTCAAAAATTTTACTTCATATATTTTATAAACCCATAATACATTGTAATCATTGTTACACCAAATATATAATAACCTTTAAAAGTAATTAAAACATGAAAATAAGGTTTTTCATATGTACCCAATATTTACTACTTCAGTGCTCATTTCTTTGTGTAGATTCAAAGTTTCATTTGGTATTATTTTCCTAATGACAGACAAAAACTGTGTAATACTTTTTAAAATGTGGATCTGCCAGGAATAAATTATCTCAGCATTTGTTTCTCTGACAAACTTTTTATTTCATTGTTACTACTGAAGAACTTTGCAGCTGGAAGAGTTCCGAGTGAAGAATTCTGAGCTGAGAGTTCCTTGCAGCGCTCTGACTTGCTCAGCACCACACTGTTGTCCACGTCCGTGAGTCTTTGCTTCCTTTTTGTTCAATCCTTCTACCCCTAACCACCACCACCTTCCGCCCAACTTTAAATATTATATATTGTTCTCTCTTGCAAGTCTATCTGGTTATTTTTATATCTTACGTGTTTTCCCTCCTCTTCATTTAAATAATTTATATAGTTATCAGACTTACTTTAACATCTTTATCTACTCATTCCTTCTTCCCTCTCATTCGTTTGCTTCTATTGACTGATTTTTCTCCTGTTTGTGATTCATTGTTTCCTGCTACTTTGTGTGTCTAGTAATTTTGACTGGACTCTGGATGCTGTCATGTTTCATTGTGAATTGTCTGCAATTGGTTGTTTTTATTTAGTGAGGACTGGGCTTTGTTCTGGCACAGTGTTATTTCCTTTAAAGGCTTGCCTTTAACCATTGCGAGGGGAAGATTTAGACTAGTCTTTCCTTTAGGGCTTTGTTACTCTCACTAATAAGGTGTGGTCTTCTCGGGTCTCCCTTGAATGCCCTGAGAGGCCTGTGAGCTTTATTACCTGGGCGGGTGGGATCACAAAGCATTCTAGCCCTTAGTTAGCTGTGGGAGCCACTTTGCTCACAGTTCCTCTATGTTCTTTTCCTTTCTTCGTAGACTTTCGCCCTATACTTGCGTGTTTCGGTGTTTGGCAAGCAAACATTGCACTATATTGCTGCAGCTCATTTTTCTGTTTATATTTTGTCCAGGTTTTTTAATAGTATTTATTAAAAGAATGAATTTGTGCTCTGCTATTTTTACAATGATTGAAAAAGAAAACATGCTCTACAGTTTTTACCCTATTTGTAGTTAAAACAGTTTGATGATGATATTTTGGGCAGTAAATGAATGACTGAACCCCACCAATAAAATGATAAGAATTGGTTAAGTTATACACTGCGATAGTTAATTAATACAATAATATCAGATTTACTAAATAATTCAATAATTCAATTCAGCAGTGCTCTGAAACTAATTCAGTACATGAACAGAAAACTTGAAATTTTCTAATGGACTCAAATTAGCAAGAATCATCAGCCTGAGATGAGAACTGAATAATAATTTAACACATTTGTGAGTCTAAAAAGATACTTTAATTAATAAAAAGATGGTGTTCAATAAGAGCGGTACAGGAACAATCGCTTGGGGTATGTTTTTTCAAAAAAGAAAAAAAAAAAAAACGCTTGCTCCTTGAAGATAAAATATAATCCCTCGTTAAAGAAGTGCTCCTAAATGAAAATGTTTTTCAGTATTTTTCATATGGTCGCTGTGACTATATTATATCAAATATAGGAGTAATATGGCATAGATTAGCTAGAAAAAATTTCAAGTGCTTATAAATTTACCTCAGCTATCATTTAGTCTCATTTAACCAGGAAAAAATAATAACAGTTGCTATATTTCAGGAATTGAAATTTTGCTTTCAATACACTCATATTAATTAGATCTAAACCATGTCCCTTGGACACCTCGGCTCACAAGAAACACTGTAGCTAATGTGGTGTCAGAAAAACATCCCACACTTCCAACTGAGTAATACTTTTTGTCAATGTAGTTTTATAAAGCTTAGTGGTGGGTTTGAGTCTCTTGCATTTACCCTTTCAGTATCTTAATATTCTCTTCTTTGAGATTATGATAACAATGGCAGGTACCTCACAGACAGGTGAAGATTAAACGAACAATTCACACAATACACTTGTCTCCGACTCTTGCCCATAGTAAGTGCTACACCCGTGTCGACTTTAACTGTTATGAGGATTAACGCTAATCCCTTCATCAGTGTTCTATCTATTTTCACCTCACTTTCCTGGTTAATTTCTCCTAAATCATCACATGTCTTGATGAAATCTGTCCCTTGACCTCTCTGGCTATTACCCTGGACTCTCTCCTTCCTGAGCATTGTGGTCTTCATTCTAGGGTTTTGCGCTTCTGTTTTCTCCCCACTTCTAACCTCACCTCTTGTTATTTATCCTTTAATCCAAGGTATTCAGCCCCATCTTCTCAGAATCCAGTGTTCTGTTTTGTTTGTTGGTTCCATTGTTCAAAATTTTTCTAATTTGTGAAAGAGACATGTTAATATTGAGTTGGCCAAAAAGGTCATTTGGTTTTTTTATAAGATGGCTCTAGTAGCACTTCGTTGTCTTTAACTTCATTCGAAACAATTTTGTCAGATTGTAGTGTGGTAGCTGTCATATCAGCATGCATTTTTAAAAAACATCAAAACTGGTTAATTTTTGTATAGTTACTTTAATGTTGAAGATGGAAGAAAATAAGCGACATTTTCAGCATATTATGCTTCATTGTTTTAAGAAAGGTAAAACACAACTGAAACACAACAAAAGTTTTATGTTGTGTATGGAGAAGGTACTGTGACTGATAGAACATGTCACAAGTGGTTTGTGAAGTTTCGTGCTGGAGATTTCTCGCTGGACGATTCTCCTCAGTCACGTAGGCCAGTTGAAGTTGATAGCGATCAAATCAAGACATTAATTGAGAATAATCAAACTTATACCATGTGGGAAATAGCCAACATACTCAAAATATCCAAATCAATAAAGTTATTGGTGAAAATGAAAAATGTGTCTTTTATTTTATGGAAAAAAAAAACAAACTAAACAGCCTTTTTGGCCAACCCAATATATCAAACTTATGTCATGTTCTAGGTGGAGGTGACATGGTGTGATATTAGGGAAGCACTCGGATCGTCCTATATCCATCCTTTTTCATTCACCCAGGCTCCAGCTATGGCTCCCCTTCACCTTCCAGAAACACCTCGTGTTTCCTACCGCCATCTTTTCGTTTGTGCTGTTTCCTCTACCCGAAATGCTTTTGCCACCATGGAGGAATGTCTTATTATCCAGAACACCTTGTTGGGTTAGGTGTCCCTCTTCTGCACTTATCTATATTTCTCTCGTCACAATCTAATATATTTTTCTAATTAGGGCTTTTTAAAAATCTTCTAATGAGTGAGTTTCTAAGAGCACGGATTGTGATTTACTAATCTTTGTATTTTGAGCACTTTGCCTGGTTTCTGGATCTAGTAAGTGTTCAATAAATGTTTTTTAAATGCATGTATACATAAACATTTTATTGAAAGTATACTAAGTGTCCAAGTGTATAGCATTTTCACAACCCAAACTATCTAAATCTCAAAATATCTGTAAAAGATGACTATTGTCTTTCAAGTGAGGAAAATGGTTCTGAAAAAAATCAAGATCATATTTTCAAAGTCCCCTATCAAGCAGAGAGAGAATGCAACTTGTAAACCTCACATTTTGCTTGTTCAGTTATGCATAGGCCTATGGAAGTGGATTCTTTGTCTAAGCAAGTCTCCATTGTGGTTTTCTGTCCTTGCATTCTAGTCATTTCCTTTGTAGGGATTAGCCCAAGGGCGTTGATGTGTTATTTATGTGTTTGCTTCAGCATCTCCTACTTCTGGCTGTAGATTTTAAGCTTGTCTCCTCCCTGACTTGATTTAAAGAGCACGGTCTTTGTTTCTTCACTGATGTCCTACTGGCACCTAGCACAGTGCCCCAAACACAGCAAATCCTCAAGAGCAAGGCAAATCTTATTTACTCCCCCTTCCTTTTTTTTTCTTTTAAAATGCAATGCCATTTCTAGGCTGAGTGCAAAGGACTTTTAAGCCAAATTGAGCCCAAATAGCTTTTCCACCAATTTCACCAACTACTCTGAGCAAGACATTTAATCTTACATTTTTCTACTGTAAAATGGCACTAACAAAGCCTAAATGTCATGGCTAACACGAGAAACCCATTAAAATAATAAATGTGAAATGATAAACCTGAGTTCCAGAAAATCCTTTATTCCCACCCTTTCTAGGATGTTTCATCCACATGTTATACTCATTGTGGAAAGAAATTTCACTTAAATTGTGAAAACAAAGTTGTTATTTTAAAGAATAAACATAGTGCTCATTAAAATCATCCAAAAACATGTCGCAGCCTTTAAGCTGAATTTGTAAAATGAACTGTCACAGTTTTATGCTTGTGCACTTGCAAGAGTTAGTA
This sequence comes from Micronycteris hirsuta, assembly GCA_004026765.1. Classification (NCBI taxonomy): domain Eukaryota; kingdom Metazoa; phylum Chordata; class Mammalia; order Chiroptera; family Phyllostomidae; genus Micronycteris; species Micronycteris hirsuta. The sequence continues at coordinate 69,973 of PVJI01000524.1, forward strand.
AAAAAGGGCAAAAAAAAATTTTTTTTAAGAAGAAAAAATTCCAGCTGGCTGAGATTTGTTAAGTTGAAGAAACTGCATGCCAAGAACACATGGCGACTCATTCAGCAAACACTTATGGGGCATCTATTACGTGCATGGTGCAGTAATACGTACTGGAAGATGAAAAACGGTAATAAGTTGTCCCTCACCCAAGGGTGATTGTCATGCTCTGGAAAAAGCCTGCATTTTACATTAACTTTCTACGTGATTTGGGGAAAATGTGTGCTCTCTTGACTTTAGTTTTTAACATTTGTAAGAAAAGAAAAAAAAATTTCAGCCACCTTCGCCAAATCATGGAGAATTCCAAGAGAGATGTAAGAAAGAGACACTCATTTGTCCACACAATGAATGTCTGCCTTCCGCCTCCTTGCCGCGGGCGATGTGAGGGCTGACCGCGCCTACCAGCCCCTTTCCTCACTGATACAACACGCCCTTGACTTGGCACGTCCTTGACAAGTCATGAGTGTTGCACAAAGGCTAAAGGTGCCAGAAGATTACAGCGGAGTTGCAATGGTTTAGACCAATGGCAGCAGTTTTCATTCATTTGCCCGATAGTGGGGGCCCACCATGGAATAGCATTTTGTTAATAAAACACTGTCTCCAGGAAATCACATTCATTTCTCAACTTAGACTTTAGTTTGTACAGACCAGCTTCCAATGAGTTTGTATAATATCTAAGATGGTTTGAATTAGGCTCCCCAGACTCAAAGTATCTTTCGGAATTGTTCAAAACTTGTCAAACTCTTAGCACTGATGTGATTTTTAACAACAACAGCAAAAATATCTGTTAGTAGCCAGAGTCATCAAACACAGTTTTATAGGTGGACTCTGCACAATTATTGTCTAATGTTCCCTGTTTGGCTTTTCGGACTAAAACCCAGGTCGGGAATCTTTCTAAATTACACTGCAGGTAGATCTTCTTCACTAAAACTTCAGATAACTTTGTATTATAACAGAGGGTTTAATGCATCAGCAATCTTGTCATTTAATGATGGCCATGCCCATTTGCACATTGATCAATTTCCACAAATGACTTCCTACCTAGACAACACTTAGTCTCTACCCTAGGCAGTATAAGGCTGCTAGAAATAGGCTCTTTGCTGAATTAATCATATTTGCTTCATTCTTTGCTCCCACAATGATCCCTGCATAACTCTGTCTCAAACTTTATCCCATGATCTATTGTCAATGTTTGCAATTTAAATCCTATTTCCACCACTTAGCATCTGTGTGACCTCCCTCTCTTGCAACCTCAGTGGTGATAATAAGTCTCTCCCGGGTTGCTGATCATGAAGTGGAACAGAAAATGTTCCGCAGAGTTATCACCATCAACATCTCTTTCTTTGATTGTTGTAGCCGTTTTACATAGACATGGGCCTAGTTAAATCCTGTGTCTCCAAGTGGCAGGTTCTCCCTACATGAATCTTCATCTCCAGTTGGCCAGGGCTGCATGTGTGGTCAGTGTTAAAAGTCTGCTTCTAAACACAAACACCAGGAGCACCCAGCCATTCAGAGCCACACTCTTCTCAACTGTCAGAACTCTAGGTCCAGACTAGGTTTTCTCACCTTCAAAACTCAGTCCTAGGATAAGCCTGGCACATGATTGACACTCAATAAATGTTTGTTAAAGGGGTAAAATAATGAATTGCAGATTATTATAAGATAAAACAGATAAACTGCAACCTCAATGGCCATTTCGATGCATTTGAGAGTGATATGTTTGAGAAACCACGATATTCTGATAGACTGAGGTTGTTACAAAATAATTGAGTTTACCAAACCAATTTATTTTTATGTAAATTATACTATTTAAGATCAAGTTCATATCTATTTTGTTTATTTTTTGCAATTGGAAGCCAATGCATGCTAATTATCATTTAAAAAGTAGTAATAATTTAATAACTAAGTTAATTTTGTTAGCTTAGCAAAAAGAAAAAAAACCCACAAAATAAAACTCTGGGCTTAGTTACAGATGTATGTTTGAAATTCACTAATTTGCCAAGTGCTACCTGATGAATTATTTGGAAGGGGAGAAATGTACAGGGGAGATAGGGGGTTTGAATTTTGAAGGGCCAAGCGTTGAACTTCCCTGTTCCATTTTTCTCATTTACAAATGTCATTAGTGACTCCTACCCCATCGAGTTACTAAAAGTATTAAATAAAATAATGCCTTGTAAAATAGATTAGACACTAAATAATTTATCCTTTCCAAGAATAATTATCTGTCTGTATAACATAAAGTTAACATTTTTATTATAGCATTATAGAAACTGAAGTAATGAAGTGCCTTTTAATGTCATTATTAAAACTAAAATTATTAATAGAGCTGAAAACATTTCACTTCAAATATTTTAAAGGCTTTATTTAAGACATTTTAAAAATGATTGGACCAAAAATAAATTTATTTTGGAAATTTAAAACTACAGCACATATAAAATTAGACTCCTTGTCCAATTTTTAGAATCCCCAAAACACACATTCTTACTGAAGATCTATGTTCAGATGTTTTACACTTTCTAGTTATTATTATCAGAAGGTTACTTGCCTCAGAGCAACCTAGGTAGCCATTTTCCTCATTAAAAATCTCTCTCTGCAATGCTCAAAAGCCCTAGGACTTGGGTGCACACCTTTGTTTTTCTACTTCTTCCTATACTTCTCTCCCAGGTGACCAGTTCTAGTTCACAGCCTTAATTTTGTCTTTTCTTTGTCCTTTTGTTTTCTCAAAAGTACTAAATGACAATGACAACAAGAAAATAATCTAAGCACAAAGTAAGGGAAAGAGTTCATGAACTTCCTCCAAATCTTTATCTCTCTATTCCTCTGAAATAAACAATATTAATGGCTTTGTCGATAACATTCCAACATTCCTTCATATTCATACACATGTAAAAACACACATGTTCCCACGCACTGCACCCACAAATATGAAGAATTTTGGAGTTGTTCATTTTTATTTGGCTTATATAGGGATGATAGTGTATACCTAAAATTTCTTTTCTTGATTAGAAATGCATCACCTATTGACGACAACCTTCCAGGCCATTGCTAAAAGGTCTAGCTCATTGATTTCAAGAACTGAATAACATTACACAGTGCAGACATATCACACTTCTTTCAACTGCTTTCCCATGGAAGATAATCAGTTTACATTCATGTTTGTGTCATTAGTGCTGTAATAGCCACTTACATGCATGTATCTATAGAGAAAAAACTTATAGGAGAATTACTGGATCAAAAGATCTGCATATTTTAATTATAATATATATTACTTAATCACTTTCAGAAAGTTTATATCTATTAACATTATTATCAGCATTGTTTGTGAACCCATAACTCCCCAAATTATCAGTTGTCTGGGACATTTTTGTGTTTTTTATTTCAGGTAATCTGAGGATGAAAAGTATTTCTCTTATCCCTAATTTGTACTTCTCTGGTCAATGGGAGACCACTAGAAACTGGTTTTATTTATTTATATATGTATATATGTATACATGTATTGGCTGTATAGGAATATGTCTATACATATATGTATATATATATGCACATATATACATATACATGCATATATATACAGCCAATTTTGGGGGTCAATACTATAAATTCTAATAACAATTTAACAATACAAATTCTAAAATATCTACTCTAAAGTGCCAAGTACATTTCAGTGTAAATCTATAGAGAGATCATTAGAATGTCAAAATGAAAATTTAAAAAGTCAATACATGCTGAATACACTGACATCTGAGACTGACTCATTGTCAAGTTGAGGAAGAATGAAAGACTGTCAGGGGAGGTTTGCAAAGATCAGTTAGGGAGCCAGGCTAAGCTGGAGGCACAAGGATGTCCCTGTATGAGCTACATTATAAAATCATGACATTAAGATTGAAATCAAATGTACAAGCTTTCTCTCCATTAGAGATTTAGTCACTATAATATTCTAACTGTAGATTTTTCATCTGTCACTCATGTGAAATGAGTAGCATTTTCAGGTTGAAGTGTATTTTTTCCTTCAGGAGACTCCAAGGGAATTCTCCCTGGTCTTACTCATGCCAGACATTTGAACTTTTACCCTAATTACCAGATAAAATCCACCCAAAGAAGATATTTATAATAAGCCTAAAATATTATTTCACTCAGGATTGTTTTTTGGAGACATAACTAAGTCCACATTTTGTAATGAGAAAACTTTATTTCTCACTCTAAACACTAGCATAAAGTACATGCTTGTATAAATTCTTTAGAGAGTTCACATCCATACCTTCATTTTCATTAAGTAGTTATTGATATCATATGCAAACGTGGCTAAGAAAATAGCCTCTGTCCTGGAGAGATCTGTACTTTCTTCTTTATGGCTCGTCATGTGTCTGACAATGTGGTGTATTAAAATGGCTGAACTTTCTTTCATTGCCTTTATTTTTACCTTTGCTTAAGTATTTTCTTAAGTATTACAACTTTTATTACTTCTCTTTCCTAAATGTTTGAACATTCTCTTTCTCAACTGGATCCCTCATGAACAAAATTTTAAAAACCCCCAAAACCACATCTGCCCTCATTCCTGCTCTCTCACATTCAACAATGAGCTTCTAACGGGTCGCCTCTGCACCCACTTACTCTCCTTCCATTCATTCCTCAACTCCAGTCTACTCCACTCCTTAAAACAATTCACGCTTAAGCAATGACCTCAGCATTACCTGGTCATGCAGAAGACACTCTTCATCAACACTTTTTCTTTAAAAAAAAAAAAAATTTCCCCTGCTGTAATGACACCATATTTCTAATTTTTCCTTCCAACGCTCTAGCCTTTCCATCATCCAACTTGTGGGATCATTCTCTTGAAGCTGCTGTCACCTCTCAGCAGGTGTACAGAAAGGGACCCCTCACTGAGTCCCTCATTTGCACTCCCAGACCATTGCCCTCTTCTCACACAGAGTGGCCACAATATGTCCCAAATGAACACTGTCCTTTATGCACCTCCTTGGCGGCATGCAGCTTTCCTTCACGCCATTCATCGCATTTAGCGATTATACATCACTTGGTGCAATTTTTCTGTTTTCTAGAGATGTACCTAAACGCCTGAGGATGAGATCAATGTTGACTTTTACTCACCGATGTGTCCTTAGTGTCTAAGGTGATTCCAAGCATATGATAAGTACCAAAATACTGAACTACTAAATCTTCTTCAACTCATTTTAATGACAGGCCTTTCCCCGCATATGCTATGGAAAAAATACTGTTTTTAGCTGACCACTGCTCTAGCTCTCTAACAGGTTTTCTTTCTTTCTCTTCCTTTCAGAAACTTACTGTGATGTAAGTCAACAATACCTACCCTATGGGGTTGTGGGAGATTGCTTTAATGAGCCAGGTTTGTCTATCTGCACCTCCTTATTATTCCATGGGCCTGTGTCATCCCTTCATCTGAGAGTCAGAGTAAATGTTCCCACCCTTGACCTGGGTTCAGAATTAAGAATTGCTTTGGCTGTTGGAATGTTAGCTGATGTCATAAGCAGAAGTCTGGAAAGCATTATTGTAATTGCACTTTCTCCTTTGCAGTATTGCCATCACCATGACAAGAGCATGTCCAGAATGTCCCCTGATTCCATGAGGAACATGAGAGCTGATGGGTCAGAGGCATCTCCAAATGAAGCCGGCTAAATCGACCACCCTCCAGTAGACCTACAAACTTAGAAGCTAAATAACTCTGGTTACATGTTTCTGAGATTATTATGGCCATTTGTTATGCAGTGCTGTTGTGGCCACAGTAAGAAATACTAAGTGCAGGGGGGTTTAAATGAGATTAGGATGTCAAACATCTAAAGAAGTGCCTACTCTTTCCAAACACGACCTTCCAGATACTTTGTTTGAAAATGACCGTTCTTTGTAGCTTTGCACTCTCTTAGACAATATCCAGCTAACACCTCAATATGTCTTGTTAGGATAAGACAAAGAGCTGGTTCCGATCGGTATGGCAGAGCCGAAGGCAGAGGGCTGTAATGGTGTTGGCAGAAGCTACTATTTATTGAGCCTCAGCTCTTCTTGGAATTTCATTGATCTTTTTTATGGTGTGTTTGCTTACTCTTTTGTTTCATTTTTCCTGCTATCTTTATTATTTCCTTTTTTATCTTTGAGTTTACACTTTTTTCCTCTTGATTTCTGGAGTCAAATAATTCCTTTTATAATTTTATTCTTTTTTATTTCCCTGTATGAATATTGTGGCTGCAAATGCCAGTCCACTCCCACCCCACCCGCTCAACAAGGATCAATAACTGCAGTTGTGAGTGTGATGCTCAGGTTTCTATATGTCGTGTTTCACTTCCATTTATTTCTAAATATTTTGTGATGTTCATTATTCTTTTTTCTCAAGTTAATTTTTAAATATTTGGTTTTTACTATTACTGGTTTAGGTTTAAAGTATATTTTTGATGGGTAGTGTTCAGGGGTATATATTTCTAACTTTGTTGATTATATTAATAAGATGTGGAATATATATTATAAATTCTCACATTGTTTAAGAATATGTTGTGAATGAAAAGAAGATTAATATAGTATTTTACATAAATTCAGTTAGTTCAGTTTTTAACTACTCCTTCCAAATATTCTACATTGTCATTTTAATTTATTTTTTATTTATTTTTAGAGAGAGGGGAAGGGAGGGAGACAGAGAGGGAGAGAAACAGCAATGTATGGTTGCCTCTCACATGGCCCTCACGGGGACCTGGCCTGCAACCTAGGCATGTGCCCTGACTGGGAATCGAACTGGGACCCTTTGGTTCCCAGCCCACGCTCAATCCACTGAGCTACACCAGCCAGGGCATCTACATTGTCATTTTTAAATGTTTGCTTAGGTTCTGGGGTAAATATATTTTTATAAATCACTCTATTTTTTTCAATTAAAAAAAAATTTTTTTCTCTCTAGTGATAGACAGAATTTTAATTATAAAATAATGATACTGTAAATAGTTAATAGTAGAATAATAGAAATTTTTATCTTAAACTGTATCTTGTCAGAATTAATATTACTATACTTTCTTTAGCTTAACATTGGTATAACATTATTTTTCCTCTATTTACTTTAAACCTGTTTCATTAACTTGTAGAAATCTCTTGTAAACAGCATAAAGCTGGATTTTCCAGTTTGTAAATTGAATGTCAGAATCTCTTTTTTAGTAGATATTCTTAAACAAGTTTTTGTTCTTTTGTTTGAAGGTTATGCGATTTCTTAAAATTTTGTTTTCTTTAAATTGTAACATGCATATCTAACTTAAATTCTGATACTAAGTCAGTCCAGAAAAACTTTAAGTCTTATATAACTTATTTACCAACTTTGTAAAAATTATTTTAAAGCTCCTGTTTATGTTGTAAATATTATTGAAATATTCTATTCTGTAAGAATTTGCAGAATTTCCCTATAAAACTGTCTAATTACAGTGTTTTTGGAAAGTGAAAAATAGCTCTTTGGAAACTTGCTTATTGCATCTATCATAATTCATCTAGCAATATTTCCCAAATGCTTTGAAGAAAAATTTTTCTCCCTTTGGTATTGTCAGTTTATCCATACTTCAAGCATATTTTCATATAATTGAGAAAAAATGTTATAATTTAAATTATTTTTGTAACTTCTGGTTATTTTTACTTTTCTAATTTATTTGGTGTGCTTGTGTTTCCTCCTTAATTATTGAAATTTCTTATTTACTGATTCTCTTTAATTCTTAGAGCACTGATTCTATTTGTGGTATCGGCTGACTTTCCCTTTCCTGTGGTTGCTCTTTCTCTTGTACTCTTGAACTGTGAGTTCATGTCCAATGAGCTTATTTTATGTTCCATGAGAATCTCATAAATGAACCTATAGAGTAGTTCTCTGTTGGCTCTGGAGGATTCCTATTTTCATGTTATTTTCTCAGCTTGGGTTATTGGTACTTAATATAGTAGTTCAAATTCCATAATCTTGAGTAGCACAGGTCTGGACTTTAGATTTCTCATGAGTGACTGCCTGATCTTTAAATTTTATCTATCTAAGATTCTGAACATCTGCAAGATTCTTCACTCCACCTATACAGAATGTGGTAGAAGCACTTTTTTCAATATCTATAATTAGGGATGGGGTGATACTTTAACATTTGTGATTCAGGTTCCAGTTATCATATTTCATAGACCAAAGTCTTATCTTTTGTTTCTGTAAAGGATTTAGGAGCCCAGTCCCCATTGCTTTTTACTGGAACTGCTGCTTCCATTGTGTCCCATTAGGTTGCATGGTCCTTATTATTTGGACTTTGAGTCCTTGCTATGTTTCTTCCACAAGTATATTGTTATTGCTTTCTTTTTGACCTGTATATAAACATATGATTATATATATTATTTTATATTTAAAATAAAATTTATCTAAAATTTTCATTGCCTGTAAACATTTAAAATGTTTTAACAGAATTTCTATAAATTTATTGCAGAATTGATGAAGCGGTTTCTATTAAAGTTTATTCTGCCATACTCCCAGAAATTGCTTCTACTGCCTTTATAGGTAAGAAAATTGAAGCCAGGCTAGTAAAACTTTTTAAGAACATGTAGCTGCTAAGCAGCTGCATCAGGACTCAACTGCACATTATCTCCATGCCTAGCATTGTGTCTGACAGATAAAAGATACTTAATAAATGATGAATAAGTAAATGTCTAACTTACGCAATGGAAGTAAGGAGCATTTTTCCCTTTGGTATTGCCAACAGATGGAGAAGGTGGGGGCAGCAAGGATTTTTCTTTTTTTCTTCACTTCACAACTGAAGGGCACTGTCAAGAGTCAGAGATGTCTGGACATTTCTGAATTTGAGACTTAACTACAAAGGCACCCAAGGTGAAATGATTAACCCCAGCAGCTGCCTCAGTCAAAGCAAGAAGACCTGAGAAGTGACTTTAGCACTGCTCAGTATTTTATCACTCAAGTCCTCGCAAAAACTACACTTTTCTTTCCCCAGTCATCCCAATGCTTCATTTATCCAGTGGTCACATTTAGGACATAGAAAATATTAACAGAGGATGAGGCAAACAGCCTTTTAATCTGGCTTTAAATGCTGGCCACATTTCAGTCGGTTTACCAAGAGCGTTGAAGAAGAGCTATTTACCTGTACCTGTACATTTCGAGAGAGAGAAGAAAAAAAAAACTTCAGTGGAGAAAAGAGCTTTTGATTCTCAAAACAAATATTTTGTTTAATACCTCTGGTAGAAACTTTAATTGCATACTACATCTATAGAATGTTTAAAATTAGCCCTGGCTGGTGTGGCTCAGTAGATTGAGTGCCAGCCTGTGAACCAAAAGGCCGTTGGTTTGGTTCCCAATCAGGGCACATGCCTGGGTTGTAGGCCAAGTCCCCAGCTGGGGACATGCAAGAGGCAACCACACAGTAATGCTTCTCTCCCTTCCTTCCCCTAACTCCAAAAAGTAAATAAATAAAATCTTTAAAAAAATAAAAATAAAATAAAATTATTATCCTGGTTTCTAACTTGTCACAATGGTTCTGATTTCATGCTCCTCCCATCAGTTCATAGCATAGCACCCAGACTCATGCTGGTAAAATAAAGATCAGACTGTATCCCTCCTCTGCCAGATAACAATAAATAGCTCCTTATTTCAGCAGCGTAAGAGCCCACATTCTAACAATGGCTACAGGGTCTTATGACATCTGGCCCTTCCTCCTAGTGCTCTGACTTCATCCCCTTTAACCATCCCTCACCCTTTGACGAAATCTACTCCAGCCATACTGACCTTCTTGCTTCTCCTTAGACAGAGTGGGCCCTCCTTTGGGGCCTGAGTTTCAGCTCTTCTCTGTGCTGTCAATGGTCTTCCCCTCAAAATCTCATAGTTGGCACATTTCCTTCCCTCCAGCCTGGGTCAAATGTCCATTCTCCCAGTGACCTTCCCCAGGAAACCCATTTATAACTGAAATTTGTCTTTCCTCCCCAACCCTGGCACTTCTAATATGCCACAGAGATACATGCACACATTTAAAATATATTTATTTATTATTTAAATGCCCCACTACTATGTTAGCTGTTTGGATTTTGTTTTGTGTTCTTCCTAAAGTATCCTCAACTCCAACATTGAGTGCCTGGTGCCAGTAGGCATTAGACAAATACTGGACAATAAATAAGTAAATGAATGAGTAAAAAGACCATTTATGGAATCTTTACCAGGTAAGACACTTTTCCAGGCACTTACATATATTCTTCATTTAATCTTATGATGTAAGTCTTAATAGATCCCTCATGTTACAGTTGAGGAAATAGAAGCACACATAAGATTCCATAGCTGTTGCAGGATATATAATGGATTTTTAAACTTCTATGTTCAAAATCATTGACTAATTTTCCCATTGCATCCTAGATAAAGTGCAATTTTTCTACCTTTGAATTGAAGAGTCTCTGTAATCTGACCCTTGATCATTTTCCCAGAAAATTAGCATGTTCTCCTTTTTCTAGTTTTACTGGGAAGTTTCCACAGAAAGAAAAAAAAAAGAAAAATAAGAGGAAAAAGACCTAGTGTGATGACCTTTGAGCTCTTAATCTGCACCAGGTTTCATGCAAATCTGTTACCTGTACCATCTTATTTCACCCTCACTATAACCGCATGAGAAGACAGAGGCTTGGAGAAGTAATTTTTCCAATTGCACACAGGTAGTCAAGGACGAAGCCTGTAATTTGATCTGGGGTTCTCTTACCTCAAAATCCATGACCTTCCTTAACCATATGTTGGATTGAATTGGAACTAATCCCTGCATGGCGCAAGCTGCACTATATTCTGGAAACACACAACACTACTTGGGGTGAAGATAATATGGCAACTTTAGGTTGTCCTCTGTGTTAATTTTGTATTGATGTCTAACAAAATTTATCACACCGAACAGCTTGAAACAACAGCCTTTTATTTAATCACAGACTTGAATGAAGGAGTTGGACATAACATAGCTTTGTCCTCTGTCCAGGTTATCAAAGGGCTGAGATCAAGGTGTTGGCTGGCTGCATATGTTCTTGGAGGTTCTGGGGAAAAATCATTATGATCTCATTCAAGTTGTTGAAGGCATTATTGTGGTTGTTGGACTGAGGTCTCCATTTTCTTGTTGGTTGTCAGCCAGAGCCACTTTTAGTATCTATAGGCTGCCTACAGTCCTTGTCTCATGGCCTCCTTCATTTTTAAAACCAGCAATAATACTAAGAATTTTTATTGTGATCTGAATCTCTGACTTTTTTTTCTTCTGGCCTCTAGATCAATATTCAGACATTGTGGGATAAAATCAAGTCAACTCATATAATCTTCCTATTTTAAGATCAACTTATTTGGGAGCTTAATTCTATTGGCAATAGCCATTTTACCATATAACAAACCATAGCCATGGGAATAATATTCCACCATATTCATAGACCTGGGGATTGTACAGGGCATGTATACCGGGAAGTGGGAATATTGAAGGATGTCTTTCAATTCTGCCTATTGCAGCCTCCCTCTGCCTTTTTATCCTTTCCTTCTGCATCAAATATCTACCCATTTCCACAATAATTACTTTGTCCCTTTGTTGGAAAAATACCAGTCAGTAGACTCATGTGAATCTTGCCCATACCCAAAGAAAATCTGCCATTGGCCTTAGACTCTCCATTCAATACTATTTTTCAGGGCTCTGGAGGAAGGCAGAGGGGAAGGTAAGAGCCAAACCAGAAGATTTTGCATGCCATATATATTGGTTTCCTATGACTAACATAGCAAATTAACACAAACCTAGTGGCTTAAAACAACACAAATATTTTATCTTGCATTTTTTAAAAATTATTTTATTGTTGTTCAATTGCAGTTATCTGCATTTACTCCTCACCACTCCCTCCCACCCAAGCCATCCCCCATCCCTCTCTTGATTCCACCCCACCTTGGTCTTGTCCATGTGTTCTTTATAGTTCCTGAAAACCCTTCCCTCTCTGCCTCCCATTATCCCTTCCCACCTCCCCTGTGGTTACTGTCAGGTTGTTCTTAATTCAGTATCTCTGGTTATATTTTTCTTGCTTGTTTGTTTTGTTGATTAGATTCCAGTTAAAGGTGAGATCACATGGTATTTGTATTTAGATCAGAAGTTTGGTGTGCGTTTCACTGGACTTAATGCAAGGGGTCTGCATGGCTACATTTTCTTATGGAAAATTTATGGAAGAATCTGTTTCTTGCCTTTTCCAGCATGTAGATGCTATCCATTGTCCTAGGTTCATGGTCCCATTTCCTCCACCTTCAGAGCTAAAATGTCCCATCTATGTGACCCTTCCTCCATCATGAGTCTCTCTCTAACCACAGCCAGGCAAGTTCTCCATTTTTAAAGACACACTTCCTTAGGTCAGACGATCCACCATAATCTCCAGGTCTGTATCTGTGATCACACGTTCAAAGCCCCTTTTGCCATTTGAAGTAATGTATTCATATGGTCCAGTGTTACAGTGTGAATTGGGGTTGGGGCGGATGAAGAGTGAGCATTATTCTTTGTACCGCATCATGTTAAACAGTTTGGGCTTTCTTCTGAAAATGAATAAAATCACTGAAGGGGTTGTGGCAGAAAATGACTAAAACGGATTTGTTCTTTAGAAATATTCCTTGGTTCTAGGTTTCAAACTAATGATAGGGAAATGGTTTTATTAACTAACAATAACTAACAGTATAAAATATTAACCATATTCTTGGCACTGTTTGAAGTATTTTGCAACCCTTCAGACATTTGACCCTTGTAAGTTAGATAATGTTATACTAGCAATAACTCCATCATGTAGATGATAAAATATGCACAAAGCATTTAAATAACCTTGCACAAGATTTTACAACTAGCGAGTGCCAGAGCCAGGATTCAGTCCAGGCATACCAACGTTCTGACCGCTACACTGAACTGCCTGTAATAGTGTAGAGTGGACTTCTACTCAGACTTGGAAAAAGGGAGAAACTGTGGGCAGGTATAGTTGTCAGGTAACACTTTAATCAGGCTTGAGGACCTGCGAAGAGATCATAAGGAAGAGGAAGGACTTGAAAAAGTAGAGAGGAATGGAGAAAGACTTCCACAGATACCTTAACTCTAGTCAAGTCCATGTCCTCCTTTTTCTATAAAAACTGGCCCTCATAATTGCTGGACTCTTTCAGTGTCTGAAAGAGTGAATCAGTGGCACAGCAGGATGATGTGTGCTGATGGGGGTAGTCTGCCCCTTCGGTAGCTCCTTTGCAAGTTTCCTAAATATCAAGCCGCCTGAGAGCTTGTCTCCCTTATGCTGAATTCCATTTTGATTTCTTCATTTTTCTTGATTCCCATCTCTTTGTGCCAAAATTGTATTTTTCCAAAGATGTCTTTAAAACTGTTTTTGTTCTGATTTAATAGGCTCGGTTTTCAGTGTTTGGACTAAAACCAAGGAGGTGCTTTGTGAAAAGTGAATGCATTTGAATGGTGCAGTTTCCCGTGAAGAGAGATGCAGTGTTGTTCCAGTCTGAAGTTCCTAAGAGCCCAGCTCTGTTATTTTATTTCTAGATTTTCTTCCACTTTCTACTTTAGAACTTTTCAAAATGACATCAAACAGCCTCCCTCTTGCTATGAAATACAGGAAGCCCTTTCATCTGCAGGTAGGCTGCCAGTGCGAGGATTATCAAGCGGGACAACCAAAGCTATTGTTCTTGTAAAATCTACCGACGTCCATAAAAAGAAAGCCTTTCCTTCTAGCTACTCACTGTGGAGTACGTCCTATTCGTCTATCATCCTTAAAACAAGAGAGGGTCAAAGACGGAGGCAGCCCATCACATTCTCCAAGGAAACAACAATCGTGACAAACGGCCTCAAAGCGAAGCGACTTTTATTGATCGCCTATTATGTGCTAGGAAGAGCACGTGTTTCTTACTTTAGGTACCTTACGTGTTTTGTACTTCTGAAGGCCCTGTGAGAAAACTATTCTTATCACCATTCTACAAATGAAGAGACTGAGATATGGAAAAGCTAGGCAACTTAGTCAAAATTTTTGTGAGTGACAAGGCCGGGTTTGAATTCAGATATTTCTTGCTGTAATAAATTATATCATTTACTTTTCAATTTAGTATCATTCAGAGAAATTACTTTTTGTGAAGGTTTTTTCTTTTTATAAGATATATAAGAAAATAGGGATCTTAGTAAATTGGCAGAGAGAAAAAACAGTCATTTATTCAAATCAAACGCGCATTAAATGTGTAATATATCCCTGGACCTATACTTTAAGGCATGACTTATAATATGACATAGAAATTCATCTCATCAAAAAGTTTTTATTATAGGTTGAAAAACTAGATTTTATATCTATGGTAGAGTTAATAAATGAGAAAGCATTTAATTGGTACACAATTTCTTAACCCAGGCAATTATATTCTCTAGTATTTCTTCAGTACTATTAAGTTTGCAAACATTTTCTAATGCATTATCTCACTAAATTTTCCATACTTTTCTGAGATTGGCATTATTTGATCTGCATTCTTATTAAACAAAGGCTCAGAAGCAATTCAGCAGAATGAGCAAGATAACACAGTTAATAAATCATAAAGCCAGACCTAGAACATTGTTCTTCAGCTTCCAAGACATAAGTCGTCAGTCCCTGTTGTCTGACATCCTAATTAATCTATGAACAGAAATAGTGAAGTTTTTTAAATACAAATAAAGACAGTCTCTGTAGGACAGTCTGGGGCAATTTGCCCACTCAGGAATTTTTCACCTCCTAGCTTTAGAAAAAAATGTTATGCATTTTTCTCCATTGATTAGCTTGATCTCTTGTGACTCCAACTTCAAGCTCACACCTTGACCCCTTCAGGATTGCTGTGCGGAGACTCTTCCCGTGGCATTTCATTCCTCTTTCTTCTACTGCATTCAGTCTGGTTTATATCTCTCTAGACCAACGTTCCCTGTGGGGTCAGAATCTTCTGCTATTAAAACAGACCCTCAGAATTTAAACCCCTCATGCTCAGGCCAATTGTGAATCCCATTCCAGCAACAAGTGGGATCAAAGGCAGGCCCAGGTAAAGGTCCTAAGGGGAGGTTTGTAGAAGAGGAGGAATTCGAGCTGGGTTTTGAAAACTGGGTAAGATTAAGTGAGATAAGAAGAGGGGACTAAAGGGACAATAATGGAGAAGAAATAAAGGTCGAGTCAGCATGGTCTATATGAGGGAAGAGAATGAGAAGCAGATTTTTGTTCATTAAATTCAAAAATTACCACACTGCAAAATTATCTTCAGTTTTTTTCTTCAGCTCTTGAGTGACGTGTAAGCACACACATGGGAACACACACACAGATAGCTGTTACTAAAGGTTTACAGAACGTTGCTTTCTAGTTAGAAACACAGGCGCACAAAGGGCTTTGTCCTATTTTGTAAAGATGTAATCACTCCAGATGCATAATTTTGTCGTTTTGCTTTTATAATCAAAGCCCGGCCTGAATGTCAAAGTAAACACAATCTTTGTTATGTTAGAAAGCTCTAAAGTCATGTCATAAAAAATAAAGTAGGGACATATTCACCAAATAGTTGCGAATCTCAAAGGCCTATGTTTTGATGTATGATTCCATTAGTGATGTCCTAAAGAAGCCATACCTAATTGATGCCACCCATTATCTGGGTGACACTTTATGATGCATAAAGATAAGGGGGGGAGAGGAAAAGATCTAGCAGCTATTGATCACCCACTAAGTGAAAGGAACTAAGTATGCTTCTCAATATTTCCCTTGTCCTTACCTGCTCACAACAGTTCTGTATTATAAATATTATGTACATTTACAAGATGACAAAAATGAGAAATGGGTGAAATAACTTTGCCAAGGTCAGATGACCTTGTGTTCAATAACCACAATAAGTAAATAGTAATTTTTCGGAACCATGCTTTAAGTTTAACTCTGTTAATTGCCAAAGTCCATGGTCTTTACATATTTCAATTGCACGATATGATTAGCTAATGTGTATATTACTTTCACCTTGGACAATGCATATACAGGTCCAGAAATTAGTGTAGCATGATGTTGCTTGATTTATTCATTCATCCCATTGATGTATTTATAAACTGAGAAGGGCTAGATTTTTGTTTGTTTTATTTATGTTCAGAGATGAAATGCACTGGTATATATAACATAAACTCTATTATTTAAATATTATAAAATTAATTCTAGAAATTATCTTTACCAAAAAACCACAACAGTAAAAATGCTTTGCTTTTACAGTGTTAGTCAAAATAGGAAGACTTATTTAATGAAAAATCCCAAGTGTCAGTGGGATTAAAAAATACAAATTTATTGTTTCCTTGTTTTATGGTCTAAATGGAGGGCTCAATAACAAAATGGCTGAAGGAAGACTTCTCATGCAGTATTTAGGGATCCAGGCTCCTCCCTTCTTATAATCCCATTGTTTTGGTACAGATGACCCAGCAGGAAGAGACCCCATGTGAGACATGCAGGGCAAAAAGCCTCCATCCAGAAGTGGCACACATTATTTCTAGTAACATTGCATTTTCTTGAATCTCACTGGTGGCCGGAAATCTCTTCCCTTTCCAGGTGATTTTAATTTTGGGAAAAGCCAGAAGTCCCAGGGCACCAAATCTGGACTGTAGTGGAGATGAGTCACCTGGATGATTCTATGTTTTGTCAAAAAAACTCTGCATGAGACATGATGCATGAGTGGGCACATTGTCTTGATGAAGCTGCCAATCACCTGTTGCCCATGGCTGCAGCCTTCTGAATCATCTGAATAGTTTTCACGGAGGAATGTTCACGCTTAATGCAAAATTTGAGATAGATTCGTTGTTCTACATACTCAGTCATTTTGAATGTCAATGCCACACAGCACACATGCTCCCTCTTCAACGTCTACCACCCCCACTGACTAATAGAGTGAAGTCGTCATTGTTCACATGTGTGCATTTTAGTCTACATTCCTTGGCCGACAGGTTACATGGATGTTAAGCAAACCATTCTCGTTATATTATAAAGACTGGAATTTTTCCGGACAAACCTCATGTGCTACTTAGCAAGATTTAACCTTCTTCCAGAAGGCATTAGTGGCACTGAATGGAGACAAAAGAACTGCCCAGCACATAATAAATATTTATCAAATTAATTAGTTATAGAACCACCTTTCCATCCAGAGTCTTAGATAAGAACTTAAAGCTCAGGACAGCTGCCAATTGGCCTACAGAATTCCATCCAAAGGATATATGATATAAAAAAAGATGATAAAGAAGTAAAGACAATGAAATATTCTTGTGATAATCTTACCAAAGATCCTTGGTATTTCTATATGAACATGTTTGCATTCAGGTATTTTTGCCAAGGATGATAAAACATCCATAATCTATTCTTAAACTTCTTTATGCCTACTGAGCCAGAGGGAATTTTCTAGTCTTTGTGGCCTATCAGTGTTATTCTACTAAACAGGAAAATAAAGAATTGCCTGAAGACATATAGAAGCTCTGAGAGCCCTCGCTAGAAGAGATCACTAGTCAGCTACCCTAAGCTCATAGGGAAGAAAACCACTTTTATGTTCTTTCATACTAATAAAATGTAATTCTGATTCAGGATTTAAATGACTCTGCCACTTATGAGCTGTGTGATCTTGAGTAAGCCACTTAAAACTTTGAGCAAGTTTTCCTCATCATCAAAGATGGGAAATTTCCATATTTCAATGGTGAAATAGAAATTAGATAAAATTATTAACAGGAGTGTCCAATAAAACTCAGAAATGTTTATGTTATTAAAGGAAGAGAGGTAAGAGATGGGAAGAAGGAAAAATGAAAAGAAAAGGAGAAAATAGGAAGAAAATAAAGAAAACAAAGGAAACAGATGATAAGAGAATAGGAAATCATAAACATAAATGTAAAACTGTTCCGGGAAGTGGACCAGGGACAAACTTAAATGCCACTTACCTGTTCTTTACTTTACCTGTTGATTCTTTATTTTACCTGTTGATGTATTCTTGTATTGTTTATGTATGCTGTTGGCTTCTTAGTGTTGCATTTCTTCAATTCATTGCAGTATCCAGTTCCAGCTGTCCATGTGGCAAGCACTCCATCAGGCATTGCCAGGCAGGAGGTGCTGAGGGGCTGGGGTTGGGACTTGAGGCAGATGCTCTTAAAGGCAACCCCAGGAATTGCCGCTCCAGAACTCCCTCCAGGGTAATCAAAGAATGGTACCTGCTCCACCATTTTGAGTAGACTGCAGACTCAGGAAAAGAGTTATAAGAGGAATAAATGGGGGATTATTTTTACCTTGTTAACCCCATGTGCAATCTCCACAGGATTGCCAGCATGTGGAAGCCCCTGTCAGAGGTCCACTTTTCAACAGATTGGCAAAAACATATTAAGTTGCTCAGG
The DNA here is from genome assembly GCA_004026765.1 of Micronycteris hirsuta. Classification (NCBI taxonomy): domain Eukaryota; kingdom Metazoa; phylum Chordata; class Mammalia; order Chiroptera; family Phyllostomidae; genus Micronycteris; species Micronycteris hirsuta. The sequence goes on from PVJI01000524.1 coordinate 88,365, forward strand.
ATTTTTAATTTCTTCATACAAAATATTGTAGACTATGGCAATGACAAAATTAAACAAGTATAAAGAACGAATGCTGTTATATGCATTTCAAAAATCATTACCTCAACAGTTCTTTTCCTAAGCAATATTTTTCAGTTACATTTTACATTTAATATTATTTTGTATAAGTTTCAGGTGTGCAGCATAGTGGTTAGACAATCACATGCTTTACAAAGTGATCCCCCAACACGTCAAGCGCCTACCTGGCACTATACGTAGTCATTACAATATTATCGCTATATTTCCTATGCTGTACTTCACATCCGCATGACTGTTCTGTAACTACCAATTTGTACTTCTTAATCCCTTCACCTTTCTCACCCTGCTTCCCAATCCCCAGCCCCTCCAGCAACCATCAGTCTGTTCTCTATATTTATGAGTCTGTGTCTATTTTGTTTGTTCATTTATTTTGCTCTTTTAGTTCTTAAAGGGCTGACAAAGTATTTCCCAATGGCTTTAAGGTATGCGCTAAATCATAATAAAATTGCTTATTTTAATAAAACTCCCTATGGTTCCTCATAAAATATATTATGGAAGGTTTATTAACACTACAGAGTTATTTTGTTTCTAAAACCATTGTTTTGGAAAATGCTTAAGTGATTCATGAACCATTTAAAAAGCATTTCCTCTTTGGAGGAAAAATAAGATGTAATGAACAGGCTCTGGTTTTGAACAGATCTAGTTTCAAATAAAAATTTTATTGACTATCTGAATCTTCAAATATTTTACCTAACTATTGATTGTAAGATGGGGAAAAGAAGGTGTTGGGAGTATTGTATGTGACAATAAATGCATGGAAAACACCTGCCACCGTGTATATGCTTGATAAATAATAGCTGTTTTTACTACTGACCCGAGTTTCAAAATCCAGTGGCCACTGTGCACTTCTGCCACTATGCCACATTCACTAAGACTCACTTAAAAAGAGATCAGTAAAATGGTTAATATCCCTCTTCCGTGTGGCTCTCTGTGTTTTATCTTCTTACTCTCTGTCAAACCCAACTCAGTTCTTTGCTCACCTCTGACAGACAATGGAGATAAATAATCCCCGTCCCCATGGTCTGGGAAAATTTGGTTAAAAAAAGAGATTGAAACAAGTCATGCTGTGTTGTACATGAGACCAACTCTCCTTATTGGACCATGACAAAAAACATTGGGAGTAAAATTGAAAATGGATTATAAAAAAATAAGAAAGAGCATCTTTGTAAGATGGAAGTCTTTTGTAGATTTGTCAGACTCCTGGCATCTAATTGTGTTGATGAGCTCCAAATGCACTGAATCATAGAGTCCTCAAATAGAGCATCAATTTTTCATTTTCTCGACTGGGTACATGGCTTACCCTTCATTACACACTGGAGAATAATTTTCTAAGATAAAACACCAACAAATTTTATTAGAAAATACAAGTGGCTATTTGATGAGAAATCCAGGCTTCAACATATTCAGGAGGGCTTCTTCTCATCAGCTGATAAATAGGGTGCTATCCCCCACTTCTCCCTTTCCTTCGTTAACAAACCATTTAGAAAAGCAGTTTAAATTGATCTCCTCAGCTTCCTCGTACATAACATTTCGGAACCTTTGTGTGAGGCTTCTTTGCCACTGTCTTGTCAGGAAATTCTTAATTTCTCATGCTTTACTAGTTCTTCCCCAGCAGGACAAGCTCCTGAAACTCTCCCTTTCTCTGGCATTCATGATACTGTTATTTTCTGATTCTCTTCATCCTTTTTAAACTATTTCTTCCTAATCTTTGCCACATTTGCTTCTTTGTTTTTGTTCTTTCTCATGGCATTCCATCATATTCATTTTCTGTTCTCCAGCATCTCAGTATCTCTGTCTCCCTCTGCGTCTCCCCTCTCATTTGGCCATGCCATTTACTCACAGAGTGTTCATTGTTCCTTCCATGTAGATAAAATGAGGATCTACAGCTTTTAAACTTCCTTCTTCGCTGTAGATCTTCATTTCCAACTAAGCTCCCATGATCTTCATCTGGATCACTCAGCAGTAACTGACTCAAACGTCTTCATTTCTTCCCTGACCCTTTTACTGCCAAAGGGGTATTATATAACAGCCCCTTAAGAAATTCTCAGCATTTTTGTTAAGTCCATTTTGATGAAAAGTTGGAGGTGGGGACTTTTCTTTTTCTGTCTCTACACAGGATAACTTGTCTGAGGGGACTGCAAGTATCTCACTGTATTAGAAGACATGATGTTCATAGATGTCAAACTCTGGGGTCCATGCCCGTAAAAATAACACTCTACTGGGTTTGAACCATCCACTGACCTCAAATATTGAGTGCCTAGTTTTTATGTCATTGTATTAGATGCTCAAAAAATTACAATTTCTTAGACCCCAAGACTTTTTAGGTACTCCCTTAATGTATTACATATAACTGCTGTGTGTTAAAATTATGTATATAAATGTGTTATTTCTTTTAATATTTTGTTTTTAGGGTAGAAGTATGCCTTATGTATATTTATATCCCTTAGAATAACTGGTTGCCAATAGTTAATAAAAATTACTTGTCAAACTTCATTGAAAGTTACTAAAATATTTCATAATCATAGTCATCATTAACACCTGGGATAAATTACCTGATACTTTCACTTTGTAGGTGAGAGCTGGCAAAGGACACAGGATGTCTTCTATTATGTATCTGGCTCTTTTAAGAAATTATTCTTTGGTCACAGTATTTATAGACTCGAGAAAAATATTAATTCAGATTATGTTTGAGAAATTTATGTTCACTTTCACAAGACTAGACAGAATGCTTACCTGATAAAACTTGTGCACAGTGATTTCAAAGTAAATTAGTATTGCTGTGTGTTACAGGCCGAGCCGCATCCTCCAATATTTCTATGGTGAAACCCTAACCTCTCTGGAGAGATGGTCTGCAGTGAGGTAATTTAGGTAAACTAAGATCATAAAAGCGAGGCTCTATTACATCCGAGGATTAATGTTCTTGAAACAAAAGAGAGAGATCCTAGAGATCTCTCTCCTTCCACATCAACACAGAGGAGAGGCCAGGTGAGGATACAGCAGGTCAGGTCGGCCGTCTACAGTCAAGGAATGGCATTATCGCCAGAAGCCTAATTTGCTGGCACCTTAATCACGGATTTATAACCTCCAGAACCTCACGTCTGCTGTTAAAGCCACTCAGGCCATGGCATTCTGGCATGATAGACTAAGACGAATACATACAAAAGAGTATACATACAGTGGACTGTGTTATTTACTTTCTGTCTATTTTAAGATCAATAAGGTCTGAGTATTTAATGTATACCAAGGTGACTATAGTTGATAACACTGTACTGTGTAATTGAAAATCTGCTAAGAGAGTAGAACTCAAACGTTCTCATACACAAAAAAGGCAACCGCGTCAGGTGATGGATGTGGTCATTAACTCCATTGGGGGGGGTTCTTTCACAAAGCACACACATCTCAAATCATTATACTTTAAATATCTTACAGTTTTATTTATTAATCATACCTCAATAAAGCTGAAAAAACAGCATAATAGAAAACTTGTGGTTATAAAAAACTATGGGTCTTCTCTTGCTTTACATATGTCCTAAAATCTAAAATTCTCTTAACTGGGAGAAATAGTTGGCATTTTTTTGCTTTTGTCTGCTCATAGTACCCGCAACTGTGTTTCTTATTAAGAAAGTTTTCCTCTTAGCATGTTTTGTATTGTTTAAAATAACCATTGAAACTGTTATTTTCTATCATTTAACTATGGCCACATGTTTGGGACACAGTGCCAAAAAAATTGTCAAACGAGTCATCTTTTATTTTTGCTTTTCTCTCTCACTAAAGCAGGTAGCATTGACTTACATATGGCCATTGTCATAATCAAGGAAATGAAAATGATACTTTTCTGCAACCATGAAACATGTTGGAATTAATGAAGTGATTTTTATTAATTGGAAGATAAGTAAGCTATCCAGGGCAAATTCTCCCAAATCATTCATTTTTTCACTGTATGTTTGGAGTGCCTACTGAAGAAATGCCAAGTGTTATTTTATACTTTGAGACTACATCTGTGAGCAAACTAGAGAAAATGCTATCACAGCTATATGTCTAGAGGAATGATAAATGTTTATGGGAAGCACTGCAGTCTAGTGGGCTGCGTGGATAGATACACACTGGCCAGTGTAATAAGAGTACAATGTTAAGCATAAATGCCTTTACAGCATCAGTCTCCTGTGACTAATCCTGTGTTGACTTTATTTTCTTTTGTTGAAATATCAGTATAGGGAGCCAGATCGCTACCAAGGCAAATAATACAATGAAGAGTGATAAGAAACATTCTAAAAGGCTAATGGAGGTCATCTCTGGATAGTAAAATTATACAAAAATTTTATTCATTTTCCTTCTTCTTTTGAATGTATTTTCCAAAATGTTCAAACTGAGAACCACAGAATTAGAAAAGTGTACAGATAAACATTTGTTTATCTCCTGTTATGAAAATTAAAGGTTACACTTTCATTTTCCATTCACTTTTATGTCTTTTCCAAGCTCCTGAGATTTGTATTATTACTTTAAAATAAGGAGAACATATTTTATTTATTATAGCTTAAAGAATAAAATATAATATAAATATTAATATTTTATTTGCATATTATACCTTTCCTATTATTTTTGAAAATTTGTATTTATTTTTTAGAGAGAGAGGAAGGAAGGGAGTAAAAGAGGGAGAGAAACATTGATATGTGAGAGAAACATTGGCTTTCACATGCCTCTGACTGGGGACCGGCCAACAACCCAGACATGTGCCCTGACTAGGAACCAAATGGGTGACCTTTCAGCTGGCAGGCTGGTGCTCAACCCAGCTGAACAACACCATCCAGGGATTTATCATTTATGAACTGTATATACTAAGAGGTCTGTCTGGAAAAAGTCCAGCTATTGTTACTATAACAAGAACAGTTTGCGTGACATTGATGTAACCTGGCTGCCAAGGAGAGGGGACTGCAAAGTGCACACGCGAACAATGACGACTTCACTGTACTAGTCAGTGGGGGTGGCCGATGCCACTGAGTGAGCATGTTTACTGTGTGGCCATTGCATTCAAAATGATTGAGTGAATAGGGCAATGAATCTGCATCATATTTTGTGTTAAGTTTGAACACTCCTTCACAAAATCTATTCAGATGATTCAGAAGACTACAGCTGTAAGCAACTGGTGATTGGCAGTTTCGTCAAGACAACACTCTTGCTCATGCCTCACATCTCACGCAGTTTTTTTTTGCGAAACATCAGATCACCCAAGTAACTCAACCCTCCTACAGCCCAGATTTGGAGTCCTGTGACTGCTGCTTTACCCAAAAGTAAAATCACCTTTGAAAGGGAAGATATTTCAAACCATCGATGAAATTCAGGAAAATCTGATGGCTACTGGGAGAATTGTGTGAGGCTGCAAGGTGCCTACTTTGAAGGGAACTGAGGTGTTGCTGTCCTATGTACAATGTTTCTTGTATCTTGTATCTTCTTTAGTAAATGTCTCTATTTTTCATGTTACATGGCTGGATAGCTTCTGGACAGACCTCATTCATAGGTATGTTTAATTTTTATATTTTTAATACTTTTACATAAGGATTTTCTAACTTCAACTAAAAATCATTAAATGGCATTTAAAATGTTTTCATACAGTATCTCTAAGGATGTTCCCTTATCTATTTTACCATTTCTCTAAACATATGGCTGTGGGAGAGCATTTTCACTATTACAAATAGCAATTTAACTCTAAGAGCAATTTGCGCCTGAATTCTTATCTGGATCTCAGAATATGCCCTTATGATGGATTCCCAGACCTAGGAACACTGGATTAAATGACATAAATGATTAACCCTCATGAGATATAGCAAGTTAACTGTGTATGAATTACATCTTTAGAATCTTTGGAGTGGATGTGAGTCTCCTCTCTAGATAGAAAAACTACCACCTCTCTAAACCTTAGTTTCTTTACCTATAATGGAGGGCTGAGCTGCCTCATCATCTACAGCTAAGATTAAGTGAGAGGTTACATTCACAGGACTTCACACAGTGCTCAGCACAGAGAAGATGATCAGCAATTATTGTTTTGTCTCCCCACCCCCTCAAGGACAATTACCTCTTCTTCAGTCCCACTTTTCCACCCCAAATCCTTTCTGCAATTCACTTTTCATCCCCAAATCAGCAGAACTTTTGAGCTCTGCCTGCCTTTTTACATTTTTTATTCCCAACTGCATAGCCTGTGTCCCATCTATGGTTCAAGGAGCTTATCTTATTTCACCACTCTGTAAATAACAGACCGCTGATAAGAATAACAATTTAAAGTCAGATTGCAGCAGAGCAGAATCAGGGAGAAATAAAGGTAACATTGAGTGAACTTCAACAATGAGGAAAGGAGGCAAAGTGGATAAATGATTCTATACCCAGAGGTGATGAATGCCATCAAGCAATAAATATGCAAGGAAAAAAAAGGTCAACATGAATACAGAGGAGTGAAAAAAATCAGGGAATAGCAAGAAAGCCAAACAGGGTACAAAGACAGGTCTTGACCTAGGAGGGTGGATAACACCGGTAAGGTCCTGGGTTGGAGGATGGAAGGCAGAGTGTGACGGGGTGAGGGAAGAGGGAGTCCATTATGAATGTTTTTCAGGCACAAAAGAGAGACGAGGTCTGTGAAAGAGACTGTGATGCCAGCAGGGAGTGGTGTTGCTAAGGAATTGATAAGGAATTGATACTTGAGTCCGGGGGAACCAGATAGGACTTTAATCACCTGCAGACATGCACGAGAGACAAGAGAAAATATTGAACATCAATAGATAAAAACAATCATGAAACTTGTGTGAGGCTGGTGACTTGTGTATAGCACTTGGTCTGATGTGCTGTAACACAAACAAACCAGTTCTTAAAAATAAATAAAATTTTAAAAATGTGTCCAGTTCTGAGGTATGTCCAAATATAAAGTGACTCCTGGCCCCTCAATGTCCCTGTGAGTGGTAATTCTAAGTCTTTATGGTTGATGTCTCCTGTCTGCATTAGGTGGAGTCCTAACAGAAAATTTGTGATGGGTCCCTCTACCTCCAAAGGTGGCTGCCTACTGGATCTTCTTGAAACACAACCTGGAGAAAGCCTCTTTACTCCAAAACTTTCAACGGCTTGCTACTTCCTGTAGAGCAGAGACCAAGTTCTTCTTCTCTCACCGAGATCTCCACCATGTGACATCGACTAGCCCTTCTAACTGGACTCCCCATAATCCAGGTAACGTGCCCTCAGCTCTGGAGTCTATACTCCTTTCACTTGTGTGCAGGGCAATAGCACTGCTCTCTGGCACTTGGATACATGGAGAAGCAGGGCTGGAAGCTCAAGCTAGGGCTTCACAAGCCGTATGCTGTAGAAACAAGATTGCTTGTAGGACTCACTTCATGTGACTGACCCTCGAAGAGACATGACGATGGTCCCCGTCACAGGCGTAGGCACATACTATCTCATATGATCCTCACAGCAACTCCATGAGATAGAGACGCGTTTTCTTATTTTACAGATGAGGTAGGAATTATTATGCTCACTTTATCATCCACATTTAAGTAATGTGCCTACGTCACATGCAAGTTCTTGAGCCAGTTTTTGTCACCACCGTGCAGAGTCCATGCTGGAACAACAATGAATTCTCTTCTGGTCCCCAAGCACAACTTGTTCTTGAAGTGTTTCATGCTGGACCAAAGTGTTGGTTCTTTGCTGATTTTTTTATCCTTGTATTGTGACTGCTTGGATATGGTTTCCTTCCTGTTGAGTCTTTAAGCTTGATAATATCATACTCCATTTAACAATATTGAGCTGTGTTTTGAAATATCCCATACAATTCACCCCTGAGAAGTTCTGTGCACATGTTCTTTCTGAAAAATGGAATAACTTAATATTAGTTCAGCCAGAGCTTAATTTTAATCTCAACTGGGCCATTTGTAGGCTGTATATACTTGAGCAAGTCACGAAAAATATCTGTGTCTAAGTTTCCTTACCTGTAAAAATAAAATAGAATGTCTATATTTCCCTTTGTACCCCCGGAGTTGTTGGAAAGGTCAGATTAGATATTGATTAGGAAGGTGAACGTGACTTGTAAGATATAAAATGCTGTATAAATATTCAGAATAATTATGACATCATCTTGCCATTGTCATTCTTGTGCTTCTTGATTCAAAACTGTTAATCCAAAACTGTTTGGAATCTTTTATTGGCCCTTTGAGGCATTCACTTATTACCAAAATACTATCAGGTCTTGTAATAATCTTCTTAGGTTATTGAAAATCATTTCTGAAATGCTTCAATCCTTAGTTGAATTAAAGCTTGGGGATTTTCTCATCTGACCTATAGGTCAAATTGTTATTATAGGACTCCCATGACTTCATCCTTTTCTTTAGTTTTGGTGTTTCTGCCTCTACAAATTTGTAGGAAAGAAGAATGCCAATAAAGAAAAGACAAAACAATGCCAGGCAAAGTGATTCATTTCCAGATCCAATACAGTGATTCTCTAATACAGAAAGAATACATTTTCACTGATTTATTGTTTTGTCAATTAAAAAGTAATTTAGTCAGGTTTCATTATAACCACTCTATTGTGAAGAAGCCAGAGGAAAAGTTTTAATTTTTAAAAGACTGACTGTGCCGTATTTCATCTAAGTAAGTTGGAAAACAGAGGACTTTAGTTTTAAAAGTTTAAAAAAAATCTCCAGGCCTCAATCTCTCTCTGTCTGTTTTCATAATTTGTATTTTTTCACAAAGTTCAAGATTAGAGAAGGGGAAACTTTACTTTTCTTGACTATTTTATATGCATCTAGAATATGGGTAAGTTATCAGAAGGGAAATAAAGAATAAATCTATAATCAAATGCTGATAGCAATGGTGTTCATTTTTCAATCTTTTACATTTTAATTTATGCAGAAAAATAAGCTGAGGCTCAGAGAGTGAAATGGCATGCAGAGTGAAATACCTCAAAATCTGAGCAACTATTCTAAATATTAGAGAGTACATTTGTATGATGCAATGCTTTCACATATAGTCTCTTTTCCTTTTGACAATAGTTTGAGGTAAGACCAATAACACCCTTTTGAAAAGTGAAGATGTTGAAGCTGTAAGGATTAGGCACTTACTTCCCTTTTGTCTCCAGCCAGTAAAGGACAAAGCCAGGGGCTGAATCTAGGGTTTTCTGCCTCCAGAGCTGTGCAAAGCCCAAGGGGCCACGTGCATGTCCTTCTTGGAAATCAGGGTGAAGTCCAAAGAGTTCACGAGGAGAGTTTCTCTTTCTGGATGAGGGTGTGTCACTGTGGCCACAGCAGAATATTGAAGGCAGGTCCTCAGAGCCCAGGGCTTTAATGAGGGCCCCTGGTGAGGGAAGCCTGGGTAGTAGCAGCCAGACTCCTTGGGGAGGCCTATTATGAATGCTTGTGACCCAAATACTTTTGAACCTAGAGAGTTCATATGTCAACTCTACAGACCTCAGAAGAGCTCATGAATGTCAACCCTAGGATGTCCAGTGTGCATGTTCTCTCTGCAAAATGAAGAGCTTTTCCAAGTAGGAAAATGCATGAACTTAGCCTTGGGGGAACACAGAAGCCACAAAGGTGCAGAGGGCCATCTTGTTTGTTGCAGAGGAGACACTATCACAGGACCTGTCCCTTAGTTAGATGCTCTCTCCATAGCCTCAGTTTACCGCCTTCGTTTTTGTCCGGCCAGGTCTCTTGGTTTATTCAAAACTGAATGGACTTCCCCAGGAAAAGCGCCTGCATTGAGGGTGGGCTGTGGCTGGAGAGTCAAGGTCTCCTCTCTGACAATAGGCCTGGAGAAACGGAGAAGCCAAAGAACTTACATATATACATATATATATATATACGACCCATGGACATGAACTAAGGTGGGAGAATGCTGGTGGGAGGGGAGGTACAGGGCAGAAGGGAATAAAGGACAGAAAAAAATGGGGCAACTGTAATAGCATAATCAATAAAATATATTTAAAAAAAGAAAAAATAAAATATTAAAAAAGCACAACTGGCCTGGGGGACTTTTGTTCCTCGAGTCTGTCCCATGTGCCAATGAAGCTGCAAGAGCTCCTGGTTGCGGAGGAATCAGGCTCAGTGCTCACTCCCAGCACAAAGCTACCAAGCCCCATTTTTACAAACTGCTTACTACTTTTCTTCGGTTCTGAAAAGAGCCCTCACAGGCTAAGTAGCAGCAACATACAAATATTCCCTTTCTGTGTCCTGAACTCCGTTCTCACCCATCTTCCTGCCTAAGAGCTGTGCAGTAACTGACCTGATACATTGCAGGATCTTATAGAGACCATATTTCTTTCTTCCTCTCAGCCTCCCTCTTCCTCTCTGTCTGATTCTCTTTCTGTCTCTTGTTCTCTCTTAAACTTCAATGTGTATTCAGTTTAGACTGCTGAAGAAAAAAATTGTTTATTTTATATCAATGTTTTCACGTTTTTCCTACCAAAAATTGCACATTGTGCATTAGCTTAATTTCTAGACACTCTATAATTTATGTTGCTATTGAAAATGGTATTGTTCCTCTAGTTTCTATTTGGACATATGGGGACGTAGCAGCAATGTTGCTAAACTCTTCAGTTGAATTTCGTGGATGGTCTCTAAATTCTTTTGATTTTCTATGTCCATAACCAAGTACTATCATTTGTTAATATTATGATCAACTCTTCACTCCCCTGAAGATTTGTTATCTTCATTAATTATTTAATTCTGGGGAGACTCATATTCATTATTTTCAAGATGTTGTTGACATGGATTTCATAGGTAAATTATGGAAATTAATTGAGCTAATGCATCTCAGGTGCTGGATTCAGTGAGGCTCCCGGCCTGGGCTCAACCTCAGCCATCTGGCCACATCCAGGTCTAGGGAAGGCCAAGGAGTCTGGCTTAGCTGTGTGAAACACGCTGGGTGTGTTTCTCTATACCTCACGCTAAGGAATTAACATTTAAAAAAATGATCATCTGATGTCAGGTGCACTTCTAAACACTTTTATATGTATCCTCAACTTAAATGCCTTTATAATCTTTCCAAATAAGTATTATAAACCTCATTTAAGGAAATTAAGGATAAGGAAATTAAGACTCCGAAACTTTAAGAAAATGACCCTTTGGTCACACAACTGTCTCCAGGAAGTGTAAAATTGTTTTCCATTAACTGGAGCTTTTGATGTTTAAGCTCACAGGTACACAGGCTATAATAGGCTCATGTTTATTCCAGGAAATGCCATTTGTCGGCTTACTCTCTCATCATCTATTGTGCCTCCACTGACTTCAGCTCTCACAGCTAAGTCATGATGTCTTTCCCTAAAGCCAAAGTGACAGTGTGGCTTGAGATGGGTTGGCACATTTCTAATTGGACACAGGATCCCTCCTCTTTCCTTCTGTTTTCTTGCCTGTCCCTTCAGAATAAAAGAAAAGAAAAATGAATCAATCTCGGAGCTTTGATTATGCTAATTTAATGTATTTCTGAGGCTACCTAGTCCATGGGAATACAAAGAAATCTCAACCGGCATCATGTATTTTGCAAGTTCTGAAAACTGTGACATCATGGCAAGGGAGCATGAACATAATGAAGCTTTATTATAATAAAGACATACATATCGGGATGTTAATAGAGCCCAGGGGTCCAAGACTGATTCTGATGGAGATGTAGCTATTTCACTACCTCATGCCAGGGACGTGGTTCTCCTTAAATGAGGCACCCAATATTTAAATAACTGGTATCCTGAACGCATATGTAGAAAGATGAAAATATGTCTGATATGCCTGCTGGTCACATAGAATCAGAAACATAGCATATTATCAAATCCTTTTAGCAATTTATTGTTCTTCTACTTGAGAAGAAGAATAATAGAATGTTTTTAGGCTTTAACATCAGATTGAGCTTGTTTTGCTTCTATATTCTATCACAGATAAAGTATATGATGTTGCACAATCATTGTAAGTCAATAGATACTATTTCCCAACTTCTTAGGGACTAGAGGGGTGGCCATTCTGAATGTAAAGGATCTATCTCCTATCCTTTTCCTTGATGTACAATCAGCCGTCTGTAGAGTCTCAGGGAGTATTCATAATATTAATGATGTATTGGTATTAATATAAAGGTCTGTACTGAAAAAGTCCATCCATCATTATTATAACAAGAACAGTTTGTGTGGCATCGATGTAGCCCAGCAGCCAAGGAGAGTGGACATGAACAATGATGATCTCACTGTACTAGTCAGTAGGGGCAGTAGAAGCTGTTAAGTGAACGTGCGTACTGTGTGGCTGTCACATTCAAAATGACTCAATGACTAGAGCAATGAATCTACATCAAATTCTTCATTAAGCTTAAATACTCCTCCATGAAAACTATTCAGGTGATTCAGAAGGCTGAGGTTATGGGCAACTTGTAATTGCCAGTTTCATCACAACAACACGCCTCCTCATGCATCACATCTCGTGCAGAATTTTTTGGCAAAACATCAAATTTCTCAAGTGACTCAGCCCTACTACAGCCTAGATTTGGCACCCTGTGACTTCTGGCTTTTCCCAAAGTTAAAATCACTTTTGGAAGGGAAGAGATTTCAGATGGTCGATGAGATTCAGAAAAATACTATGGGGCAGCTGATGGTGATTGGGAGAACTGTGTGAGGTCCCAAGGTACCTACTTTGAAGGGGACTGAGCTGTCACTGTTCTATGTACAATGTTTCTTGTATCATGTGTCTTCTTCCAGAAATGTCTCTATTTTTCATATTATATGGCTGCATTCCTCTGGACAGACCTCATATAACTAATAACATTGAGTCCTATTTGCTGGGCTTTACCTCATTTGATCCTGAACATGGCTATGAGCTTAATACTGTTACCTTCAGTTTGTAGATGAGCATACTAAAGCTAGAAAAAGGAAGTGGCTCATCCGTGGTCTTGTAGCCACTACGTGTCAGAGCTAGGGTTCACCCCTAACTGACTACAGAGTTCAGTCCTTCAGTTTTCTCATCTTCAAAATGAGAGTAGGTTAGATAACTTTTGCTTGGCATTTAAGTGCTTTAAATGTAGAATGAAATAGACTATTGTGCTGTCTCATCCTTATACAGATCACTCTGTGGGATGTTTATTTGTACTGGAAACCCCCTTACAAAGTCTGAGGAAGTGGAGTAAGCAACCCCTCCGGAATTTGGGGCTGTCAGGGATTGAAAGGGGCAGAAAAGAAGAATTTTCCCTAGGGATTATCCAGAAATGGGAAAACTCCTGCCCAGGGTTATCTGCATCTCCATTTGTTATACTGAGGTTTTTTTGAGGTGCCTCATCTCTTATGCCTCCCCCTTTCCTCCTCACCATGTTAACCAGACATCTATTTCATGAAGCTCGGTTGCCATGGAGCAGCTGGGATGAGGAAAAGAAGTCCCCAGCAGCCATTTCACATGTATTTATGGCACGGTTTCCATGTGCCAGTGCTGTCAGGTAGTGTCACCTGCAATCCAGCAGCTGAGAGTCTTATCAGGATCACAAGACCAGCACATTATAACCTTTCAGTTCTCATTGCTCGTGCTTGCCTGTCATTCTATGATATTTCTATCTGAACACTCCAGAATTTGAGTATCTTGACCTTCTCAACTCAAGTGAACTTTAGCTCCAATTTCCTCTCAAAGAGCCACTCCTATGATTACACCTTAAGCTAGTTTAAGACCCAGCGTTGCTCCACTTCTGAAATTTGAATATGGTATTAGCACTTCTCTCAGCCTACTTACCTTCTGACTTTCTCTCTTTCTTATTCCATCCCTTCTTTTTTTTTATCCCCCCACTTCATTCAGCATGTATGACCTTATAATCTTAGATCATTCCCTGACCAAGCTGGACCTTATGTTTGGTCATCTAAATTTCTCCTTTTTTAGCTCCCTCAACTCCACGACCTCCTCGACTTCTGCCACACCTGCCCAGGTGCATCCCAAGTCTCCATTTTCCCCATAATGTTTCTCCTTCTCCTTAGATTTTGGAAACTGAAAGAAACACTAAGAGCATCAGAGAACATAATGGAGAAAACAAAAAAAATGGTCGTGTCCAGTGCATCCAGGTCCTCAGTCTCACCTACAATCATTTCTCTTGTTCATGGTCAAATTCTACTCTCAGCAGCCTTTCCAACTCAGTTGCTGACCACCTAACTATGCAAAATGGTCCTTCCCATAGTTCGTTGAGATTGTAAAACCTTCAAACATAAATGACCTCATTCTCATCCTCCCTTAGCCCCACACACTTGGGTTGACAATCACCTCCCTATCTATGCATCTTTGCTTCCTCTCCTCTGGTTCATGGATCAATGTCCCTTCTGCTCTGCACCAGCTGACCACTCGATATGGACTTTCCTTCCCAGTCACTCGTTTATCCTCTAGGACTTCCCTTCATCAATGCCGGTGCCAACAACTAGCGCTTTTTGTGTCACCTGTTGAATACCTCTGAGGTGATCTGAAGAATCCTCATAGTCAGAGTCTTAATCCCCGGCTCCTTTTAAACAAACTTTCTACTACTCCCAGGCTGATGCTTTTATTGCCCACATACAGTTTTCTTATCCACTTTCCAAATCTCACTCCCCAACTACTGGGTCATGTATCAGGCATCCCCAAGAGCTTGCTCATTGAAACTTTTCTGCCAGCAAAACCTTACTTGGCTGATTGGTTTCTACACCTCTGCTTGTGTTCACCCAACTAAAAAGTAAGATGCCAGTCAGTAACTCTTTCTTTCTGACACATATTATCAGTAGCTTCTGCTATAAAACAAACAACCTTGACATGTAGTGACTTATTTAAATATTTATTTAACGTATAATTCTTCAGGTGGCAAGTTTGAATGGACTGACTTAGGCAGTTCCTCTGGTATTGTCTGAATCCCTTTATGCATCTGAGATCTATGGATAGGATAAAAGGTTTTGCTGATTTGTTTGGGATTTCCCACATATTTCACAGACACAACTGGGCTGACTCAGCTCTGCTCCGAGTGCCTCATTCTCCATGGAGTAGCTTGATGTAGTTCTAGGAAGGCATCTAATGAGAACACAGCAGACTGCAAAGCCTTTGAGACCTGGCCTTACGCCATTCCATCAGATTCTATTGGCCAAAACTAATCACAAGGCCAGCCCAGATTCAAGGACTGGGGAAGAGGTTTTACCTCTTGATGGGAGCTGCTAAGTAACTTTGCACAGGGAAAAGGACATGGAAAAATGGAGCAGGAAAGATAAGCTGGGCCATCTCTGCAATAATTGGACCACATCCACCAGTTCCTACTAGTAGTTTCTTTAAACAATACTTACTTAGTTTTTTATGAGGTAAACAACACAGTGAAAGGAGAAAAAATGTTATTATTTTCCCCTAAGAACCACTTCTTGGTCTAATGCAATCTGCTTGCCTTGCTAGTGTTCTATTCAGAAAAGCAGAAGGGGTGGTTAGGTATTCTCAACAAGGTGGCCCTGCACCTTTTTGCCACTTCTCCAGCTTTAGATTTGGACACCACAGATGTGCACTGAGGGCCTACCATGGGCCAGCTGTTCTTCGAGATACTTGGATTATGAGAGTGAATAAAACGTATCAACTCCCTGCCCATACGGAGATGATGTGCTAGTGGGGGAAAAAGACAGGGAAGGATTCCTAGGATAAGTAAGAAAACTGTCATTTGTTTAAGGGTAATACATGTTATGAGAAAAAGAAAAACTAGAGCAAAGTAAGGGGTATACACACAAAACTGGCTAGAGGTGGGTTCACTCTAAAGGTTAAGATTTGTTCAAGATTGGAGGAAGTGAGAAAATTAGTCATGGAGATACAGGGGTATCTGGAACAGTCGACCAAGAGAGGAGGCTGAGGCCAGGAGATTGAACAGCGTGTTTGGTTGGAGAACACTGAACATGAGAGAGTCATAGGGAATACGGTCCAGAAGAGGAATGGGGAAACAGAGGCTAGATCCTATCAAGGAGGGATCGGCACACTATGGTCCCTTGGGCCAAATCTGTACCACCACCTGCCTTTGTAAATGAAGTTTAATGGGAATCCCATTAAACCCACTTGTTTACATTTTGTTTATGGCTGATTTCACACTGCAACGTTAGAGTTGAGTAGTTGTAATGGAGACCATCTGGCCCTTCAGGTCTAAATCATCTACTTCCTGGCTCTTTACAGAAAAGGTCTGCCAGTCCCCGATATTGAGCCTTCTAAGCCCTGTAAGAGCTTTCTACTCTCATGGAAGTGGGGAGCTGTTGCAGAGGGGTTACATGATATAAATTAGACTTTTCTAAAAGATTATCTGGTTTTTGGTAAGAACGGGTTCTTACCAAAGGGATGTAAGGGTAGAAGGAGAAAGAGCAATTATGAGCCATCATGGCCTCTCTGCGAATGATGGTAGTTTAAATCCAAGTAGAAGCAGTGAAGTAGTGAAAAGGAGAGCAGATTGGAACCTATTTGGAAAGTTCAACGAGCCTACAGGTTCTTTAGCTTCTAACGGCTCCACTCAGTAACATGTTACAAAAGCCAGAAGAAAACAGGAGCACATCTGTAATCAGCTGAGCTGGACGCAAGGACAAATATGGGGACCCAGGGGATCCACTTTACCCAAGCTCACCTGGGATCCTTGGCAGCAAAGGAGGGGCAGTCTTTCGATGTCCAGTCTAGTGGACCCACAGGATCGGCATGTTTCTCTGACCTCTTCGCTTCCCTCACATCTCTTTTAGCATCTGAAACAGGGGGTTATTTACTGTCCTTGGAGAGTGTTTATTCCTTTTCACGAAGTTCAACTCTATCTTCTAGTAAGTCAGGCCCTCGCTTCCTGGCTGTAGAACTTTGCCACCTGGAGCAAAGCATGTCTCTGCAGTCAGGAGGCCAGGGACTCAACTGTATCAAGTTCATTCTGTTGCTATGATACGTAAATGGTATCATTTCTATTCAACAATGTCATAAGGCTTAGTAACTGCCACACAGTAGGCTTTTAATCCATATGAATTGATGGGTGATTTTTCTTTTCCAGCAGGTATTCTCCAATCAGTTTAGAGAGGATGTTTTTCTGCTCTCAACAGCCATCCTGGTGTCAGGGTGTCCTCAGTTCAACCTGGCTGGCGGGTTGCTGCTTGCCAATTGGAAACTTTTGCTGACTTTCTGTGAGGAAGGATCACAGAACATCACAGGCTGGCTGGGAGACTGCAGGGAGGACATCCTGACACAGATTATTCATGAGGTGCTGCCTAATCAGGGCCTGCAGACAGAGATACCGTGCAAGGCAAGCAGGTTCCATTAAACAGCTCTGCCGAGAGACAGGTGATCAGTTTCAGGAGGGTGATGTTTGGGGTGGCTAGGGTCACGACTGAGGGCTTGTATGGGCAGTTATTTAGGGTTGGGAGGCACTGGGGAAAGTAGTAGCAGGGAACGGGAAGTTTTTAATGGAAGGAAAAATCACTTGCTGTGCTCTCAGTTTGAAAATGAAATCTCTTCCAAGCTTTCCAGTGGTGCAGCACAGACCATAAAACCAAGCCATGGTGTGAACCGAATTGCGTGTGCCTGCTTTTTTCCCTGGTCTCCTTTGAAAAGCTCTGAGGTGTGAACAAGTCAGTGGGGTGTGACTTTAATTCATATAACTTTGGCACTATATTCTTTTCCTGTTTTCAAGGCAGTGCATGCTCAAAGAGAACTTGAGATTGTAAAAGTAAAAAAAAAAAAAAAAAAAGATCTTTGCCAACCCACATATCACTGCTGTTAACATGTCGGTGTTTTTATTTCACTTTATTTAATATGCATAATCAGTAGACACCAGATTCGTGAAATAAAAGTTCCTGGGGTTTTCTACAAGCAGGTTTCTGCCAAAAGTGATATATTCGCAGAATTCTCCTCATAAAAATTTTAGCCACCTGTTTAAGTTTTACTGAACTTCTGTACCTCACTGGAGGGTGGCTCTTTGTTTCAAAAACTACAGTCATTACTTTTTGTTCAACTTATTGTTCAAGGCAATAGCAATCCCCTGTGATGTGGAATCAGAAAGATCGGCTAGATTTAATAAGCTTTGCAAAACTCATGATTCTAAGTTATTCTTCAGAAACATTATAGATTAATATGCAATGTGATCTTGGGGTTTGCATGTCAACAAATATCTCCCATCATTTATAGTCATTCGTAAAAATACACAAGCAGATATGTATGTATGATTAGCATTGGGAGTATATATGCAATTTTATATCATTTTCCCCTTTTGCCACTACAACAGGACAATTTTCTTGAAAAATTATTCAAACACTAAAGTTTTTAAAACTGCCTAATGGTCGTTCATACAACCTTTACTTGTTGGATATTTTAGATGCTTCAGAATTGAGACACTGTAAATGGTAGTGGAATGTATTGTTGTGAATATTTATTGCATCTGTAGGATAGATTCCTAATAATTAAATGAATGGCTTGAAACATGTAACTACTTAAAAGTCTCTCTCTCTAGTTAGATAGATAGATAGATAGATAGATAGATAGATAGATAGATAGATAGATAGAAGATAGATATTACTTTCCAGAACTGTTGCACTGATATCCCTCCCTGTCTTCTCGAGCCCACAGTGGACATATGCTTGAGAGAAACATTGATCGGTTGCCCCTCGGACCCCCCCCCAACAATGGGGGACCTGGCCCACAACTCACGCATGTGGCCAGATAGGGAATCAAACCTATGACCTTTCAGTTTGCAGGATGACTCCCAATCCACTGAGCCATGTCAGTCAGGGTGGGACAACAGACTTTTAACACAACTATAACAATTTGACATGGATGCATTTTTCCATTGTTTCTTCACTTTTCATTTTTGTTACACTGGTAAGATTCAATATTGCCCTTATATTTATAAGCTATTTCTTTCTTTTTCTGTAATGTTCTATTTAAGTCCTTCAGCCCTTGATCTTCTTGAAGTCAAGTGCTTTTCTAATTGACTTGTATGAGCTATTTGGACACTGATGATATTTTCATTTTTCACTTTTATGGTAAACACTTTATGAGGTTGTTTCATTTTAATTTTGCACATGGTATCTTTGACAATTAGAACAAGTATTTACTCAAATATGTAAATCTTCTTTGCAATTTTCCCTAGGGTTCTTAAGATTCTCTCATCCTCAGATCAATTAATTTCCTACCGGTACATACAGATCCCTCCACGCCGCACCTGGGCCTGCGGTGGTCAGATGAAGAGCTGTGTAAGAAGGGGGGCGATGCTGAGAGGCAGGCAGGAGCCTATGTACAAGGGGATGTGAAAGAAGTACAAACCACTAAGGCTGTTTCACTACTTTGAGTCATCACATGGGGTTTGCGTCTCTTTGTTTTGTTTGACTTAAGTAATAGTCATTGCTTTAAACTGGTTCCTCGTCATTTCACTCCTGGGTTATTGCGATCACTTCCCAATTTTGCTTGCTCACCTCCAGCATTTTTCCAACTCCAAACCCTTCTGCATATTGAAGACAAGGTAACCTTTCCAAAAGAAAAACGTGACCTTTTCACTTTGCAATTAAAACCCTTACCCTCATCTGTAGTGTGTAATCCTGGATCCCAACATCCGGTCTCGACCTCCTGCTCCAGTCTCCACTTCTGCCCCTCTTTTGCTATCTTACACTCTCACGTTATCATGCTATTTTAGACTCAGTGCCTTTGCTCATGGTGTTCCCTCTACTGGAAATCATTTTCTTTATTCTCTTGCTGAAACTCAAGCCAGGCAGTGTCTTCTCCAGAAGGCAACTCCTTAAACCCACACTCTGCTGGGTGACCCCTTCTTTCTGGTTGTGGCGCCTTGAGCAGAGCTGTGTCGTAAAACAACTGTTAGGTTGAAATTTACTACATGTATGTATCTCCCATTAGATTATAAATATTTAACATCAGGTACTCTTCTTTTATCATATTCCCAGTGTCTAACAGTGTCCCAATATACCTTAGGTGCTTAATATTACGTGACTCTCCAAAGCTGCCATCCACTGAATGGCCATCAGAAGCTCCAGAAGAGCCACCTTGTTGACCTCCAATCCGTCGCTGCATCTTCTTTTGTGAAATTAATGCAAGTCCCTGTCATGTCACCTGCCCTGGAAAAATTAAAACTAAAGGCAGTAATGAATATAAGTATTTCTGTAAATGGTGAGAAATTTGTATGTATACAGGCATGCATGTGTGTATAGTTATTATTGTTACATTTATTATTATGGAAATATGGCATTGAATGATGGATTCACAAAATTTTAGAATGTTAGGTGTACATGTGCCCTTGACTTAATGTAGAAAACTAGTTTGCATACTATATTCCCAGGTGTCCTTAGGCTCCTTAGAGGTGCTTCATGCGGGGAGCAGATCTGGCAGGGTTTCCCCACCCCATTCGAGTACCTATCACAACAATACCATGTCGCTCATTTTCTACATTGAAGTTCACACACAGCTTTAGTCTAAGTAAATATTTGAAAACCACCAATAGCCTTAATACCCTATGTCACAAATAAAGAGGTTGGATCCCAGAGAGTTCAGAAAACTTGCTGAAGATCACACAGCTTCTCAGTGTCACACCCAGGTGTGACAGTGCTATACAGCACTGTCTTAGAAACTCCCTTTGCCCCAGTCCCAGATATTTTCCACTTGTGACTTTCCCCATGGAATAGTTTGCAGCCCAAGACCATGCTGCTAGCATCTTAAAGTGGCGTGGGTTCTGCTCAGTGGCAATTCTCTTTTGTACTTCAATCTTTCAAAACAAAGCTGAGTGCATTTCTAACACTTGTCATTTTGCCACCCTCATTTTCAAAGACTTTCTATCTTTCTCAGATATTCCACACACATTCCTTCTAGGCCACCAGGCTGTAAAATTCACTTCCTAACAACACTTTCACCAATAGCAATCTCTTCCAGTTTGGTGGCTTGTTAATCAACACATTTTCATGAATTGCTCAACAATAGCTTGAATCTAAAAGATGATCAAATTAACCTCTACAGTGCCCTGAAATTGCTGGATATTTGTTTGTTGTATGAACAAGAAACCTGCCACTATTTGGAAATCAAAGCAATGAATCAACACAGTGGTTGAGCATCTCTTAGGTACCATACCTCTTGAGGTGGCAGGACCACAATGGGTATTTGATATTGTCACTACACACCAGGAGCTCATTTCCTAGTAGGAGCATGACACCTATATAAACACATGTAATTCAGGCCAAAACATGTCATTAAATTGTACAGAGTGAGAGCATGAGTCATTTCCTCTAGGTGTTGTCAAGAAATCTTGGCAATGAAGATTAAAACGGAACAGAGTTTTAAACATTAATATTTCTATTAGGAGCATGGGGTAGACCGGCATTTTGTGTAAAGGAAATGGCATTCCAAAGATATGCCAATTGTTTATGCAGTCATCTTTTGAAAAACTCCCTTTCTGTGTGCCAGGCTCTGGGTTTGCAACCAAAAAAAAAACCATTAGTTCTTACTGTGACAGCAGTGTGAGGGAAATAAGTCAACAATTAACATTCTGTGTAAGTACTACAGAAAAAGGGAGAAAAGCATTTGAGTTTTCAAAATAGAAAAGTGTTGGAATACCATGACAGGTGACACAGCAAGGGAAGAGGACAGTAGTGGCCAGAAGATGGACCAAAACTTTCTCCAGAGTGAGAATTGTGGACTCCCTCCTGATGACAAGGATGACGTAGTGAAGTCTTCTGGGTTGGAGAATCCTACACTTTTCCTTTGTAAAGAAACAAGTCTATAATAGCATGGACAGTAGACAAAGGACTGTGAAGTCCAGAGATAACATCAGTCATGGATGGAAGTGTTGGGGCAGCTGAAGTGGGAGTGATGGGTCTGGAAGGATGGGTAGAATGCCAGATGGAGAAGATGCTGTGTGTGTGCAGAATAAGCACAAGTGTTGAGTTCCCGAGTCAGGCAGTCAGGAAAGCACTTGAGAGTGGGATTTGGGGTCAGTCATTTATTCACTTAACTATTTTTTGAATGTGAATTATATGCAAGCTGCTCTTCTGGGCTGAATAGTATAGAAGATTGAAGATGCTGTCTTTAGTCTGGAGGAACTTTTGTTTACTGAGAAGATAAACAAGAACTCAGCTAACAGTGAGCATTCAACTAATGTGTATTGCATGTGGTGCTTTATGATGACTCTTCATTAGTTCTCAAAAACCCATGAAGCTGGTGGTATTATTACTCTGTGACTGTCATGCCTTCACACTATTAAAGGGTTGATAAGAAGCACCAACTTAATGGGGGCTGTTGTAATCCTCACGACATGAATGGGTCTGCTTTGATACAAGTTCCAAATCTCACCCACCACCTAAAACTGCCTCTCAAATAATTATGGCACCTGATGATGGAAGTATTACAAAGCTGCATACATTAAATACGGTGGGAGCTTAACCAAAAAGGAGTAGAAAAACATGGTCAGAATCTTAGAGATTGAATTTTGGAGGGACTCTCCTATTTGAGAGAAGATAGAGTGGGTTTCTGAGGCTGAAAAAAGAATGACATAACACAAAATATCAGTCCAAAGCAAATACCACCTCCCCAGGACAGATTGCTGGTCTTCCCAAATCTTCAAGGACCAGGATGAAAGAGAGTAGTTGCAAGTTTTCAAGGATATTTCCCTGAACAAGAAAGCGTTCACACCTTGATCTTCAATTATGAGGCAAGGCAGAAAGTTGAATAA
The DNA here is from genome assembly GCA_004026765.1 of Micronycteris hirsuta. NCBI lineage: Eukaryota > Metazoa > Chordata > Mammalia > Chiroptera > Phyllostomidae > Micronycteris > Micronycteris hirsuta. The sequence continues at coordinate 111,078 of PVJI01000524.1, forward strand.
ATTAAAGGCTTTGATTTGAAATATTAAACATAAAAACAAAATTGACAGTGCCATAAAAACAAAAAGAAATTAAAAGAAAACGCAGGTGCTTAAAGGCACCAGGCATCAAATCGCAAGTCTATAAACTTCACACGGGGGAGCTTTCCAGTAATGAATTCCATAAACTCTTAACTTGGTGAGACTTCTTTCCCCTCCGCTCCTCCCACCTTATTAAATTCAAGGTTGGAGTTTTACAGGCTCTGTGGTAAATGTGAGCCCTCTCGGCTCTCCTAGTGTTCTCAGCAAAGTTTCAGTTGTCATTATTTCACAGCTCATAGATGCAGGTGGTCAGGAGAGAGACAGAGAGGGAAGGATTTGATTTACCGCTGTCCTTGTTCCCAAAGTGTCCTTGATGATCTCTTTTAGGATGCTCCTCATACAGCCACAGAAACATCTGCCAAACATTCTACTTCAGGGCAAAAACACAGTTGGTTTTATGTGCTGCTGGATCAATAACCTATTTCTCTAGACTGTAAAGTGGATTCAGAGTGTGCTAGAAACTTAGGAAAGGAAAAACAAGAAGCTAATTTGATGGTGGTTGCATAAAAGTCAACACCTGCTACTTGGATTTTTTTTGTTTAATGCCTGGTTAAGGGAAAATGTCAAGGGCTTTAAAATTTACATTAATTTAAATAAAACCTTTGTTATACAATTTGCAAAAAATCATAACACTTTGGGGAAGTTAGAACAGATTTTTTTCTTCTTGCAGAGTTTGGCGTAAAAGCAAAACTTCAGAGATCTTAATCTGAAATAATCTTGCGAGAATTGCCCAGGCTCTCGTATTTGCCAATTAAACTTGTGTTCCAGAAGATAAAGCATGTGCTGAATTAGGGTATATAATTTAATAGATAAGGGAATCTCTTCCCCTCATAAATATTTTATCAGGAACTGAAAACATGCAAGCTTATCCTCCTGATAAAGCCATGAGCATAAGGAAAAGTGATCTTCTAACTTGTTTTTCAAGGGAAATAATTTTATTGAAAATTCATGTTCCCTAATATGTTTTCCAGTAAAGAGTGCTATATATCTATAAACAAAATAATTTTCTAAAAAATGAACAAAGTAATTGCAAATGGATTTTTTATGAAAAGTTAAATTAGAAAATGTAACATGTAATTTTTTTCTCTAAAAGATGAATTGAAGGTGAAAATTCTCAAGTATGTCCAATTGCCATTAGCTTGATAAATCAAGTTTACACAGATTTTTGTGGTCTTGAGTCCTTAGAGACAGGCATCATGTTGTGTGGCAAAGACTTCCATGAGTAGACTTAGCACTCCTAGCCCCTTTTGAAGTGAGATCATGTAGACAGCATTAAAATGGGCACTTACATTGATAAAGTTGATTAGCGTGGAGTAATGAGATTTCTCCAAGATGTACATGAGTCATTTAAGTTATATCTAGCTCAAAAAGCTGAATTTTAACTGTCTCATTTTAAGTCACCAAATCTGCCTACTAATCAGTCCTACTAACTAATATCTGAGAGCAATTAATGTGAATGAGTTGACTTGAATTAAGTTACACATCAAAATGAGTAAGAGATAAGCCAAGAAGATTTTCCAGACATTTTGGTGGGCTACTTGGTTATTCATTCTTATAGGGATTTAATTAACTCCTCTGAAATCATATCCAAGCTACAGTGCTTGGCTTTAGAACTCCCACTTGTAAGACTAGAGAGGCTAAATGCTCCATGTAGGGCCGGAGAGCCTTTTTGGAAAAAAGATGGTAGAAATAGAAGGAATTCCTTTACCTTTCTCATCTTGCTTTTTCCTCCTTTATTGCCAGTACAATATCTAGACCTGTGACTCTTCCTCACCCTTGAAATAAAAGAACTGAGGAAGGTTCTGAGGAAGAATAATCAGCAACCCAGGGCCACTCACTTCTGACCCTGAGGGAGAGCCTCCTTTCTATCCTGAATTGCCATATCTTCTAGCATTGAAAAATTATTGAGTTCCTGCTGTGTGCCTGGCCCTCTTGTAAAGGCTATAGGTTGACCACGTTCTTTGCACTCATAAGAATCCTGTGAAGTGGGCATTATTGCTACTTGCATTAGAAATGAAGAAACGGAGACACACAGCAGTTAAGCAATTTTTCAGGGTATGCTCCAGAGCTAGTACTTTAACACAGGCAGGATGACTTCACAGCTTTCACTTTTAATCACCTCACCCTGCTGACTTTCTAATTTATATCATGATATGAACTGATGTTTGGATCAGCATCTCTGAACGCCAGAACCAAGAGTTCCTTATTACATTTGTTTATATTTTCTTTTTTTCAAAAAGTTTAATCTATTGTCAGTATAGGCAGAATTCACAATTATGTGAAATATTAGATTAACCAGAATAGACAGTATCTAATCTGTCTTCCATGACACCACAATTATTGAATATCAGAAAGAGCCGTCACTTTTTATCTTTAGCTTCAGTTCTGGTCCTAAAGCAAGGTTACTTAACTCAGACCTGGTTTTTCTGTTCACCCACAGTATGCTTCAGGTATCTCTATCCTGCCTGGTGACATAATGCATAGGAAATGATTTGAAATTAAAATGTGGTACAGGACTAGAGAGTCTTTCTCTTAAGTTTACCTGCAATCATACTCATCTGTAGAGGAACTTGACTTGACTGAGGGAGTCACAGCCAAGGGAAACAATTACTGGGAAACTTTTCCAAAATCATTTCAAAACTTGATCACTCTACCCTTCACTCCAATAACTCCTTGTCCCAGTTATGAAAGGAGAGAAGAAATACAAGACTTTTGGTTTCAGAGGTGCCAGATGAGGCAGTTTATAGAACCCGAAGAAGTCTAGCTTTCAAAGCTATCATTTTGTAGGAAGATGCTCCAGCTGTAACCCAGAGCAGGAAATACAAAATACTGACTGTGCACACATCTTCATATGAAGCACTTCCATGTAAAATATCACTGAAGCCCCATAATTATGTGAAGCAAATATTCCTATTTTGTGCATAGAGGAGATAGAGGCTTAGAGAGGTTAACAACAGGACTAGACTTCACCCAAAGTCACACATTTAAGAGGTAGTTTATGCAATATACAGATGATGCATCATAGAATTGTAAACTTGAAATCTATATAATTTTATTGAACAAAGTCACCCCGATAAATTTAATAAAATTAAAAAATAAAAATATTAACTGTTTAAAAATGTAAAAACGTATTTTTAAAAAGTTTAGCTCTTTGTACACTCTCATATTCCTTACTAACAATGACCACCTCCTACCCACACCACTCTCTTCTCCTACAAAGCCCAAAGGTGTGGTTAGCAGATTCAGGAAGCACACATTACTGTGTGGGTGCATAAAGTAAGGTTATTATACCTCCAAGTGATAAAAACCCAACTCAGATTAGCTTATTAAAAAAGGGAAATTATTCATGCGTTTTTGAGTACCTTACGGAATAGTTAAGCTGTGGAAGGGGCATGGAGCAAGTAGACCAAAGAAACATTTAGAATCCAGAAACTTAAATGCCACTAGAGCTGCTTTTTTGTCTCCTAAACCTGCTTCCTATTCTTTCCTTGCCAGCTTCATTCTCCTTCACTACAGACAGGACCATAGACAGCTCCCAAGCTTTACGAGCTTCATTATCCAATGGAATAACATGTGACCCTGAGTTTTAGATTCAAAATTGCCAGGATGAACCTTAATTGTGCTGCTGAGGTCCATGTTTCCCCTGCACCAGCACAGCAAGGCCAAGGCAATAAAGCACAAGAAGCCATTTCATAGTGTAGCAAGAGGAGGATTCACGCAGTCCACTGGACACATGTACCCCAGTGCACTGGGATCGCATTGGGCCAGGAGAGGAGAACAGGAAGAATCATCTCAAAGAGATGATTTCCAGATGTAGAGCAGGTCAAAGTCTCACATGCCTTATGATTCACTTTTTTTTCCTATAAAAATTGTTTTACCAAAAAATTTTGGCTTTTGACAACCTGACTTCACTAGCTTTTTTGCTTGGTTAATAATGTAAAAATGAGAGACGTATCCCTATTTTATTGTCATGAAATTAAGCTCATTCGGTAAAGTTAAGTGTGATACACAAAATAAAGTTTTCAGAATTATATAGTTGTTGTATTTTATTGAAGACTGGAAATTTCCGGATTTATGACATCTCATTTATCCACATAAATTCTACAAAAAGGCACCCCCAGTGATGTCTCAAAATGGTGTTTTCAAGGTGTACTTTTTAGAATACATGTAGATGTCAGACCTACAGAATTAGAATATTTATAAGTGATCCCTGGAGCCCGGGTACAATAAGCTCCTTATGTGATGTTTATGAACAAAGTCTAGCAGTCTCTGGTCTTACACAGTAACTGCTCCAGACATGTGCTGGGACTCATATCTTGACCTGGTGATGGCATTCGGGGGTATACCTTTCTCCAAAGCAATTTCACTAGGTTTGTCAAGATGCCTAAAATGTTCACTACCCTTGTTCTTAGTAATTTCATGCTTGGGAATCTTTCCTAGGAAAATATTATGAGATATAAAACAAATATAGCTTTAAGTAGAGATAATAGTCATTACTTAATATTATGAACAGAAAAAGTAGAAATCCTAAGATGGAAATTGTTATATAAAATTGGATTAATGCACTTCAATATAATACTATTCAGCCCTTAAAATGGATGCCTGTGCAGAGTAGAGAGTAATTTCATAAAATGCTTAAATTACGATGTTAAATGAGAAAAACTAGCAAACAAGTGTAACCAAGCAAGCCAGGACTTGTTCATGTGGTGCCTTGACGCATTACCCAACAATTAGTGTTGAAGGAAACAGGTTTTTATTTATAGGATTCCAACCTTGTAGGGGCTGGGAGCACTCGTACTCCAAGCTCCATTCTCCCACAAAACCCAGCACTTCCTTTGCTCCCCATCAGGCTATAAGCCAAAAGTATGCCCCAAAGTCCCCCATATCCTTATCTGTTCTTAAGCTGGCTGCACAAACAGTTCTCCAACCCCTCTGCTTGCCATCCTCTTGCAGCACCTCTCTCCTTCAGAATCCGGGTCACATTGTCCTCAGCCTCCATGTAGTCCAGAAAAAGCGTGTTCAGTGTTACACTGGACCATGATGGGGTCTGGGGAGCACATATCCCAAGAGAGTGACTTCTTCGTAGATCCTTCAGAGAAGCAGAAGTCCATGGTCACAGTTCAGCATTCCAGGCATGTCCCATGAATCCATCCTTGGTTTGGCAGGTTCCCACACAGCACCATCAGCTTTGCTGGGTCTTCTTCAGGCAGGCTTCCCAGCAGGTCTCCTCTTTCTTACTTCAGCTCCTTCCTCGCTACCCCGGGTGACATGTCTCCTTCCTCACTACACCAGCCCTCATGGCAGAATCATGACTATAAACTACATATCTGCTTGCTGCTTTTCCTCTCATGGCTGAATCCCTCAAGGCTCCTTCGTCACGGCTGCCTGCTCAGAGGAGCAGACATAGCTCCTCCTTCACTACCAGCAGCGTGGCTGAATCTTTACTCTCTCGGCACTCATGGTAGACCAACTCCCTTCTGTCTCTGTTTGCCCTTATTTTAAATGCTGACCTAGAGCTTCCTATGTGACCTCATATCCAGCTCCTCCACAACTTGCTACATTTGCCAGTTCCTCCACATCTTTTACCTTATTTTGGCTGCCATTTTTAGTCAGAGCAAGAATTCCTGTGACGCAGAGGCTTCTGGGGAGGGCATCCACCTCCCTGGGCTATGTCAGGAGTCACTGAATGCTCTCAGAGTTACTAATCCCTTTTGCCCAGGGTAGTATCACAGCTATTAACTAGCTATCAACTTGCCATAGACATGCAAAGTATCTTAAGCCATATCATCCACTCTTCCCTCCCTCAACCAAGGTTTGTGGGAAATTTGCTATTTTCAGGGACCCCTGCTTTACACCTTGTTTCACAAGTATAATCATAGTTACATACACTAAGGTTACAAAATAACATTATTATCTGGGAAAAAACTAGAAAGAAACACTTTTAAATGATAACAGTGGGTCTTTGGATTAGGAACAAATTTTTCCTCTCTAATTTTCTTTACTTTCTAAATGTTCTATAATAAACATATTAGAGTTTTAAGAAAAATAAATAATAAATAAAATCAGTATGACCTTGGGTGGTGGTCACACAATGCAATATACAGATTATGAATCATAGAACTGTATACTTGAAACCTATATAATTCTATTAACAATGTCACCCCAATAAATTTAATTTAAAAATATTTTCTCACTGCCTTTGAGTGGATGGATGTTATGAAATCACAACCCCATTAGCTGGCTTCTGTAGTAAGCCCTTCTTCACCTTCTTTATTTTCTGTGCCTAGCTGCTTAAGTACCCTTGTCTGGATACCTTTCCCAACTCTTGCCTCCCTCAAGCGTACAATCCTGCCTCAGCAGTTTGAGACATAAAGCTGAGACTCCCTAATACCTACTCCTGTAAGATACTATCAGCGACCTTCATGCTTGTGTCTCTTGCCATATAGTTCATGAGTTTATTCCACACACTCTAGTGTGGCAGATCTCTTTAGAACAATGTAGACATTTATGCAGCTGATTTCAGTGTATAACAAGACAGGAGAAATAAGGGAAGAACTTGAAATGAGTGTTGTTAGTTGTTTTTCTTTTTGTACATTTCTCTAAGTATAACCTTTGAGGTTATTTTTACTCTGAATTCACCATCATTTAGAATACCATAGTACCTCTTAAATCTAGCAGATTCTTTTCTTTTTTGAGATATTTGACATAAGACATTGTGTAGGTTTAAGGTGTAAAAAAACACTGTATTGATTTGATATGTTTATATATTCAAATGAATAACAATTAAGATAATTAAAAAGGTGTGTCCACTCCACTCTCTGGAAACCCATCAAAAATAATTTAAGAAATAATAAAAACAGGAATAAATTCCCATCTTCAATAACACAAGGGGGGATAGTTAGCCACAACAAATCACAAAATGTTTAAAAAAAATCAGAAATAAAGTATTTTAAAATAGAGACAATGAAAGGATAGATGTATAGTTCTCTAAAATAATCCTTGTAGTGTTGAAAGACCCAGCCAGCAATCCTCTCATGAACATACGTGATGGTGGGGTATAAGAGGGTCAACTGGATAGAAGCGAAAATATCCTTATAGAGGCCAGAGAGCAGCTTGGGACATGGAGTAGAAGGAAAAACCAGGAAGACACAACAACTTTGTTAGCAATAACATCACTGAAGCAGCTACCTAAGGGCAACCTGCAAGAGGGAAGAGAAGTAGATAACAACACAGAGAACCTGAAACTTTCAGAACTTGAATGTAAGTCCTAAAACTCCTTGAATACTCAAACTATGGTAATACTTGCCCGCAGGCCAGAGGACATTGATTTAAGAACAATTGAGACCATTAATCAGAATGTAAGGTGTTGACTTGCTCAGCCCTCTGCCTTAGGCCAGCTTCCCCCACTTGCTGGAAACAAATAACTGACTCAGAGGAGCTGTCCTCTCCAACCTTTAAACATATGTAGTAAAAAAAAAAAAAAAAAAAGACCTGGTTCAGGACTTATGCATACATTTTAAAATTAAAGTAATAATAATGTTAATGAAAGGAATATAAGAAAAAAAACAGCTAAATTTTATCAGACACTAGAATCATGTAAAAATATGGTTTCTCTGAATAAAAATCTCAAATGATAAATCTTAGAGACAAAAAAAATGATATATAACAGAAGGAGGTTAAAGAGTGAGAATAGATCAGAAAAAAGAAAACATAATGGACCAGAAAAATGAAACCACTGAACAGTTAAGAGTCATAATTGAAATAACTATGGAGACACCCACAAAATTAAATAAACTAAACTGAAAACATGGCCCGGGACAGGAAAATCATCCTGAAGAAATCACACACAGAAAATAGAAAAAAAATCTAAAACAATTTTACAAACATAATGGAATATAAAGTAAATTTTGGAGCATGTTTCACATTGACAATGCATTTTAATCAGAGTATTAAAGTTTTACTTACTATTTTTAATACTATTAAAACTTACTTACTGTGGTAAGTTTTACTACAATTGCATTTCTAGGGCCTAATAACACAACTCATGAGGACAGGGTTTTTTGTAGGGATAAAATGAACACTCATCCTCTCCATCATTCTCTGAAATTGCATATCCTGAGCAACAAATCATAACCAAAGAAGATAGCCTTAGAATAACATGAGGATATATCACTTCTCTTCCTCTCTGTGGCTTTAAGGATTTGGGTCTAAATAGGACTGTCACTGGAACTGAAGACTCTGGAGGATGCTCTTACCTGAAGAAAAGAAGGTGGCAGCAGGTGCCTGGATCCTAGGCAGTCAGCCTTTGCAGACCTCTGGAAGGAGACCTGGCAATGTTAAACCAATCACCGTCCTGCTACAGTTGTAAGTTCTTTTCTATGGCCCTTTTCTTTTTCTTTCTATTAGTTTCCTTCTCAACTTTCACTGAAGTTCTATTGTAAAGTCATCCCCAGAGTTTCACAATAGAATTTTAAAGACTAGGTAAGTACTGTAACTGCTACGGGGGCTGAACTGTGCGCCCCTAAATTCCTATGTGCTGAAGTCCTGACCCCGGGACCTCAGAATGTGACTGTATTTGGAGATAAGGCCTTTAAAATTAAAATGAGGTCATCAGGGTGGGCCTTAATTCCACAATGACTGATGTCCTTACAAGAAGAGGAGATTTAGACACAGACACACACAGAGGGATGGCCGTGTGAGGACACAGGGAGAAGACAGCTATCCAGAAACCCAGGATAGAGCCACCAGAGGAAACCAACCCTACTGCTACTTCAACCCCAAAGTCCCAGCCTCCAGAACTGTGAGAAAGTAAATTTCTGTTGCTTAAGCCACTCAGCCTATGGTACAGTAGCCCCCCGGCTTCTCCTTGAAAGATATATTTGAAGACCCCCAGTAGATGCATGAAACCACAGAAAGGAGCAAACCCTATATATATTGTTCTGTCCTATACATACATACCTATGATGAAGTTCAATTTATAAATTAGGCACAATGAAAGGTTAACAAAAATTACTGCTAATAAAATAGAATGATTATAATAATAGATTCTAGAAAGAGTTAAGTGAATGTGGTCTCTCAAAATATCTTATTGTGCTGCACCCACCCTTCGTCTTGTGACAAAGATCTAAGGTGACACATTTCCTACGCGATGAGATGAAGAGGAGTGAGCGAGGTAGGTGTTGGGACAGAGAGTTGGGCCACTACGGACCTTCTAGCATTAAGGCTACGAAGGGACTAATGTCTGCAGCAGAGATACAGTGGACAGAGATGGTTCATGTCCTGGGCAGGCAGAGCGGAACAGCACGAGGTTTCATCATGCTACTCAGAGTGTGGCACAATTTAAAACCTATTGGTTGTTTTATTCTGAAATTTTCCATTTAATATTTTCAGACTGCCATTGATCACAGATAACCGAAACCCTGAAAAGTAAAACCACGGACAACGAGGGAGTCCTATACTTTGCTATGGCAGCTCTAGCGAACTAATGAGACAACCAAACATGGAGCTGCCACAGTCCTGGTAGGAGCATTTCCAGAGCACGGCTGACACGCCGGACCACATCCTAAGTACTTGCATATGTCAGTGCACTTTGTCTTCACTACACTTCCAGGAGAAGGATTACATGAGTGAACACTTGCAAAATGTTTGGAAAAGTAGCTGCATAGAATGCATGTTTACTAAATGTGAGCTATTACTATTTTCTATATTTTAGAGGTGAGGAGATAAAGTGACATAACTTCTGTACATGTTCATGAGTGCAGATGTTAGTCCTCTTACCCACCGCCCCAAAGTCAGGTGCGGATAAGGCAGTAACCACCAGGACAGACAGCATGTCCAGGAAGACAGAAACTCCGTGATGGACATCTGCAGTGGGTGCTGCTGGGACGTACACAGAAAATGGGAGTGTCGTCCCTGTGCCAGGGAAGGATTTGGGAGGGTACAAATATTTTGTGCATTAAACCACTTCAGTTGAGCCTAAAGTTTTGAGGAACCTCATTACTTTCCTTAAAGTCTCGATAAGCAGGTGGGTCGCTTTTTTCCACATTTAATTCAATATCAGAGTAAACCCAGAATCCGTATCGAGTAATAGTCTTCAGGGATTTTTTTCTCACCCTTAGGGAAGCTTACCTTCCAGGAAGAAAGGAAGAGAAGGATTCTGACCTGCCATTGTCATTTTCCAGCATCTATCAGTCAATAGCACAGCCATCTGCTGAAGTCCACAGGGTTCTGCGCTTGCATTCAGCGGCACTACTTCCTTCACCTGGCCCAAGCATCCCAGGCTATTAGCTTTAGAAAATATCATGTTACCTGACATTTCTTTTGTGATCTGAGAAATATGTGCTACACAGAACAGGCTAGCTCTTCTCTCTGGTCTCATATGAAGATACTCATAATACAGGAAAACAGAGGAACCAAGAAAAACGGAATTAAAGAGACAATGCATGTCAAGGTCAATACTACGTGCAGCACATTCCTTTTTGGATTACATGTAGCATCCTAATCTCACAGACTCTAAAGAGGAGATAGGAAGTAGAATCCCAAGTGTGTGTTGGCGGGGAGGTTTCCTCATTCCAGAAGCATCTTCATGGCCATGGCCACTGAGAGGCACCACCTGTTCCCAGCAGATGCCGCCATCATTAATCCGTCAACACTTACCAATTTATTCTCCATGCCCCCAGCACGCCTAGCAGGAAAACAATATGGTTTCTCCCGTGACTGCTTTTCTTGCATCAATTCCTGATGCAATTGCACTCTGAATGTTAACTCCAACCACCATCTTGCCTTCCTCCTTCACTGTCTGAGTAGTTAGTTATTTATATTTCAACCTCGAACAGGAAGAACAGTGTAGGCTGGGACAATGTGGATATTGGTGTGAGGGGCCAGGCTACCCACTCAGCCATCGATTATTAATTTTACTTTCAGGAATAAGTGTGGTATCTGTGGGTGCGCACGATGTGTGTATAGCCTGGAGAATGACACAAAAATGCAGAGTGCTGTCTGTTCCCTTAGAGATACCGGGCATGCAGAAAGAATCTAAAGAGTTCATTTAGACCTGATGATGCTCAGAGATAAGCTGTGTCATCCCAGAACCCACGCAGCAAAAGGTGACACAAAATGTGGAGGAAGGGCCTTCTATGTCACACGGGGTCACAAGGGAATGTGGTGCTATTGTACCCTCCACAGCTTTGCAGCTTTGAGGCCAAGTATCCTCGGAAGGTTTTCTAGGGGAGGCAGCAGCAGTGGGGATACTAAGAAGGAAGCACAAGTGACTGGGGAGAACCTGGCCTGGGATCTAGGGAGGAGGGACATGGGTGTCTTTGCCCTTGAGGGTGTGTGAGAGTTCCCTCGGCTAGTGGAGGAATCCCCGGTGTAGTTTGTGGTGTAGAAGGCTGGGGCAGGTAGAAGGATGATGTTCTACAGTCAGCTTGTGACATCAGCGTGCAACCTCTTTCATACCCCACTGGCTGCGAGGCCCTGAGAATCAGCGTGGCCATAATTATTTGTGCCGCCCCTGTTGTTGGCAGTGGGTTTTGGTTCTATGTTTGTTTTATGTTTGGTGTGCATGTTTGCATGTATGTGCATACAGTAGAGATCATGGTCTTAAATTCAACCTTAAACTCACAGTAATTTATACGCCTGACACCACAACTGTCCATCCCCACCACTGAGAGGCCTGGGTTGAGCTATTTCATAGGTTTTGCACGTGTTGTGAAAATACCTGTTGGACACATAAAACGTGCACTGGTATTAGAGGCATTTCTGAAAGAACAGGTCCAGCTTTGCTTCTAACCAGTCTTCTAGTTAGAAGAAGGAGGATGCTAGAAGATGTTAAAAAAAAAAAACCAAAACAGTAAGATTTACTTGGTACATTATACATGTCAGGTACTTTAAGAACATAGCTGCCATGTAATGATTCCCTTAAACCCACCAAGACTCTGTGAGAAGATCATTGTTATTGTAATTCCCATCTTACAAATGATGAACTGGAAGTACAGACAGGGAAGCCATGTAGCTGGTGGAACTCAAATTTGAACCAAGTGACCCTCCTCTAAATCCTTGTTCCCAATTAATAAGCCAGTGCAATTGCTTCTTGGCCTTTTGGTGAGACTGAGTGTAATAAGCCAGTGCTTCCTTGCCTTTGGCTTGGCATGCACATAAAATATGATGACCATTTCTAAGGCACACTGGGGAAAAATGGAGGAGCCTGCTCTGGGTTAGAGGCCGTTGTTCTGGGACTTGAGCTGTTGCAGACCCTGCTCAGTGGCCTTGCTGTTTGGATGTTCAATGTCTCTGCTTACCTCTAACCCACTGGAAAACGACATGAACTTTGACTACTTCTCTGAAAAGAGTACCACTTACTGTCCCCCTGAGTCCACACCTAGCTCCCTGCTCATGCATCCATTGCCTCTGCTGGTGCTTCTGCATGCAAAGATTCTTAGCAGAATGCTGTAGCAGAGGTTTAAACGACTGAGCCCACACCTCCAACACGTTCATCAGTAGGCTGTGATTGAAATGATTGCAAAGCCCACGGACATCATGGTGGACCACCCAACATTTACTCCTCTTCCCACATTGTGTAGCCACTATGCGCAATTTTAGGAATTGACTGTAGACCTAGGGGGCACTGGAGAAGGGGAGTACTTCTAATTAGCCCAAGCCATCTCTGCTAATCACATCCTTCTTGTTCATTACTGATTGATGGATAGACATGTAACCAAATTCTGGCCAATGAGTCATCAGGAGAACTTCCTGAAGATTTGAACTTTTTTTTCTCACTTGAAAGAGAAAAGAGAATAGGGATTTCTCTGTCTCACAAATACAAACAAAGATGATGTACGTAGCCATTTGCTCCTGCGGCCAAGTCCTAACTGTGAGGGAAACAGCTTGTCACCAGGTTGACACCGTAGTGGCACAGTGGGGACACCAATAGAACCTGGGCCACTGAGGTCTTTTGTGATCTACTGGACTCACCCACTCTGAAGCCAGCCCTACCTACCTCTGGACATAAAGTCACTTGAGATAATATGTACCCCTATTGCTAAAGCAGTCTGGTGTTGCCCAAAGCATCTATTCTTTGCCTCTGGAAGCCCCTGTGAGCATCTCTCTCTCGTTCCCCTGTACTCACTGAAGTAAGGGCTCTTCACCTTTTATACCATGGGTCCCTTTTGAACTCTAATTTATTTTTTGGACTCTTGCCAAGAATAATAACTTCACTGCATTAAGTATAATAAAAGAATTAGAAGTAAAACCAATTATATTGAATGCCAGTCAACAAAGCACTAAAAATAACAAAATTGTGACATAGTAATCTATGTGTATCTTCATTATATATTATGATTGAGTGGTAGATTTAATAAGTCCTGTCCTGTAACTGTAGTAATATTTTACAATTTTAACTTTTAAACAACTATAATGTGATGAAAAAAACTGTGGTTTCTATTGGTGACCAAACCACAGCTTCTCCTATTTTGTCTTGGTTTCAGGCCCATGGAATTTCTTGAAACTCAGGTTAAGACCCCTAAACTAAGGAGAAGGCAGGGACATTCAAGTTCATGGACTCCCAAGGTCCCAGGAGCCAAACTCTCCTCCAGAAGTTCTGTGCTTTGAATCCTTTTCTAAGCAGCCCCAGGGGGCTTTCTCCCTTTGTCTGCTTTTATTTTTTTCCCCTGAATCTTCCTGCAGATGAATATTCTTTTCCTCTCTTATCCTCAAGGTCCACTGTGAATTCTTCACTGTGCTCTCCTGAAGTCCCAGAAAAAAAAAGTCACACATCTCACACGTGCGTGCACACACACACACCCCTTCTCCAGCATTGTCAGCCTCTCTTTTTGTCCCACCCCTCTGCTCTGGGCCACTGAGTGTGTACCTGGTGAAGTGATTAGTTAGACGCTTAAGCCGGAAGCCTGGGAGACCTGATCCTATTTGTCTGCAAACACGTTGAGGAGGGAAAACATACATTTCTCCCCTTTGGAGTTTCTTCTTTCAGATTCAGGTCAAGGACTCAAATAGAAGTATCAGTCATGCTTCACTAAAAATCAGGAACTATGTGTTCACCCGCTTCCCTTCTCTGCATTCACTATCCTTAACTAACCCTCGCTTCTAGTTCTCCTGGCTGGACATGTAAAGGGTTATTCACCTTGAAAACCAAGCCAGGTCAAATCAAAACACACTGAGACTATGGGCAGAAATATACAAAGCAGTTGACAAGATAAGATGTGTAAAGTGGGATAAAAAGTGCCTTTTGTTTTTTTCCCCTCATCTTTTTTCTTGTTTTTTAAATGAACTACTACAAGGATGCATTGCTTTTAAAATACAGAAAACAATGTTTTAAAACAAAGTATACAAGATACACCGAAAATGTGCGTCACTCAGATAGGAGGGCGCGGCTGTACCTGCAGTCCAGGGAAATTCCCTCGGCTCTTCTTCTCTCTTGAGTGTCTCTTCATGCGGAGCATGAACAACCACTTAGAGGGCATCAGTTTCCAAAGTCATGTCACAACCATGGTCTCTCTTGGCACTCAACAATTGAATGATATTGGTAGACCTGGATGTGTTACTTAATTCTCGTTTTGCCACTGGGAAACTGAGACTCGGGGTGGTTTGAATGACTGAGTTAATTTCTGTTGAAGTCACAATCTGGCCTCCTGAAAGGAATTCCACCCCAGCCACCTACCACCCCCACTCCTGGGCAGGGTACAGGAGCTGAAGACTTTCTCAGCAAAACTGAAAGGTTAAAACCTGTGTTCCAGCAGCGAGTCTGTGGATTACGTTGTTCCTTGACCTTTCTAGGATGGAGAATTTTTCACGGCTGTCATTGCATCAGTGCACAGGCCCAGAAATGTCATTCAGGGAGAGGTCTTACCTGGGAGTCTGTGCCAAGTCCAGGGAAGTATGCTGCACTGAGGAAGCATGACCAGAAAGTCAATAAACAGAGCAGCAACCAAACATAGGTGCTGATCCAGAGAGTGAGGGATGAGGCCAGGATACAGGGATGCCTCCCCTCCATCTGGCCCTCGCTGCTTTGCACTGCAATCATCCATTTCCATGTCTGTACTTCCTATTAGTCCGTATGTTCAAGGGCAGGACCATGTCATATCCCCCTCCCCCCAGCACGGTGCCTGGCACATGGGAGAAGTTCTATAAACTTTTATAGAGGTGAAAAGAATCAAAACTGGTCTGATGGAAATGGCTTAAAAATCAACTCACCTATATTGGTTCTAGGTCTCCCAAAAGCACAATGATTTGCGTATAGGTTTTTAATTTTGGAGGCATATTACTCTGGGTTGCCCAGAGAAATAGAACCAATAAGAGATTAGATAGATAGATAGATAGATAGATAGATAGATAGATAGATAGATAGATAGATAGATAGTAGAGAGAGATTTACTATAAGAAACTGGCCTGGCTCAAGTGATTATGCAGACTGAGAAGCCCAAGGTCTATAGCCATTAAGCTGGAAACAGGAAAGTGGATGGTGTAATTCTAATCTGAGTACACAGACCTGAGAACTAACAGAGCTGATGGTGTAAGTTCCAGTCTGAGTCCAAGTCTGAAGGCAAGAAACTGATGTCCCAGCTTGAAGACAGTCAGACAGAGAGAATTTGTTTTTGTTCAGCCTTTTGTTTTACTCAGGCCTTTAACAGACTTGATGAGACCCACACACATTGGGGAAGATAACCTGCTTTACTCAGTGTTATCAATTCAAACCTTAATCTCATGCAGAATCTCTCACACACAAACACCCAGAAATATTTAAACAAATATCTGGACACCCAGTGGCCCAGGTAATTTGACACATAAAATAACCATGATCAGGAGGCATCCTGTGAAACTGACAGGGAGAGAGCAAGCAAGACAGGAGGTGAGCAACCAGTAAAGGCTGGGGTGTGGGGCTGAACACGCCCCACACAAGCTATCTGGAAATCTTGTAGAAGGTCTCAGAATTGTCCCACTGAAGCCTAGGAAGTTGTAGCATTTGTCTTCCTATTTCTGTCCACAGCTGTAGGTAACGACTACCTCTGTATTCCCAAGCCGAAGTTGCTCCTGAAATAAGAAGCCCTCCAGACCTTAGAGGAAATTTTAGCCAAAAAAAAAAAGCAGTGGTAGAGAGGTTGGTTCCGCACTGAGATGTCTGTAAGAGTTTTTCTTAAATTTTGTAGGCCAAGGGGATGGTTTGGGAGGGCACAGATTTTGTGTGCTGAACTTCACATCTCATTTCACAGTGTCCTGGACCAGTGGACCGTTACTTTTTGTACAGAGCTTCAGGATTGCAAAAGCTTGCTTTTACATTCATTTCCTCACTTGAGCTCTTCGACACCCCAGGGAATTAGGTAAGGGCTGTACATCCTGCTGACTCATAGAGAAGGTGTGGACCTCAGAGGGCCTGTGTGCTGGCCCAAGGCCATTCGGAGGGCTGAAGAGATGAGCCAGAACTGTAATCTCTAGGCTCTATGTCCAGTTTTACTTCTTCATTAGCATTGGGGGCTTTCTGTCTCCTTTCCACAACCTTAGGATTTTGGGAATAAACAAAATGAACCACTGGACAAAACATGTAATTAATGTTGCCCCAGGTTGGATCTGCAGGGAATCAGCTAGGATTTGTACATGTCATAGGTAAGAGGCAGATGGGCAAAGGAAAGCCCAAGACTAGGACTCTAGACAGATGCATTCTCATTTTAGCTCTAAAACCAACCAGCCATGCAAACTTCTTTCCCTTTCTACATACTTCATCTTATCCCTCCATTAAATGAGAAGGTCTCATTAGATAAGCAGTACTGTGTTTAGTGCTGTTTGTTTCTTTTTTTTATGATGTTGTCAACTGGGCAGCAAACCTATCTATTATTATAGAGACACCAATCTGTTGGAAGAATGTTGACTTTGAAGTCAGGAAGACTGGGTACCATCTTGTTTTCACTAGAGTACTATGACCTTGGACAAGGGAGCTGGCCTTTCTGAGATATGATTTTCTTGTATCTTAAGTGAGTCTTATATTTATCTTGCTGAATGAGTGAGAGATTAGAGAAAATATCTGTGTAATTACTACATCATTGCCTTACAGAACACACTAATAAATAATTTCTATTTTTATAGTTGCTCATATTATGTCCACTAAGCTAACTTTCTTATTTTATCTAACTCTTTTTGATAAGTTTGCCCACTAATCAGTGGATTAACCCTCTTGATACCTACTTAAAGTATAAGAGTAAATTTGATCACCGTATCATCCTTGTTAAAAGAATTAAGGAGTAAATAACACTTTTATTTTTCCTATTTTCGCGTATATACCCAGATGTCTATATTTAGCATTTTTACTAATCTGGCCATGAATGCCAACATATTTTGTACACATTCTAAAAAGGGAAAAAATGTTAGATTGGATGATTGATAATGACCTTTTCATTGTATTTAATTTAGTGTTAATAATACCCCAAGAATAAGAATGCCATCTGGACTAGAGAAGTCACACCAAGCTCATTTAGGGTTACAGTGGTGGGCGGTATCCCTTGCACCTCTATGTTGTGATAACATGGATTAGCGGTTGAGAGCTATAGCCATACATAGTCAGAGGATTAAAAAATGAAGAATTAGAGAGTATTGGATCTAGCCCTGTAAAAATTAGTAAACGGAAACCTTCAATCCAATTCAGCTCAACCTGGGTGCCTCAAAAATGATCAAAGCAATCATGCCAACTCACCCCTTGGTGTCTCTGCCTAAGCTTATTTGGATTCATTTCATCCCTGGCTCCTATCTCTCATCTCCTTCTTATATTTACATTCCTCTTTTTAAGGCTTTAGTCTTGGGATTTGCCTCTGGTCTCTTCAGTGACTGACTCTTGGCTCCCACTCAGACCTGGCTTGGATTAACTTTGGTTTAAGGCCTATGCTATGTTCTCGGGCACCACAGTTTCTAATGGAGAGCCCATTTCTTTCTGGCTTGCCTCATTTCTCAATACTGAAAGACGAATAGAGAGGGTTTAGTCAGATGGAAGAAAATATAAGGTAGAATGTATCAGAACTATTCAGGATCTTATGAATCATCAGCTAAGGAACTTAATGGTATAAAGTTTACAAAATTGTTCATTCTTTCTGCTTTGGCTCTGAATATTTATAAAAGACTTCACCAAGAATATGGGAAAGCTTACAGCCTTTGTGGGGGAGGGGCAATTTGTGTCCTGTCTTCTAAATATTTGCTAGTCACCCTTCCCACCCCCACCAACCCAAGGCAGATCATTGGCTCTCATAGAAGATTAAAAATACCTTCATTTGAGATTGCCACTTTCCTGCACTACAGTTACCTTCAATGGAAAGAGAAGTCCAGGAGTCTTATGTGGAAAGGCTTAATTTCTTAGCTTTCCTATTATAAGTGGTCACAATTCTGCTTCCCAATGCACGTGAGCAGAGATCATGTAAGAGACTATCCCACAAAATAGTCAAAGTTTAATTACTTGATAGAAAGCACATTTCTTTTTTCAATTCAGCTATAGAACAATTTCAGAAATGCTAACTCATACTAAATAACCTCTTAAATAACTTAGATTTAAGTTAATAGAGCAGGATCTTAACCCAAACTCAATAAAAATTGTGCTCAATTAAAAAGAAAGGAGAGATAGAGAATGGCGGGGGCATTATAAGAGAGAAGAACATTTGTAAAATGAAAGAAAAATCTATTAGGCAGAATAAAAAGTCATGTATGCTGTTTGAGCCATCACCACAAACATTTATTAATGGGTGGGTCCATGTATGAGATAGTTTAACCCAAACTAACTGAGAAAGTAAAACCTATTATTGAGGACATGCATGTTTTGAGTGCCTAAAGCATAGCATGAACTCTGCTAATGAATATTATTCAGAGTGACCAAAGTGGAATTTTTGAAAATATGTAAATAATATCATACAATCCCTCTTCTCATGGATTGCAATTGGAATAAAGTCTAAATCCCTTGACCATGTACTGCAGACTCTATAGCATCCAACTTATCCACATTTCTAGCTTTAACTCCTGACTCTCATACCCTCTTTCACTATGTTCCTGCCCCACTGGGTTTCTGTCCTACTTCCAGCTCCTTAGAAAACAGAGTCAGGCAAAATCTTATGCAGAAAGGCTTCACGTGAGTGTGCCATCCAAGGAAATAAGAGTGAGAAAAACATGGGAGATGAAATGGGGAAGGAAGGAGAGCAACTCAAGATGGTGAATGACCGAGCTGGCCACAGATCTACATCAAGCTTGATGTATCCATTGAGGTTCTCTCGAGAAGCCCAACCAATAGGTCCAGGAGCAGGTTTATTATAAGGTGCTGGCTCACATTATTATGGGCAATTAGAAGTCCCAGAATCTGTCATCTGTCCTCAGGAAAGGAAGTGGTATGTTTTGGAGGCCTAAAAGCCAGAGAGCTGATGGCGTAGTTCCCAGTCCAGCTCAAAAAGTCTGAAAAGCTGGAGCCCTGAGAACAAGAGAAGATCAGTATCCAAGCTCAAGCAGACCAGCAGGGAAGCAAATTCAGACTTTCTCAATGTTTTTGGACTATTCAGACCCTCAATGGATTGGGTGATGCCCACCCACATCTATTTTCCTCAGTGCCCTAATTTAGCTGCTGATCTCTTCTGGAAATACCCTTACAGATATACTCAGAACTAATGTTTAATCAGATAACTGAGTATCCTATGGCTTAGTCAAGTTGACATATAAATTAATCAACATACTCAGGGACAAGTGAGGCTGAACAGATCTAGGGGAAATCACAAGCTGGGTTCAGCGTATCTGTTTTTTGCTTTTGGAACAGGCCTAGCTCATTCTCAACTTTAGACTTCTACCCTGTGTATTCTTATGGGAACACTTTTCCCTCAGTTCCATGCATCTGTAAGTCTTAGCTCAAATGTCACTTCTTCAGAGAGGCCCTCCATGATCAATCTATCTATAGTAGCACTTCTCTCCTGGCCTCTCTTTATTCCATTTTACTGGTTTTTTTAAAATTATTATTTTTATAAAATGTATCGCTACTTGTTAAATGTTTTATTTCACTAATATCTGCCTCTCTTCCTCTCAAATTATAAGCTCCATAAGGTAGCGAATTTATCTGTTGTGTTCAAGTCATATTCTCAGTTTCCAAAACAAAATTTAGGTAGAATACATACTTAGTATTTATTTATCATATGGAGGACAAATAGAGAAAATGAAAATAAAAGAGACAGTTCCTACCATGAAGAAATTCTAGATGTTCTGGGGAGACAGGGAAATATTCAGTATCAAAATAGTGTGGCAAATGCTCAACCTGAAATGAATTCAAGGTGACAAGATCAAGCAGAGGCACCATGTCAGACTGTCGAGGGGTCACACTGAGTGACCGATGCTTGAGCAAAATCTCAAAGACCCAAAGAGACAGAGTCAGATGGTCAGATGTGGTTGAAAACCTTGCATTCACTCATTTATTCCCAAAGTAAAAATTAAGATTCTAAACTCTGCTCTGTTATCACTGGCTCTGTGATCTCAGATTAAATACATAAATACTCTTTGGCTCAGTATCCTCATCAATAAATAGGTGTGATATTAATGTCTTCATAGGTTTGGTGTGAGGAATAAATGAGGACATCAATTAATGGTGTTTAGCTTAGAACCTGTTCCACTGTAAATGGTCAGTGCCTTTCAACTATTGCATTCAGGCTAATGATTGCTAATTTTTAGGTTATCTACTATGGTGACAAGCAGAACAGATCAAGTCCCTTTTTCATTGAGCTGTCATAGCAGGGAATAAACAAACAGATGATTTAAAAAGTCTTTTTAAGATGCTGCTGTGAAGCAAAGAAATAAAAAGAAAAAAATACCAGGGAACAGTGAACTAAGGCTCACTAAGAGGATGACATTTCAGCTGGGATCTGAAGGATAAGCAGGAGCCAGTCACATAAAGAGACAGAACATCTACTACAAAGGCTGCTGGGTTTGACGGTAGAAGAGAGAGCTGTGTGTGAGGCTCTGAAACAGTGATCTGTGTCTGGGGGCCAGAGATAAGGGTGGGGAGGTCTGAGATGAGTCTGGAGAGGTGAGCAGAGACAGATCCGGCTGGGCTTTGAAGGCCAACGTAAAAGATTTGGATTTACTTTAAAGCAGGAGGGAAGTTCATCAGATGGCTTCAAGCAAGTTAATAACAAAAACCAGCCACATTTTTCAAAGACTGCTCAGGCCTCTGTGTGGAGACTGGATTGGAACTGGCCGAATGTGGAAAGAAGGAGGCCAGGTATAGGGCATGAATACCAGGCCCAAGAAAGTTGCCATCACATGACATTCATCATTCACATGGTTTCTTGGGAGCCTTTGGAGATTTGAATCTGCTTTCTAGTGGCTACTTCCAGCAGATTGTGAAGAGCAGGTAGCAGCTGACTATACTCCAGAACATTTGGGGAGACTCATAATGCCCAGCTCAGTGAGTCTTCTTTGAGACATTCATGGATGCTGATTTATATGACTTTGCTGACTTTTAATCTTGAATTGCTAGGTCTTAAAGCTCTGTAGTCATAGTGGTCAACTGCATTGGTGGTCAAAGTGATTAATCTGTTTAATTATCAGGTGGCACTTGTTGGATTTTATTGCAACTCTGTGTGTCAACCCCTCCCATAAAACTTCACCTGGGTCCAATGACAGAGAGGACCCGGTTAAAAATCATGAGCTATTCATCAAACTGCAGTACTTCTTCAGAGCAAAGCTAATGACTTCGTGTCAAGACTGTCGCACATCAGTTGAAACAAATCAAAAACACATTATCTCCGGCGATCTGATATGGATTGCAGATATACATTTTTAAAACTCTTTCCAATTGCCAAAACATTACAACTGTTAAAACATCATTATCCAAAACTTAAGATCAATAAAATCATCATCATCATCTCCATCACCTTATCTTACGGCAACAAAAATACTAATTAACACACACTAAGTTTTCATCACATGCTCTAGACGATATAAGTACTCTGCCTATTGATATTATTTAATTCTCGTGCAATATTGTTACATAAACCCTGTTATTCCCCCACTTGATGCTATAAGTCAGGCACTAAGATTCAGCAAGGTAACAAAATGTCTGCGGTGTCACCAGTTAGGATGTGGAGTGGATGCTAAGATTCAGATAGTTATGATTCATTTTATTTATTTATGATTCATTTATTCAGTTTATTTCACTGTACCTTGTTCCAGGTATAAAGGACAGAATCAGAACTGGGGATTGGGAGGGTTCAGGAGACCCCAATTTAGGAAATAACTCGAATGAAATTACCTTTTGATTTTATTTTCCTCCATTGTCTACAACGGGGAGTGTGATAAGATCTCTAGTGTTCTAATGCTGTAGTGAGCTGAAATAGTTCTTTTCATCCTCAACCCTAGAGATTTTACCATGTGCACACTTGGGGAAATGTGCTTGACAGGTTAGCAGAAACCAGCATGGTGTCCACAGTTCTTGACTGAAACGCAAGACCAGCAAGATCATGCTTCCATCCAGTCACATGTCTCAGAGTGGCTGCAGCTCAGCTGTTAGTCTCTGAGAATGGTCCTCAGAGGAGCTCACCTGGAAACCTAGAAAATAAGAAAAATTGCTCACTGGGTGTTTATAGCTCACAAGACTCAGAACAGCACCAGGTTACTCTGTGACTCCTAAATATGGAACAGAAGGCTTCTAAAGTTGGTCTTTATATTTATTTTCTCAGAAAAAAATTTCTTCAAAAGAATTGAAATCAGGATCTAGCAGAAATATCTGCACCCTGTGTTCATTGCAGCAGAATTCACGTGGATGAACCCAGAGGATATTAGGCTAAGTGAAATAAGCCAACCACAGAAGAATGAATACTGCACGATTCCGATTACATGAGGTACCTAAAACAATCACTCAAAGAAGCAGAGAAGAGCGATGATTGCCAGAGGCTGAGGGAAGAAGGAAGTGGGAAGGTTTTGCTTAATGTGTGTAAAGTTTCAGATGTGCAAGGTGGGTAAGTCCTACAGATACGCTGCACAACATAGTACCTATAGTTAGTAATACAATATTGCACACCTTAAAATACATTAAAAAGATACATTTCATTGTAAGATTTCTTAACACACACACATAAAAGAAAACAAGAAAAGTTTTGCAAGTGATGGACAGATCTAGAACCTTGATTGTGGCGATGGCTTCATGGGTATATGTATTTGTCCAAACTCAGCAAGATGTATAAGATTTGCCCACCTCTGTGTGAGAAATGACCGTACAGTAACAGGCTGGTGTCTGAGAGCATTATCCTGAAGTGGGGACTTCTCACATAACTTCCTCTCTGTTCATCTTTGCTGGTCTAAGACACACTAGTGCTGAGGATTTTTCCATCATTGAAACTTTGGTCTTCATTTACTGATGTTGTCTGCCTGCATTCTGTTCTTAAGTGACTTTTCACTCTTTTATAATCCTTCTGTTACAGAACGAACAATGGGAGAGGGGGCAAGATACTGTTACCGAATGAATCCCTCATCTCCTGGGGTGCTCCTGTACTGGGTTTCCTTGCCCACTGCCAGGGAATTATGGCTCTCAATACCAGAGTTTGGTGAAAAGGAAAGGAATTATTTATTCAAAGGTTATGCAGACTTAGAGTAATGACTTAATGTCTTCATTAAAATACCAAAGTCCCTTAAAACACCCCCAAACACACAGTCCTTCCTTCCCTCCTTTGCCCGGTCTGGGCTACCATATCTCAGGAAAAGAAATAGAAGTCTGGCTCAGGTAGTCCCCAGTCCTTCCCAGTAATCCATGCTTGGTTGGCAGGCCTCCCACGGTTCCCAGCACCATCAGCTGTGTTGCCATCACAATCTCCATGTCTTAATCCAAACCCGCATGGCACCTTCTCATGGCCCATCAGTGAGAGTCCTTTCACCTCTTTCCTTCCTGAAATATCTTTCCTGCATTCTTCCAAGCTGCTAAGAGAGAGCTCTGCATTGCTGCTACATCTTGCTTTCCTGCTTCCTAAGCCACATAGCCAACATTCCTGTATTTTTCCAGCTTTCCTGGGCTGCCATAGTAAGTCTGAGCAGGTGTGGTCCCGTGATGTGGAGACAACCATTTCCAAGCTCTCACCCAGCACTGTAACCAGGGAGAGTTGCCTCCCAGTTCTGTCCTAGGTCGAAGTCACTCCCATCTCCTGGCTCAAAGCTTGGCCACAGCTACTTAGCATATTTCTGAAAACAGTCAAAAGTTATGGATATGTTAAATGACAATTTTTGCAGTTATTTGCAAAACTGTTGATATGCAAAATAATTCTCAATGGCCCTGCTCCATGTGTCCCACCCCCAGATCAGACTTGTGGGGGTGAGGACATCCTATATATATTTTTCTAATATTTCCTGGACACCTTGAGTTCTGGACCCCATTACCAATCCCTATTTGGGCCCACTTCTTGGCTGCACCCTGTTACATGTCTACCTTATTACATAGGAGGTAAAATACCTTTTATCTGTTTTCCTACTAAAACATCTCAGCAGCCCAGCATCTGAAGTTAAAAGGTGTCTGTCCACCTGTTAGCTTGATGAGAATTTTTATGTCAACCATTGTTTTTGTGATCCTTAAATAGTAAGAGCTTCACCTTTCTTGTATCTGTGTCTTCTGTCTCATAAAGTTACGTGCACATTTAGTCGATCTTGAGAAATTTTGTCTAAGAATGTTCCATGATTCTCAGGGAGCTAATTCTCAACACACTGATGGGGTACTTTCAGCTTAGAGTAATAAATAGTTTTGAAACCAGAAAAGCTGGTGTTCCTGCTGCCTGCCACATACCAGACCCAATACACAGAGACAGGAGTTGAATCTTTATGGGAACTTTATTCAAATGGCTGGTGATCTGAAAAGACAGTGGGTTTGAACTCCAACAGACTGTCTTAAATTCCATTTTCAACCAACCCTTCTTATAAGGAGAAGAAAAGTGTCTGTAAGGGGATTAGAGTTCAGTGAAAAAGTTAATCAGATAAAAAGCTGCAGCATTCTTTCATCTGTGTCCTGGGTGGTGGACTTTATCTGTGCTCTGGACAGTGCTCTCTATCTGTGTCCTGGGCGGTGGGCATCTCACCCTGGAGCACGATGGCTCAGATACCATCTTGATTGCCTGCTGTCCTCCTGAAGCACGAAGATGGAACTGCTTATGGTCTCTTGGAGTCAAAGTCTATCATAACTTCAGTTCCTGAAACAATTGCTTTTTACATACATTGATTGCTAAGCTTATTTGCTATTACCTGAAACTAAAATTTTTCTAACACTTGAACCCCCCATCAGTTTGAGTCAGATGTAAGAAAAAAAATAAAACTCTTCATAGCCAGATTAAAAATCTGAATTCAAAATCCATTATAGTCCTCTCCCCTGTATAAGTTTATCAAACACACACACCTAATTTTCAGCCTTATAGCCATTATCCTAGTAAGCCAGCCTACTTAAGTCCTAGGAACACGTAACACTTAGAACAAGTTTCTTAGAGAAAATTACACACTGTCCATGCCTGCACACCAACATTGTCTGACCTTGTCACTGTGGTGGAGCAGAGATAAACATCTGTGTTCTAACCCCAGACACAGACCCTAAACTAGCGTCATCTCCCTGCAGACACTCTCCATATTGGAAACAGGTCATCATCATTTTTTTTTTTTTTTAATTTTTAGAGGAGAAGGAAGAGAGAAAGAGCAATGTGTGGTTGTCTCTCACATGGCCCTCACTGGGGACCTGGCGTGCAACCCAGGCATGTGCCCCGACTGGGAATAGAACTGGGACTTTTTTTTTTGTTCCCAGCCCGTGCTCAATCCACAGAGCTACACCAGCCGGGCCATCATCATTTTTTAAAGATTCTATTTCTTTATTTTTAGAGAGAAGGGAAGAGAGGGAGGAAGAAAGGGAGAGAAACATCAGTGTGTGGTTGCCTCTTGTGCACCCCATACTGGGGACCTGGCCCACAACCAGGCATGTGCCCTGACTGGTAATTGAACTGGTGGCCCTTTGGTTCACAGGCTGGCACTCCATCCACTGACCCACGCCATACAGGGCAAGTCATCATCATTCTTGTCTCAAGCTTGGTCTCCCAGAATCTCATAAGATCCTCACTCTATTTCAAGACCCTCCCGACAGACAAAATAATTTGACAAAACTCAAGTCTGATCAATATCTTCCTCTGTTTATAGAATATTTATAGAACCCCCTCCATCTCCAGGGTAAAATTTTGACTACACAGTTGCAGGTCTCAAAATATCAGCTTCCAATCCCTTAGATAGGAAACACAGTGTGACCACGTGTGCTTCACTGTTCACGTGAGTCCCAGGCATGAAACAGGGTCCCAGGAGAAGGAAATGCAGAAAGAGGAAACAGAAAAGGGGAGAGGAGATAAAGGCAAGGCTTTAGCCAAGGGGGAAGAAGATGCATGTGAAAATTTCCTTATCTATTTCACCAAGAGAAAAAAAAAAGGAGTGGTAGGTAATAGAGTGTCAGAGAATTAGCTTACATGTGTGAGAATGTGTGTATATGTGAAGTGTGCATGCATGCGCATGTTTGGAGAAAAGTTGTGTGAAATTAGGTGAACCACAGAAGGAGAAAAAAGAGAATGAGACTGCAATTCTCTTTGGCAGAAGAAACTGAAGGGCTCAATTAATCCCTTTGTCCTGTTAACTCTGCAGTGCTATTAACTGGGGATTGCTTGGTGACTGTTTTTCAATTTAGGTTTTTTTGTTTGTTCATTTTTTTACCTTTTTACCTGGAGTGATTGGAATGAGAGCACAGGAGCCTAGCTGAGTGTGTAGAGTCCGAGTTTTTCAGCCAGGATGGAAGGCAGTGTGAAACCTGCTATTACATAGGGAATGTTTACACACATTTAGGCCTCAAATGAGTAGTGGGGAAAATGTGACAGCATGGACCACGGCAGGCTCATGTATAAACAGGGAACGCTGTCTTCCACACTACTCCATTTGAGGATGCAAGACCTGAGTTACAAGGGAGGTGAATACGTTAGCTGTTAGCAGGCTATTGTGGACTCTGTGACAAGTGCAGGGATTGGGAGATGCTCAGGTGTGCTGCCTGGCTCAGGTCACCTAACAGAAAGAAGTGGAATGGTCTTTCCTAGCAACAGGAGGGAACTGAGTCTTGGGGACAAGCAGCTCTGTGAGAAAGGATGGGGCCGAGAAGCAGAAACCCTTAAGATGTATAGGAGTCTGTTTCAGGAAAATAGAGATGTCTCAGGCGTGGGTGAGGACCCATCACTTTCAGAGTACAGTGAACCACTCTGCAAAGAAACCTCAGGAAGATTAATTTTGTTTAGTCTTTGTTTTTTCCAAGTGAACTGAAGTGTGGTTGCCTCATCTTCCCTTCCCTTCTGTTTTCCCTTCATTTCCTTTATTTTGTGTTTCTTTTTGTTTCTCCTCCTTGTTCACTCTCTCTTTCTTTTTTCTTTTATAGCACTGTCACATTTTAAAATACAACTAAGGGTGATTTTTGGCCTTAGTAAGTCTCACTGCTGCTCAGCCCTCATCCATTGAAACTGAGGTGACTGCTGCTTCAGGGGAAGCAGAAAACCAAGATGAGAAAATGGGAATGTTATTTCATGGTTTGCTTTTAAAAATAGGCTCTTGGACTGCATTTAAGAACCAACACTGTGCAAGCAAAAGCTTTTGCTTTGAAGAGTCAGGTTCTTTTTTGGAAACAACAGTTTTCTAAAATTCAAAAGCTTTCTTCTGAAGGTCAAGAACCACAGTCTGGCATAGAGTCTTATCATGAGCCACAGAATAGGAGAGGGAAGATAAGTGCTAACCGCCCCCTTTACATGGAAGAGTGACACCCCACCTAAGTGTGTTTGCAGAGTTGGGGGTACACAGATGGGGCGAGGTGCTGTGGACTGGGGATGGATCTACCAGCGCTAAGCTCTGAGTCTCTTTCAAGGTGTCAGGAAACCTTGCTTTGAGAAGGCGTCTGGAAGGAGAGGAGGATTCTGCCCTATCTCCTGTGGGAATGCTCTGGGGTACACCCTGTAGGATGCCCTGTCCTCCCCTCAAACAGCCTCAGGAAAGTTCGCTTGGTGCAATGACTTGATTGGACAGGAATAAGTCTGAGGTTCCCTTTCCAGTTTCCCTGCCTTGTTCCCCTTGTCCTTTTCACCTTGGAGGGGCCTCCCATGGTTCTTGCTTTATGGTGACCTTCTTCCATGATCCAAGCCAGCACCATGACACACGTTTACAATTCTTTCATAATCACATAATCTCTTCTCCTCACTCTTCCATTTAAAGGGCCCTTGTGATCCTACTAGGCTTACCCGAATAACTCAGGACAATCTCCCATCTCAAGGTCAACTCATCAGCTTTCTTAATTCCATCTACAACCTAAACTGCTAGGGGTTAGGATGTGGGCATCTTTCAGAGGTCGTTGTCCTTTCTGCCACAGAGGATGTTAAGGCTGCTGGCCACTTCTGGGACACAAGGAACCACTTACATCACCTGCAGAAGCAGCAGGGACCCAAATACGGGGCTCAGACTAGCGATCTTTATCCATGACATTCCACAATCTTCCTATCAGGAGAAGGGAAGGGAGAAGAAAGGAAGTCAAGAAAGTCAAGAATAAGACTGCACTAACCTGAAGAGAATCTATGATTTAAACTGGAAGAGACAGATAACCTTAAAATGCCAAGATTAAAATTTTTTGCTGACATAAATTGAACTGGAGAACTTATTACCAAGTTACTTGAGTTATAGAAAATACAGAAAATTAAAGTAGCAGTATATAAATTTCAGTACTACCACATTTTTAAATTTTTATATCTATTTTTACTACCATGTCTTTTAATCACTTTTACTTCTCTGCCTCTTAAATCCCCTCTAATTCTCTTCTTATTCTTTTATCATTTCTTCTTTCTTTCCTCTCTTTATAGCTGCATAACTTCTCTTCCTCCTTCTGTCATCCTTTCCTCTGCCATCCTTTCCATCCTTACATCTAACCTGGTTACAAGAAGAGAAGAGGGAGGTAAGACCATGTCTTACTTATATTTTTGTCCCCAAGACTTAGCATGGGGGCTGGAAGATATTAGATGCACAGTGACTATTTATTGAATAAATGAACAAATGAATCGAATCCTTAGCCATGCAGTAAGAAAAGGATGCTACAAAGCATCAAACAGCACTGCTAGTGTACTGAATACACAGAGAATAGCTAGATTGCATTAAAAAATAATGTTAATTATTTCTCCCTTAATGATCCCAGTTTCTCCAGCTGTCGAGTGA
The DNA here is from genome assembly GCA_004026765.1 of Micronycteris hirsuta. Classification (NCBI taxonomy): domain Eukaryota; kingdom Metazoa; phylum Chordata; class Mammalia; order Chiroptera; family Phyllostomidae; genus Micronycteris; species Micronycteris hirsuta. The sequence goes on from PVJI01000524.1 coordinate 140,391, forward strand.
ATTATCACCTTTTAAAGATACCAGTTTGAAAAAAGCTTTAAATTATAAACGTAAGATAGCAAAAGAATCAGAGTAATTGGAATTAAATTTATATGGAAGAGACTTTCTTTTTACTGTGGTTTAAATAGGTTCAAATAAATTGAAATAGCAAGAAACTTCCAAATGGTTAAAGGCAACAAAACATGATTGCCTTACCCAAAGCTAAGAACTGGAAATGAACTGAACAGGAAAGAATTATTCTCAGAAAGAGCAAGGCAGTATGCTCTCAAATTGTGGGGATAAGCAGGTTTTTCCTTCTGAAATAATCAACTCTAAGAATAGTACACCATTCCCTGACGGGCAGGCAATAGCTCCACAGTATGGGAGTGTCCATATTTATGAATCGAACACCTCTCAGTGACTGCGTTCCTGAAAAGGTCACATAAAAAAAAGGCATTTCTGACTTCATGAGTGTTTGTAGGTGGGGGGAGGGGCGCAGAAACGCTGTCCAAATGAGACTTGGGAAAGTATTAAGATGGGACTAAAGAGGAAAGGGGACAACCACACAGTGGGGCAGGGACCCAGAGCAGCAAGGACGAGCCCTGCCTTCCAGTTGAAATCTGTACCCAGTGTTACCTGGCCTCAGACAAGCAGGTAGAAAACATAGAGGCAGCTGACAGCAGGATGCAAGTCAGTTTTTTTTTTTCAGTTGATGGAGAAGGCAATATATTGCATAAATTGTTTTATTTAATCTTTTCCACAACTTTCCAACATGTCTAGTGCTATACCCATTATACAAAAAAGGACGCTGCAATTGATAATACCTCAATCACTTGATCACATTTATACAACTTAATGTGGAACTAGGATTTGAACTTGAACATGTATTAATAAGTTTTCGTGGTTATTTTATTTTATTTTTATTGTTTATGCTTTCGCACCCAGCCCTTCCTTCTTCCTTCCCCAAGCCAATCACCGTATTGTTGTCCATGTCCATGGGATATGCATAAATGTTCTAAGCTTATGTTTTAATCTCTAAGCCACAGGAGGAAACACTGTCCTTTCTCGTAGTCATTTTTGAGTTTGTTTGCTGTTAGCTGTGTCCATGCAGATTATATACTGGCCCGTGTAGAATTTGCAGGTGTCCATTGCGACTGTAAGTTAAAGCACAGATCACCCCAGTTAGAAAGCCAGGGGTCAGAAAACCGGCATCAGTGGCCATTACATCATTACTATTGCCTTCTTACAGCCCCAAAAATCTGGTCAAGGGGCATCAGGTTGTGAAGGCTGGCCACTCCCTGCCTCCTGTTGCAAATTTGTCTTGGTAGCTCCGAAGCAGGAAAACAAAGCTGTTGCAGTGATAAGGAAAAATATCTTCAGAAAACAGCCTAGAGCAGCAGAAAATTAGGCCCTAATTTCTGCCTCACAAATGCTAGGTGTGTACATGAAACTGGTAAAACTCTGGTTTGCATTTAGAATCCCAGCTTTGTGGGTGTTTTGGAAATGTAGTTTTTACTTTTTCAGTCTGTGGAATTACAAAAAGACACAATAGAAGGAGGTGGGAATAGATGCTGTGCCAGTTTTCTATATCCAACTCATGCAGAGAACAAGTTTGTCTTCCAGCCACTATTGTAGAGAAAGACGAGGATCAAAGGATGAGCAGGTAGGCTCACATGCCAAGAAGAGTGCCTTTCTTAGAGCATGACATGTGTCATCCAAAAAGAATTAATTTTAGGATTTTCACAGGAGCAAGCAACCTGAGAAGTTTCGCTATTTCCCACTGGGAGAGAAATTAGAAGCACATAGCCCTGAGGACTGCTGGTCGTCATCATGCAACCTCAAAAAGAAATGAAGCTAAGAAATGGAGAAAAAGTAACAAATCCTGAATGATATTATTCAAGTGCCTTTAACCAACCACACTTGAAGCCACCTTTCCTCTAGCTATTGTTAGCTAACACAAACCATTTTAACAAATCAGCCTTGTAACCTGTCACCTTCAACCAAAGGGTCTTAATTGGTATAGCCCCTCGTGAAGTTAAAAGGGACAGAGACCTCTGTTCCTCAGATCTCCAATTATAATACAGAGTAAAGATACATGGTTTACAGAAGTGACTCCAGTTTATAAGAGCAGTAGGTAGTAATATGAGTCCAAAGAGCAGGGTTCTCTTTCCAGGACACCTTCCCTGGGAAGAGAGAGAAATCAAATTAGACAGGAAACCAGTGGGCAGTGTAATGTCCCAGGTAGAGCACTCTAGCACTTCAGCAGGATTGAGAAACACTGCGTTAGCCCAGAGAAGACCCGAGAAGACCAAGACACCACCCAATCATGTTGGTAGCTTTATAGGAAAGCAGCAAGAAAATGCAATTTTTGCTTTGTTATGTTTTGGGCTTTTGGAGGGTAAGCATAACCAATATTGACCAGCATTTATTACTTTTCCCCTTGTAGGCATACCGAGGATTATACTTTCAGGCTCTCCTGCAGCTGGTTAGAACATAAGGACTGTTTTGGCCAATAAAATAGGATGATTAAATGGTATGTCTCTCTTCTGGGAAGAGACCTAGGAAAGCACTTGCATTGTTCTCTAGTCTCTTTCTCCAACTAAGAAAGCTGTGGATTCTCCATGGGGGCAATTACAAGATGCAGGAGCTTCTGCAATTTTTGAGTCAGAAGCCATCATCAATCCACGTGAATCATGTAAGGTCAGCACAAAAATCAGCTTGTGTAGTGTTAAAACACTGAGATTATGGTGAAGGGAGTAATGTCACTGGACATTATCTAACCTAAAGTGGCTAACATTGGGGTACTAAAATAAAATGAGAAGCCTCTAATCCTATTACCTTTTGTGCACAATGATTCCAAGACAGAACTAGAGCAGGTATAGCCATTCATGCTGACCACAGAATAAGTTTCAGAGCTGATGAGACTAACTCAGACATAGTAATACCTTAGAAAGATCTTCAACCAACAGGAAAGTGACATGGTGGTGTAATGAACCATAGACAGGTAGCAGACCCAGATCAAATCTTGTTTTAAATACTGGCTTTGCTACGTATTAGCTGAATGCTATCCTATTGAATTTTAAATATTTCTAAGCATCAATTTATTTATCTTTCAGGCAGAAATAAAACTGCTATGCTTGTAGGAATATTGAAGGAATATTGTGAAAATTTATATAGGATGCATGAAAAATATGATAGGCATTTGATAAATGTCCTTTTGCAGGTAAAGAAACCAGTGTTCTCAAAAAGTGAAATTAATTAATCAAGGTCAAACGGTGATTTACTGAAGAAACCTGTAATAGAATCCAAATCCAGAATAGTTTCCTTCCTTTCTGCAGATGCCTCTTTATGTCACTATAGATTCCATGCAACTGAGGATGTGAACCATAAATTCATATTTATGTATTATTAGCGTTCAGTGCAATCAATCAGCCTGTGTTGCATAACTGACAAGACTTAAAAATGTGATGATTGGTATTATTGCCTTTCAGAACCCCCATGCTCTGGTATATTCTTTAATATTCTGGGAAAAAGGTAGCACTTACAGGATCCCTTTTGGTATTCTATTTAAAAAAAAGAAGTACATGTATTTAATGTGGCTGATATGAAGTGACAAATGCTCTTTAGACCTTGAGTCTTCTCCAAGAGGAATGAAATGTCCCCACACTAATGGGATAGAGAACCCTTCACCTGTGGTTCATTGGTTCAAATCCTCCGCGATGAGGTCAGTAATGAGTCATTACCACCTGACGCCTGCTCAGTGACCTCTGTAAGATGAGTTGGAGGTCTTACTTCCTTGCATAGAGGACAGTGTCTTAGACTGAATGAAAAACAACACTGACACCAGCATGACAACCAAGCTTGGTGTCCCATGACAACCTGAATAGGAAGGTAAGTGTCGACACTGTGTCTGGAAGAAAGAAGTATGTAGACCAAATACTGTTTTCTGGCCACTGGAGTTGGATCATCTCAGGAAGAGAGTGAGCTAACATCAAAATTCTCTTTCTATCTATCTGGCCTACGGAGAGACTGTGATCCTAATTCCTTAAAAAACTCTATTTATTGTACACATAGCAATATTTTTTTAATAACTCTATATACTATAGTGGATTGATATGTTAATTATCTCAAATTAATCACATTTCCTGGTATCTACACACTGGGCAATGCCCTCCCACATCGACTCAGTACCTGTGCATTTGGGATGTGCCGTCTGGAAACCCACTCACCATATAAAGTTCTGTTATGTTGGGGAGGCCACATGGTTGCCGCTGATGGCCCCAGACATGTGAGTGGGTCACAAATTAATTAACAATCCCATCATTAATCCCATCAAATGCCACAGGGAGCTAAGATAAACTGACCCATACCTAGTTTGCAGAGTTGTGAACAAATAATTGGTTGTTGTTATAACCCCCCATGTTTTGTTATGCAGCATCTGCCAACAGATACAGAAGTTAATATTCTGACCTGACTTAAGATCAAGCTTTAGACAGGTGTCCTTTCCCAGTCACAATTCACTTGTTTGTTTATTCACTCAGCAAGGACTTACCAAGCATCTCCCACGTTCCACTCACTGTAACAATGGCAGCGATGCAGTAGTAAAACAAACACAGACACAAAACACGGATGAGATACTTTTCCTCATGGAGCTGCAGCAGAGGTTCAAAATTGATGGTCGTGGACATACATGTAATAGTCGACCCACGGGTTGCTTTTTAAAATATCAGTTTAAAAACTTGGAGCTTTTAAGTGAACACGGGAAAGCACAGCTTGTTTTTCACACTCAGAAAAAATGGAGTCACGGGTCCATCCTCCCGTGAGTAGGTACCACTGGCTGAACCAAGCAGTGGCCGCCCCCCTCCCAGGCGGAGGCCTGAGCTCTCCACATTGATGGTCCCCTCCCACAGCCCATGTGCTCTGCGAAGGTGAAGACTAGTGTTATTTATTTATCTCCATATGTTTTCAGTTTTGTAGAATCATTTCACTCTTTCGTTCTTTGTTTGGCTTTGTTTTGTTCTTTTCCTGTGAGCTATCTGTAGGCTTCAAAGCCTTAGACTTCCTACGGACAGAATCGAGGGGAATGGGCAGATATGATCACTTAGAAAGATGAAAAATGTAAATAAAGAAAAAGCATTAGACATAATGTTTAACAACAAGTAAATGAAGATTGCTAATTCAATTTCTCCAAAATCCAATAAGCTATTCCTTTAACTCTGTATTAAAAAGATGTGGAACACTCGACCTATCATCCTAAGCATTAGATATATCAGGTGACAGGACCATTTTTTTAGGAAAGAGTGTGAATTTCTTTATGTCCCCATAGATACTCTATGTCACAAAATACTCATGACCCTGCAAAGGTTCTCAGAAAATCCCAGGCTTACACTGCAGGTTGTTCACATCTGAGTCTGAAGGGCCTACTCAGGTGACACAAAAGGGAGAAGAAACACCAACATCTTCCAGGGCATCCATCTCCAGGAGGAACTCACCTGGGAAGATTTCACACCGACCGTGTGCTGTTGGTGGATTCAATCTACCTTCCTCCTGGCCCAGAATCTGAACCTAGTTCAAGATTAAAACCCAAAGGAAACAAATGTATGTTTTTTATTAAAATTGATTTCTAATATGTAGAACTCCTAGTCCATAAAAAATAACCCTTCTATGTCCCCTCAAAACCTGGGGCCCCTAGTCACTCAGAGGGCATGGTCAGCTCTCCATGGTAGCGGGCAACACGTCCATGACCGTGTCACTCTCAGATAACACTTTGGTTCTATCTTCACATCTCGTGGGAGATAAACTAGAAACAGAAATGCTGGAGGGATGGTGATGCGAAATAACGCCCCCATTATCCTGTTATTCATGGTGCTGCTCAGCTCGAAATACCCATTGTCTTCAGTGCTTCTAACTGTTCAGATTTTTGTATATGAAAGCCGTATTTACAGAGAGTGAACTATCAGCATTTGGCATTGGGGAAGTTTTCCTTCCTGTAAGATTTTGTCCTTGTTCTGGTGATAGGTACAAAAACATATCTCTTGGCATTTGAGTAGAAGCTGCTACATGTTGTATTAACTCAGAGATTGGAAACCACGGCCTGGAGGCCAAATCCAGCCCTCCACATGTTTTATACATAAAGTTTTATTGGAATACAGCATGTTCATTCATTTATATATTGTTTATAGCTGCTTTTGTGCTATACATGCAAAGCTGAGAAATTGCAGCATAGATGCTGTGGCCTACAAAGTCTCACATATTTATTACCATCTATCTGACCCTTTTACAAAATAAATTTGCTGACTCAAGGGCTAAATATTACTTTAACACAGAGAAAGAGCAGGTCATCTATACAAAATCAAAGTAAAGATATGGATAAAATAAAAAGCATTGTAATTCTATGAATCATTTAACCAAAATAAACTTTGGAGTAAGAAAAGTTACAATCAAAGGACCCGGTACAATGGTATCAATTACAGATGACAAAATTTTATTAACTTGTCTCCAAAGAGGGCCCGCCAGTGATTCCTGCCTCAGAGTAGTCACACCATTCTGTGGGTCTCTCCTGCAGAATCCGACTAGTCCTGTGACTAGTTTGTGAGAAAAAGAACACAGGACAAAGGCCAGAGTGGCCATGTATGACTAAGAAGACATGCAGCAAGTAACCACCCCCCTCCCCACCCTACACACACCCTCCTTTCAACTTTCCACCAGTGTCTCTCCAAGCAGCCATTCCTTCAGTTATTCATTCAGGCAGCAGATAGGTTACTGAGTGCCATTCTAAACAGCACCTAACATGCTCAGGAAGTGTAGCCAGATTCCAGAAGCTGTGGCTGGTAAGAGAAACACACATGCAAACAATTATGACACAAAATGGTGTATTTTAAAGAAAGCATGTAAAATACTGTGGAATCTTCCTTGGCACTTTTCCTGGAAAGTCAGGGAAGGCTTTGTAGAATACGGGACCATTAAACTGAGTCTTGAAGGAGAAATAGCAATTTGCCAGACATACTGATGAGAGGTGATTAGTTTGAAGAAAGAAGGTGGCCATGATGAACTTTCTAGGTAAATTGAAGGTCATGAAAAATGGCAACTCTTCTGGGTGGGCACTGCCAGCCGCGTTGCAGCTGTCTATTTTGAAAGGCAGAATCACCTTCATGGGATTAGCTACAAAGCTGCAGAAAACCCTGAGGTCAAAAAAAAAGACATTTAATTTTTCATATAGTCAGCACCTCACTTTCTGTAACATCTACTATTCATTAGTCTTGGTTCTACTAGTTGAAACCAGGTAAGGTCTAACACACTCTTCACTATCTCTAGAGAGCAAAGAACACTTTTTATTAAAAAATAGTTTTTGTTTAAATATATATGAATAAAATTTCAAGACTCAAATGTCATTTGAATTTCATATTACAAACCCTGTGGTTGGTGAGATATATAATATTATAAAATATATATTTATTTATATATGGTTGAATAAAATATAAATGCATATTATATATTAGAACAAAATATATGTGTGTATATATGTACATATACATATATATAATTACCAACCATAGTGTTTATCACATTAGAGGTTTTTTAAATATTTCTTGAGTAAGTTTGACTAACACAAGTAATCCATTTCCCAAAGGGTAGCACTTAGGACACTCGAAGGTCATTACTGTATTTTCTCTGAATCTTACCAAAGACAGTTTTCTCCACACATTTGATTCCTCCCACATGAATGGACTTCAAGTGCCTTTCATTCAATGGTTTTCATCTATTGTGTCCCTACTGTGTGTTGGACAATGTGCTAGACACTAGTGACGTAACACTGAACCAGACAGTCAGTGAATTCAATTGTTTTTAAAATCCCATTTGATTTTCTCTGAGTGGGCTGTAGTCTGTGTCCTGTGTCCTACATAAAGTTCTACAACTGATGGCTGGATGCCAGAGCTGAACTAAATTAATTTGTCTTATTAATTAGCTATTACATCATTCACAAGATAAATTATCATTTAGTTTGGGGGTCTGGGGATTGATGTTGCCCCTTACCTTCATTTGTCCTAAACTCAAGCACCTTGTGTCCCAGATCTACCCAAATTTAGTACAAGAAATATCTTCATACTTGCAATGACATTAATGAGTACATTTAATTTAATTTCTACAGTTAATAAAAGACATCATCAAAAAGAGATATTTTTATACCATTAATGAGAACTCATTAGTAAGGAGACTGAATTATGAAAGGACAATAAAAAGTGACCATTTTGCTCTTTCTGGAATCCTGTCAGGTGATTTCATTCTGCCTGTCTCTTTTTCCAAAAGATATTCTTCTTTCCTCCCCTCAAAAGCTACATGGTTGTCCCCTCTACCATCCCTCAGGACCTTGCTGAAATGTTGCCTTCTTGGTGAGGTGCTCTCTGGCCATCTTGGCATTCTAAGGGAAATTACTGCTTCATCCACGTTACCTTTGGGGACTTTATTTCTCCCTCATCTATCACTGAGGAGAGTGATAGTACCAGTGCTATGGAGTTGTAAGATTGTATCATGATGGTGACATATCTCTTCCTCGCCATCCAATGGATACCCGTTATGCACACAAAACACATCTGTTTGTTTTCTGTCCCTGCATCGGAATACAAGCTTCATGAAAGCAGAGGTTTTTATCTCTTTATTTTCCTACTGTATTGCCAGTGCCTAGGACAGCACCTGGACTAAAATAGAGTTCTGATAAATATTTATTAAGTTAATAAAGAGGAAAGAAAGGAGGAAAGAAAGAAAGGAGGAAGGAAGGAAAGAAGGAAGGAAGGAAGGAAGGAAGGAAGGAAGGAAGGAAGGAAGGAAGGAAGGAAGGAAAAAGGAAGGAAAGACAAGCCTAGAATTTTAGGCCAAGTGCCTCTAGCTTTAAAGCTAACACATTTCTACCCCTTCCTACTACGCTAACCTTCCTCCTTTCTATTTACACAGAGCCATTCTCCTCACCACTTGCTTTAAATGTCTAGTGGGAACCCCGTTAACAAAGTCTTTCAGTATGAAAGTATTCACTACTCATTATGTGGGGAGCTCAGCAATTCTCAAAAAGAATCTAAAAAAATAGATTCAAGGTTATATGTGTGATCTGGACACAGGAATGTGCATTCTATCCACAAGTAAATCCCAAGAGACAAGCCCAGAGAAACCTCGGAGCCGTAGACAGAGCAGAGATGCAAACCCAGCAATGAGTTTGCAGCCAGAGTGTAATGCAGGTGGAGGTTATCCTGAGCCACAAAACACATTTCCAATCTGATGCCCAGCACTGCTGGTGTTAGCATGAGGTGTTAGAAGAACATTTTCTATTTCTCCATTGCCCTGTAGGGTAGGAGGGAGAGGCTCAGAATGCCAACCTTATTGGGCATTGGGGAATCATCTGGGGAGGCAGGGATTTCCCTGTGGGTTTTCATAGAAGTTCAGTTATAAATAATAAGGCCCAGAGGTGGAACTCCTCATTCTTAGTAGCCAACAGTGATTCCAGCTCCCTTACCCAGAACACTTCCTCATGACCCATTCACAGGGAGAAACATGGTAAAGCACTGACTTTTGAATGAAGCAAACAAAGATTGAAATAGATCTGTACCACCTACTAACCGAACATCCGAGAAATGTCTAATCTCACTGAGTTTACTTTCCTTCTTTCTGAAAAGGTATAAATTTACCCAAGTAGCTTGCCTTAAGGGTACCTGATCTCGGGTACCATGGTAGGTGCATGCTAATCCTTTTGCCCAGAAAGGACCCCACTTTCTCCTATCTTCTCGTCATGTATGTCATTCAAATAGCACTTCTGGGAAACATTTCCTGGTGCTTTGGCCTCGGTCAGGAGTGCATAACACCTCATGACATTGCATGCCTTTCCGTATTGCACCTGTGTTTTACAGTTTTTCTTCTACTGTTTGTGATTATTGTATTATCATCTGCCTTTCCTAATAGATCATATAGGCTTTGTGAAGGCAAGGCTTTTGTGGGTCTTTGCTGAGCATCATGTACTTAGCATGCAGCACAGCGTCCTGATGAGAGCAAGCTTTCAGCAAATGTGTATTGAATAAATAAACACATATACACGTGTGAAACTATAAAAGAGTGTTCCAAAAAGTAACTGAGAACTCAGTCCTCTGTGGCCTCTTTCAAGTTCCCTTTATTCTCTGTGTTGCTGCCTGGGCCAAGGAGGGCAACTGATTCTCATCTGTGCTTCCGAGTCATGCTCACAAGTAAAGCAGCTTGCAGGGGCACCATATTCATTCTCAGAGTCACTGCTGAGCAGAGGTCATTAGCATGGCCAGTGAGTAGGAACTTCAGCCTTAGGCTGTGGTTAAGTGTGGAGCTAACAATCATGCTAAGTCATTTCAATTACAAGGGGACCTAGAATTATTTTCTGGTTCTTATACTTTTTCCCCACTTTTCAGGACCCCCACATTAGAGCTGAAAAGCAGAATTCTGTCCTCCAGCTCCAGACTCCTCCTACAGCACAGCTCAGAGATTATAGACTTTAAATGGATCACCTCGTGGCTCTAGCAGTGAATTTATAACTCTGTTACAGCGTATGCGGCTGCATAATTCAGTCACAGCAGTGAATGGAGGAAGAGATCAATCATGACCGTTGTTTTTACCACACTTTTCCAAATGTGAGATACTAAGAAGAGCTGCATTTTCTTCTTTTCTTTTGATGAAGAATGGCACTCTGCTACCTCGCTCCCTGAAAGCTCAAGAAATGATATAATCCACTGTCCCGAAATCTTACTTAGAGTGTTCTAAAAAAAAAACAGTGCATGGGAAGTTTCATTCTTTTCTTTCCTTCTACTTCGCTCTCCATGTCTTGAAGACCAAAATGGCTTTTTTTTTTTTTTATGAGACTTGGTTTAAACCCAACATGATTACTTAGGGGCAAGAGTTCATATAATTATAGTGGAAAAGGGATTTAGTGAAAAGACTGAACACGGGTGAAGTAAGGCACACATCTTGGGTGAAAAATGTAAGGAAATGCCAAAAATTAGTAATCAAGATAAATCACATTTTAATGTGATAGTTGAAAAATCAGAAATTAGGCCCAAGCATCCATAATGAGCAAAATGTCAACGTTTTAAATCAAGACAAGATTAGCATTTCTGATTTTTCTTTTTGCTTCAAGCTGCAGTACTAGTTAGTATATCAAGTCTTTAATTAAATTGTTGAGATCCTGCTTATCACAGAACTTTTGCATTACTTTTAACTTTTAAAAATACTGCATATGATATTATTTTGATTCCTAAGTTATTTTGGCATTCCTTAAATTCTGTGTTTGAGATGATTGGCTTCTTAGCCACATCCTAGCCTAGTCCCTGCTCTGCAGAGGGGAAAGAGAATGTAGAAGACAGCAATGGCCCCAGATACACCTCATGTAAACAGGGGGCCTTAGGAAAATTATAAAATGCCTGAGTTACCTGAACTTCCTCTCAGCAGCATTCCTAAAGACTTGTCACCTGCAGATGCAGCCTCAGCCAATGTCTCTCAGCTCATCTTCCTTAAAACTGGATGGAAACTCTGGTTGACTCACCTGTGCATGGGATTTAAAGTAATACTAACAATAGCTGGTATTTATTGATCACATTTTTATGTCAGACACCTTTACATGGACAATAAGGGTAATATTTGAAAAAATCAAACCAATGACTTTGAATTTTGTTCTTGTTCTCCAGCCCTAAAGGTTTATTTTCCCCAGAAAAGAGATGGTTGAGACATCCAACAATGTGGTCCTCTGTAGCTAGTTTTGTACCCCCATGTCTCTGGGGTGCCTTGTTTGTGTATACACGCCCTCAAACCACAACCATTTTCCCAGGAGACCTCTGCCATTTCTCCCCTAGGCTTCCGTTTTGGCTTCCCGTCTGTACCCAAGTGTCCTTGTGGGCCTGCGTTCCATCTTGGCTGCATTTGTTTTTGCCATTCCTCTGATCTGATGGCTAATTTTGGCCAAGACTGTCCCCATACCCTAAGTAATGGATTGCATCCTGAGCCAGACTCAACGAGCTACCTGGAATTCTTATCTCAGTAATTACCTCTTTTAAGCCTTATCTACTTCAAAGAAATACTTGATGCCATATTTTACTCACCACAGCCAGCCTAGTTCCTGGCCCTTTTTGCATAGGATAAACAATGAACTACACCAGAAGAGGAAGTAGTCAAGAGAATCCGGCTGAGAACATACCCGTCATGAAAATCCAGGGACTCACAATCACCGTGTAGGATTTGAGAACGAAATGTACTACACCGTTATCACATCATGAAGTTGAGTGCTGAGTGCCAATATTTACAGAAATCCCCTTACTTGAGCTCAGTCTTCACTCCACCCAATTTCTTCTTTCTACTCAAAACTCAATAGTGTCCCTAAGGCACTATTCCCAAAATGTGCTTCAAAACTATTTGATCAGTGAATTGCCCTGAGGTGAGTTGATTAAATAACTAGGCAATGCTGCCCATTGTAACTTCTTCTTGAAGATTTAAAATGTTCATTAGTATATTAAAGGATCTGAAAAGTGCTGCAGTAGAGAAAATGTCTAACTCTCTTGCGCTCAGCAATGGTCAAACTAATTTGCTCACAATATCTCCCCCTCCCCCACAAACCTAACTGTATCCTCCCTGCCAATATCTCATCCTTCAGGGGCCACTAGCTTAGCCAGTTCTGTTCATGCTACATGTTTGTGCTCAGGCCGCTTCCCTGTGAAGCCCAGCAGTCAACTCAACAAGCAGTCCGCCTCTCCCGCCCCTGCCATCCCAATAACACACTCACCGTCCCTGCGGGAGGGACCCTGCCCTGTCCCTACCAGGATCGGCCATCTCTCTATGATGAGGAGTGGACGTGCTATTAAATCCTTTGTTGGACACATTCTGTCCTTCACTGGGGACAGCATCTTAATAACCTTTTTTTAATGAGGTGCACAGCACCTCCTGTCTAACACAGTGTTAAGTTCCCCCATCTCTCTACCTCCCACCTCTGACCCTAGCTCAGAAAGCTGCTGCTCCTTAAGCTCTTGAGGTTCAAGAGTGATTGGCACAGTCGTGATTTTCATACCTGAGCTGGCCTTTGAATCCCCTGGGGGATTTGTTCAAACACCAATGTCTGGGGCCCACCCTCAGGTCTCTGAGTCAGCAAGTCTGGGGTGGAGGCTGAGAATTCGGATTTCCAGCAAATTCCCAGGTGATTCTAATTTCAGGAGCCATGTTTTAAGAACCACTGGTTCGTACAAACAGTTGGATGTACAGAATAGCCTTGCCTTAAAGAGAGTTGCATCTACCCTAGGTTAAGACAAATATACATAATAAGAAAAAGTAAAAGGAAACAAATGTAATTGTTAGATTATCACGAGTTATATGAGCTTTGCAGCATTGAAATGGCAGCCCCGTGACGTGGAACACCCCTGAACTTACAACAGTGTTCCCCTGCCATGCTGAGCCTGCAGGTCACCTAAGGTGAACCTGGATGGCTGCTGCAGCTTTTGCAGAAAGTAGAGAAGGAGGGACAGGAGGGCACATTCCTTTTCTATGTAAGTTACACGAATCAATTTGCTCGTATTCCATTAGCCAGAGTCTAGTAAAATGACCACATTATCTGCATGGAAGACCAGGACATGGAATCTTCTCACCCAGCCAAAACTGGTATTTTTTTTTTTTAATGGGCAAGCGCAGATATGGAGGGGCAGCCAGCAGTCTCCACAGCGGGTGTTATAATGCTCTGTGGTTTACATGTTCCGGGGTAACTATATCTACAGGTTGCATGATCTTATGTCAACTATGCTAACACTCAGAGAATAAACAAGTAGTTTAGCAGGGTTTCTTTGAAGAAACGACTGACTGAAATAATACCAGTGACACCAGCACCTGTGAACAAGGAAATGGCAGACTTGGCACTTCTTCCCCAAGGTCTTAGGCGGTCACCTTAATGAATTAAAATAATGCAACCTAAATAAATGGTGCATGCAGCCAGACAAACAAATCTTGAAATTATTTGGGAGAGCATTTAATACAGTTTCATACCCACGGTCATTAGCATCAGCTAATATCCTGTAAGATAAAACTCATTTAAAGAAAAATGCCAAGTTAATAGCGGGGCGTGCCCATTATCATATAAATATATCATTCCATACATTGTATTATACTTTTAAAATTCTATGTTTATAGACATCCCATAAATTACATGGATATCTTATAAAATGGATATACAAAATTACTATATATTATAATCCCATTTAGTGATGAGAAACAGGAAAGATATTTAAGAAGCCCAAGTTTTACATGACTGCTACAATGTCATCACAATTACAAAAACATTTAACTTTATGTCATCTTTATTCCCTCTGTGTAACATCCATTTTCATAACACACAAAGATATTAGTAATTTAGACCATATACACAATTTATAAATAAATAAGCATGCATGCATTGGAGATGTATGCTCACAATACTTAACTACTTAGGATATGTGATTCTCTAAATGCTGCAGGATTTTATCAATGCAGTTCCTATAGCTGTAAAAAGGAGAAAACCTCACAAGAGAGTAAAGTGGGTGTGTTTCTTTGAGAAGCCAGCAAAGTCCTTCAGTGGTCACGCATCTGACGTTCTCACTCACTCACGTTTAAATTTCTCTGTTTCCATGACACCACAAAAGTTGACGATGACACCATCTGACATTCGGAGTTTGAGAGTATAGGTCCTCTGCTGTCTCCTTTAAAAATAAAAGTAAGTCATTGAGGATTGACAGTTAATACCATTAAACCTAGCGGTAGAAGATTTTGAACAGGTTTGAGGGAGCTCGTCTACAGGTGAAGAGTTGGATCCAATAATAAAAGGGGGGGTGCTTGCACAGGGATGTGGGAAGACGGCAAAAAGGTCAACCAACTGTGTCTGAACGTGGGCCTTGCTCTAAAACTCCAAGCCTTGAAAAGAGAAGAATTTCGATTCATAAACACATTCAGGACTTTGCATGTAGTGCTGATGCTTAAGGCGTTATCACACCACTAAGGCCCTTCCTTATCTTCTGGGGGCTCAACGTCCTCTTGTGTCTCCTCTGTGGTGGCAATGCCTCTGTCATCTACCTCGCAGCGTGGGTACGGATCAAATAGCACCATGTACCCAAAAACCACTTTACAAACTACAAACGCTTTTTTTCTGTCTAAACTTTCGTTGAAGGAAAGTGGGACTTGGACAGTAAGAGATCATGGGAAAATTATTTCAGGTGGAATTGAAGAGCTAATATAGGAGAACAATTATGAGAGAATTAGCATTTATTTTCTACCATTATCCCTAACACACTGTGTTCAGTATCTCATTTAACACTTACCACAACTCTGCAGGTAGCATTTATACCCATTTTACAGATGAAGAGACTGAGGCTCACTGAGATTCCTTAATCTCTCCAAGTTTACGTGGTTAGAATGTGGCAGAGCATAGAGTCAAGCCAATGGCTGTGTCACTCCCTAAAACTGGTAGCTAGCACCACCATAGTGAAGCCGCAGGCCTGTCTCATTGTGTGCATCTGTACCAGAAAACACATCAGAACTGGATGGGAGGGATGAAGTCAAGAGTCTCAAATCGGGGGAGGGGTAAAGGAATTTCCCCTGATGTTTGGGAAATCAACCTTTGGTATAGGGTTCTTAGCAGGACACATCTGTCTGTGTCAAGACAGTCATCTGCTGGGAATGTGTGGGACAGACTGCAGGGAAAAGACTTCATTCTAGCAGAGAACAGTCTTTGGTAAAGGGCAGAGGCACATTGATAAGGCCTTGCCTTGCATGTGGTGTCTGCTTCCACCAGAGCCAGATTGTTTGGTGTCAGGCACCGGGAGAAGGGTGCTCAGTGCACCCATTCCAAAATATCTGCTAGCTAAGTTTCTCAAGGACAGAAAGTGGTGTAGGATAGACACACACTCAACTTAAGTGTCCTAAGTACTGAGGTCAGGGGCAGAGATATTTACAGAACATCATCTGTATAAAAGGTGCTACTCTAGATTCTGAAGATTACAACAAGTGATAGACATAGCTGAGGCCGTCAAATGGCTAGTGGGAGAGATAAATAAATTAAACGATAATTCCAATGCACTCCGAAAAGCCACAGCAGAGCCAGACCATCATTGGAAGAAACCAGAGCATATCTTCTCCTTCTCCAGTATTAACACCCAAGAGGGTTGGGACCATGGCTTGGACTTCACATCCACAGCTCACCGTGGGGAGAAGACAAGTCACCACTATGTCTGAGATTGGGATGATTCCCACACAGGAGCTACACTGTGCATGGACTGGCATGCACAGAGTAAATGTCCTTTTAATTTAAAATGTGGCCACTGACAGTTTTATGTCCCTGACAGTCAACCAATGTCAACAGGACTTTATGGTGAATTTACAGTAGCGGGCTCTGGGTCTTGGGTTAATAGGCCTTCTGCCTCTGTAATGAAGGCCCATTAAAAAAAGGAGGAGTGAATACCTTCTAAACACAGCCTGGTGCTCAAGCTCAGCGACTGTGAGCTCTGGGGTATTAAATGGTTTCCTGGCTCAGGAGTCACATTACAGATAATATTTCCTTACAGAGCAGCCATAATCTCATCTCACTGAGTCATCAGGCCCAAACCTGCAGCGATGAATCATTATGCCAGGAGCAGATCACTCGTAGATCTTTGGGGAAGATTCTTCACTGATACTTGATGTTTGACAAAATATTGCAAAATAAACCAGCAGCTCTGAACCTGCCATCTGAGAAGTTCGAAAATCATAGCTGTCACATTGTCAGCCCCTGGGCGCATGAGACGGGAATTGACTTCTTTGGCGAGGGTTGTGATTGCCA
Organism: Micronycteris hirsuta; assembly: GCA_004026765.1. Lineage (NCBI taxonomy): Eukaryota > Metazoa > Chordata > Mammalia > Chiroptera > Phyllostomidae > Micronycteris > Micronycteris hirsuta. The sequence goes on from PVJI01000524.1 coordinate 157,189, forward strand.
CCAACAGCTTGTGGCAACAAGACAACACAGTAAACACAGTATCAGCATGTGCGCTTCATTAAAACGATGTCTGTTTTTGCAGGTGGTTAAAATGCCAGACACGATTTTAAGACTCATTTATTCTATTTACTCCTTGTGAGGGATATATTGTTGCCCTCATTTAACAGCTAAGGAAACAAATTCAGAGAAGTTTGTATACTTTTGCCCCAAAACAAAGATCAGTGCTAGGTTTTGAACCCAAGTCTGGGCCATTCAATTCATTCTCACATGTCATTTTTCAACCCCCAGTTTGGGGGGGGGGCGGTTAGCTCTAGAATTTTTTCTTTATATCTTCTTGTGCCCAATTTCCCTGAAGATAGTTGTAACCACAAAAGTTTACTGAAAATCATCCTTCAAATCACTGATCTAAATAGAGAGAGTCAAGCATCAAGCATCCTTTTCTCCCATCTCTGTCCTTGGAGGAGAAATATATGCTTTGAATATTGACACACAACATTTACTGAATAAATGTCTGTTAAATGTCATTGTCAAAGATAGTTTTAATAAATAAAGAGAAAAACCTGACCACATGTGCCTGCGTCCAGAGAGAGAGAAATGGCATATCAGTGGGTGTCCACACCCCCTTATCTGAAACCTGAGCTAAATGTACATTACAGTTTTCCAGATTTTATGATCCCCAACATTATACAGCTCTCTCAGCAGGACCTGGGGCAGCAGCACATAAACACAAGAATATTTCTTCAGTAAAGCCCATGAAAACTCACACAATAGGTCAAACCCAATAGCTACATAAACTAACCAACTCTCTGTAGGGTCAGGTCAGGTCAGAGGAGCCATTAAATGAGTTAAGAAAATTACAGAATTATTTTCACCCTAAGACATCTCTTCAATCCTCAAAAACATCCTCTGGTGGAGAAGTGGTTCTTCCTAGTGACTAGCTGATGTTGTTTTGGCATCACACAGTCAAGTTCCTGGCCCAACATTTTTACCTCTAATTTGCTCTAGGATTAGGCCTAGAATTCAGATGCTGTGACTCCTATTCAGAACAACACTCCCCTACAGCGAAGGACAGAGCAGAAAGTTGGGCTCTCTACCCTCCCTAAAGCACCTGGAACCACCAAGTCCAAGTCCTCACCCCCAGCTCTCATGTCTTAAAAAGCACAGACACTCAAAATGATGGCATAGCAGGGTTCCTTGGGGGGCCCTCCTGAGTGTCATTGCCCATCCTGCCTTACCTATTTTTTAACTTTGTCCCACCTTCCTGGCCTGCGAGGTTTCTGACTTTATAAATGCCTGAGTGCCAAATTCTGCCATTGTAATCTGGGTAAGCCTCTCAGAGCTCACACAATTCCCTCCTCTTCTACTTTTTTCTCTTTTCCTGGTTCCTGAGAGTAGAAAGAATCTGAGAAAAGCATTGCCCCATCGATCCATCAGAAACCTAGGTCCCATGTTGTGTTTTCAAAACTGCTCAGAAATTCATATGTTGAAGTCCTAGACCCCGATGCGCTGGAATTTGAAATTGGGGCCTTTGAGAAGTGATGAGATTTGGGTGAGGCCCAGACTGTAGGGCTCCCACGATGGGTTAGCATTTCTATAAAGAGATTTGATAGCTTGCCTCTATCAAAAAAAAAAAAAAAAAAAAAAATCCGTCATCTGGTAAACCAGATGCGGGCAGTGTGGGTGGGCCCTCCTTACCTTTCAGAGACAACACCTCAGGAAGCACATGATAATAAAAGATTCTGCAGAGATACGGCAGGTCCTCATTCATTTACTCACTTAATAAACACTGTCTTCTGTGAAAAAATTTGTGTGTTAGGACCAATAAAGTTATTACAGTGAAATGTATTTTTATATTATGGAGGTAATACAATATTACTGCAAATCTTAACTACAGACCAAAAAGAAAAAAAAAAAAAACTTAAATACTTGAATAAACTCAAATAATCTCTTATATTTATTTTCAATATCTCCTTTTTATTTTTTCTTGTGCATGCTTTTAACTGATTTTTTTAGCTACAGTCATACATGATGCTGACTTAAACATTTCTTTGAAAAGCATTTTCCATGTGTGCTGTCATGTATTTTCAATGAATGTAACATAATTGTTAAGAGTGTAGATTCTGAAGGCAGACTTTTAGGGGCTGAATGATTTTGCCTACCCAAAATTCACATGTTAAAGCCCTAAACCCCAATGCTCTGGAATTTGAAATTGGGGCCTTTGAGAAGTGATGAGATTTGCGTGAGGTCCAGACGGTAGGGCTCCCACGATGGGATTAGCATTTCTAGAAAGAGAAAAAGACTAGATCTGTTTCTCTCTTTTTGCCCCATGAAAACATAGTGAGAAAATAACAGTCCACAAGCCAGGAATCGGACTTTCACCAGGAACCGAACTGGCTGGCACTTTGATCTTACACTTCCCAGCCTCCAAAAGTGCAAGAAATAAATGCGTGTAGTGAAGCCACCCAGTCAACAGTATTTTGTTACAGTAGTCTGAGTTGACTAAGACACAGACTGAGAACCTATTAATGGGGTAGACTTGGGCAAGTTGCAGAACTTTTCTGATTGCCTCAACTGGAGAATGAAGACAGTAATAGCAGCTGTCTCACAGAGTTGTTATGAAAATGAATAAGATGTATGTATAGCCCTCAGCACTGTGCCATCCATCCAGCAAGTAGATGGGAGACTTTTCTATTCCTCACAATAATCTCATTTTATATAGTTCACGTTTACTGGGTGCTTAATGGGTGCTAGGCTCTGCTGCAAGGGTATGACACCTACTAACTCATTTCATCTTTATCACAACCTGTGTGGTGAGAACTGTTATCATCCTTATCTTACAAATGTGGGAAGTGAGCCTCAGAGAGACTAGCCTGCTCAAGGTCACAGCTCATGGCATACATAAATGGCTGAATGTCCAAGTTCAAACCATATCTCTCTGATTCCAAAATGCATTTTGTTGTATTCAACACTTTGGAGACAGTGCAATGGCTCAGATGCATTACAATTCCAGCATGTTGATTCCATGACGCTACACACCTGCCTTTGGGTGGACGAAACAACTGCATTAGAATAAACTGTATTAGTCCATGTCCTCCAAAGAATCAGGATGTGGTGTGTGCGTGCGTGTGTGTGTGTGTGTGTGTGTGTGTGTGTGGAGAGAGACAGAGACAGAGAGAGACAGAGAGATTTATTTTAACAATTGGCTCACATGATTATGGAGGCTCACAAGGCGATATCGGTAGACAGGCAGAGATCCAGGAAAAGCCATTGTTGCAGCTTCAGTCTGAAGGACGTTTACTGGCAGAATATCTTCTTATTCTGGGTATGTGTGTGTGTGGGGGGGGGGAATCAGCCTTTTTTTCCTTCTTCAGGCCTTCAACTGATTGGATGAGGCCCACCCACATTATAGAGGATAATCTGCTTATCTCAGAGTCAGTTGATTTAAAGGATAATTGTATTCAAAGGCACCCTCACAAAAACATCCACCATAATGTTTGACCACACACCTGGGCCCCATGGCCCAGCCAAGTTCACATATAAAATTAAACATCAAACTCACTATCAAGATAGAAGCTAATAACAAATTTGAGTCATAAATTATGAATAGAAAAAAATGTTATTTTAGAGAAAAAAACAGAAATGATTCAACAGATGGTGAATATATGCCCTAATTGCTTTTTTTGACACTGCATTAAATACTGAAAAAAAGTAAAATAATGACTTCAACAGAAAAGAATAATGGCAAAGAAAATCATTCTTCGGTACAATATAAAACCTTATCAGACGTGGTGGTTTTTGTTAACAAAACGTTAGTGGCAAGTGAATATGAGTAGCTGCAGGGAGTCTACTCTATCCTATGGTTGTGAAATCTGAGTGGCCGGGATACCGCAGGGCAGTGTCTCAACCCAGCGGGCTCAGAACAGGGGTGGAGGGAGGGCAAGGCCTCCGTTCAGTGGGCACCACAGGGAGGTCCAGGCATGCACGATGCAGTCCCCAGGGCTTACAGGCAGGGCGAGGAATCATTGCACCATGGGAAGTTCAAGAATTGAACTTTCCAGCATAACCAGAGTCCCAGGTTTCCTGATGATTTCCACGGAAATCCAATACTGGTCACCAACCCCCCAAATAAATCCTTGGTTTCAAATATTCGTGAGTAGAATGGGTGGTCATTGACTTTGGCAGACTGACTGGAAATCATTCAAGCAACATCATGAACAGCAGAATCCAGGTGGTGGCAAGGGGGGTCGCGAGGAACCTAAATAGCTGTAGGGGTTGAAATTAGTTTGGATAACAGGAGATAGGACTTCTCCTAAGAGCACTTTAAAAATAAAGCAATTTTTAAAAATCTCCTACAATTTGATGCATGTTGGGATATATGTAGTATCAAGTAATCCCAGGTGTAACTATACTTTGTAGCATTGCTATTTGCAGCCAAATTGCCAGTAAAACTGAAGTGTAGTGTTGGATACATTTATTTATGGAAAAAAAATCTGACTCATCTTTCTGTGAGATGGGAAACACAGCAGAGAGTTGAAGTGATTTAGCACAGCTTCTGAAGTGCAGGGCTGTACCTATGTAAAGAATATTCTCAATACACCTGAGTAAGCTACAGGGACATGCCACTCCAGGCTGTCCTGAAGCTTTGGAGACATTCCACTTAGGACTTACCTAGACAAGTCCTTACCTTATCAGTTCCCTTCAGGTGTCCTACACAGGATTGAAACATTCCATTGAAATATTCTAGAACAATTTTTTTTTTTGGCTTATAAATTATGGCTTCTATAGTTTCTCCTTCAACTAGCTAGGAAAGAGGAATGATTGAAAGCACTCAATATATTCAAACATTATGTGACATAGGAGTTATCATTCCCACCATTTCAAATGGGTTACCTAAAGTGCCTTAGGTTGTATTATAAGTAAACGGAAGAGGTGGAATTCATTATCAGAAGTATTCCTCAATGGATAGACGGATGGATGGATATAGAAATAAATGTGTAGGTGGGTAGATGGATGGGTAAATAAATGAATGGATGGGTGAATAGGTTGATGAGTTTTCAGCTCTTTGCTTTAATTTGGGTCTTCATTTTTTAAATGTGAGGGATACCTTCTTTGACTCTACCCGAAAAGGGGGAGGGAATGCTAACTATGTGTTCAAATCAAATCTTGGAAGCCATATAATCTTTAGAAATGTATTGACTGTCAAATTTTATAGCTAAACTGGCCAGCTATATAAAGAAGAGAGTGCAATAATATAGACATTGGAATGAAACTATTTATTTCTTGAGTTGCAAGTGACCATATAACTCACAAGTAATGCTGAAGTCTGTGTATTCCAGGAGATTCATGTGGCATTGTATCATGGAGAATGGCCCATCATTCATTTGCTGGGCTTCCTTTGGTATGCCCAACCTGAGCATTTCATTGCATAATTTCTTTTCTCTTTGCAGAAATGGAAATGCAACTGTGATTTTCTGGCAGCAGATCTGTCTGTCTTGGAATAACAATGTTTTAAGAAGTGTTTGGATACTTGTCTCTATTTGACAAATGCCAAAAATGATAAGCAGACAATAGGGGCACGCACACTGATGTTCTCCACCACCCGTCATGTGTCCAGATCCCCCAGAATCCAATGGTCACCTTGTTACACATCACAGCCCCCAAACTGCACCCAAAATAACATACATTTATACTTTTTAAAACATAGGAGTAAGTAGCCCTAGCTGTTGCGGCTCATTGGATTGAGTGCCGACCTGCCAACCAAAGGGTCGCTGGTTCGATTCCCAGTCAGGGCACATGCCTGGGTTGCAGGGCCAGGCCCCAGTAGGGGGCACATGAGAGGCAACCACACATTGATATTTCTCTCCCTCTCTTTATCCTTCCCTTTCCCTCCTTCTAAAACTAAATAAATAAAATCTTTTAAAAAACATAGAAATAAATAATCACATAGAAAGTCTTCCTACTGTTAATAGGAAGTCTTTTTAATACATTAATAAATGTATTGTCATGCGATATGCATATTTATATAGTAAGGGCTGTATAAACTATTCTAGCTCGGTATCTACAAGTTGGCTTGGTTCGAGGCCCTCCCTACCTGGCCCAAATATTCAAGGAGGACACTGGGAGCTTGTTCACCAGCTCCAGGCAGCCGGGCAGCTGTTCGGATGCAATGAGGCAAGGACTCCACATGGGGCAGTCAAACCTGGGCCGATGCCCTGATGGGGCCCATCCTCACCCCTGCTCCGCCATGCACTAAGGCAGTTTGGGGAAGATCACAGTGATGTCCTTCCTATATTATAATGACACTCCATCTTATATGTATGTCATAATTTATCTTAACAACACCATTTTTGGTTCATTTAACTGTCTTTTTTTAAAAAGTCACGTAGAGTGTACATTAGAAAATTTTCTGTGAAATGAACTAGGTGTTTCAAATTTATGTAATCCTAGTGTCTGCTACAGAGACCTCGTTTTTTATGATCTTAATAAAACAATTGGCTTTAAACACTCCATTTCATAACATGCAAGAAGTCCAAGACTCTTCCTCCTAGCCAATGCCTGCAAATTTCTCAGGATGCTGAACTTCTCAAGTTCATATACTATTCCAGAAGCCTTTCACTTGTGTGTCTCTTCACCATCTTGAATGTGCTTACCTTGTTCTGCCTTTAAATTTCCTAGGTAGAAGAAAATGCGGGTCTGATTTTGCATTTTAGTAGTTAGAAAGCAACTCAAATGACTTTTATAAGGTCTTCCCTATTGAAGATTTGGCAAGAGAGAGATTCATCAGCCAGCACCCCAGTGGGCACTGAGTGTCAGGGCTGCCTGCTTCCTGACAGCCCCGTGCAGACATCTGGCTCTCCACGACCCATTTTGCTTCATATGAGTTCTCAAGATCTATCCATGTATCACAAATGGCAGTATTCCATCTTTTCTTGTGGCTGAGTAGTATCCCCTTGTGTATATCTCATAGACACAGACAAGAGTATGGTGTTTACCAGAGGAAAGGGAGAGTGAGGTGTTCATAAAGAGTAAAAGGGGTCAAATATATGGTGAGAGAAGGTGGTTCACTCTGGCTGGTGGGCACACTATGCAATATACAGATGATATATCACAGAATTATACATTTGAGACCTACGTAATCTTACTAACCATTATTACCACCAATAAATTTAATTTAAAACATTAAAATAAATTTTTAAAAGAGCTTAATTCTTTCTCTCATTAATGTGCTCTGGGATGTGATGGACCACCTTGCCCTGGGCTTGCCCTTCAGAAGCATGTAGATCTGGCAGAGATTCCACATTTCCTTTCCTTTCCTTCTGCCCCATCCGCCTCTCGGCTCCATCTCTGTCAAGGGAGCGGGTAGCAACGTTTGTTGTGTCACTCTTGTGCCTCTTCCCTGAGGGACAGAAACAGCTACTGCCAGTTTGGGTTTGAAATACCACCTCCTTCCTAACCCCCTTTCCTGCATGTAAAGCATCTTATGCTTCGTAAGCTCTTATTGAGTATTGGAGGTGAGGATGATGTCAGGACAGAAGGATCATGAATAAGACCAAAGAATAAAAGACAGTAACTGGTGTAACAAAAGCTGGATTCCCAGGCCAGGAAATCATATTCCTAAACACTCCTGATACCTAAGAACTAAACACCCTTATACTGTGAGTATGGAAAGTGCAGAAACCTCTACTCTCTAAGCCTGAATAACTGCCCTCTTGCCCTTCACAGCTGATGTCTGCCCACCCCCTCAGTCCCCTTCCTTCCACACACCCAGGCACCTGTGAGCTGGGAGAGCATCTCTCTTGCCGAGGCAGAAGCACAGATGCAGGAAGGCAGTGATTTCAGAAGGCTTATTTTAGAAACAGAAAACGGCTTCCTGATGACAGGCTGGTTGGAGGAGGTTTGCATCTCATTGGTTATGCTGGCAGATCACCCTCTGCTGATCTGTTTTGTCATTTTGTTGTCTGTTGAGGAGAAAACAAAATGTTGGTGAGCAGCTGGTGGCAGAATTATGTTTTATGTACAAAATGTGGGAGGAAATCCTGGCCCAGTTCTGTAATTGCCTGATTGGATCAGGGCGGGGGAATGAGTTATACATTTATCTGAATTAAACGTGTTTGCCTCCTCCTGGTTTCATATGCCCGTCTACGATGTGAATTTCTTGGATCAATTAGACAACTGTCTAATATATCATATTACTTTGCTTTAGTCACTTGAGTTGTATGCTTCTTTTTTACTTTATTTTAAAGTTATAGTTTGCACTTAATGTAAACTATTAATTTCACATACACAGTATAGCGGTTAGACAATCTACTTTACAAAGCATTTCCCGAGATATTTCAGATACCTACCTGGTGCCTTACATAGTTATTACAATGTGGTTGACAGTATTTTCTGTGCTTTTTCACACCCCCATCACTATTTTGTAGCTACCAATTTGTATTTCCAATCCTTTAAGGGTTGTATGTATTTGTTCTCTGAACTGTTTATGACAATTGTATTTCATGTTAATTACATATGTTTAATTGCATGCTATTTGGTAAAGTGTTATCTACACTAGTGTATATAATTGTAAAAAAATTTGTTTCTTTGAAAAGTCAGCTGAAACTCATTAAAGCTAACAAACTAAAAACATTTCTATTAAATATGGTAAGAGTGCTGCTGGTGGAAGTGGCGCTCTTTCACGGGATCACGAGAGAAGCATTTCACAGGCCCACGCATGGGAGGCTACGGTGCGGTAAGGTTTATTTGGGTGGAAATAGAAGGATGCCCCTGGGTTATCAGTTCCCTATCTCTGTCTGTTCCACCATGGAAAAAGTCCAATTTTGTCTTTATTAAAGCCAAAACAAAGGCCAGAGTCCAGAGTTTCTGGTTCGTATTAAAGCTTAGTCCTTTGGAAACCATGACGTCTGCCCCAGGCCCACACAGCTACTAGACCTGCATGGTTGCATGTGTTCCTAGGTGAGGGAGAGAAAGGCTTTGTTCCCTGGGATTACATTATCCTGGGCTTGGAAATGACCAGGGGCTTTTCCAAAATAACCAGTCGACTTCCCAAGGTTTCACAGGGTCTGCCTCCTAACCAACGAATCCTTTCCGTTGCCATTTTGGCACCTCCCCCTGCACCAGTTTAACTTTTAATGCACACGTGTTTACTTCCCTCACTGCTCCGTCTCTTCTCTCAGCCATCTGCAGGGAATGGACTTGTGGTTCTCTGGGAAAAGTGTGTAACTATAACTTTTTGGTGAAGGAAGCAGGCTCATGCTCCCCAGTTGATTATGCTTAATAATGTCTGATTCCCTTGCTTTCTTCCCTTATTAATATCTAACTACCTACACTAACAGTTCCTCTTTGGTTTCAAAGGGCAAAGCCTCTTTGGTTTTGGGGTCAGGATGCCACTGCCCAGTGCCTAAGGAACAAAGCCACTCATTGTCATAGGGGCTTGGCCAACCCTCCATGACAGAGATGAGGGCATCCCCCCAGGCAGTAGAGGTGATGCTGCCATCCCAGTGGTCCTGGAGGGCCAAACATCAAACCAAAGAGGATTATTCTGAAGCCTTAAGACTTGCTAGAATTTGCCGATAGGTTTTGAATTTGCTTGGGATACTTTATTCCTTTCTTTCTTTCAATTTATGCCTTTTAGAATGTTTTATCTCAGACCCAGTGCTGTATTTTAGAAGCACATAACTTGTCTGGTTTCACAGGGTCATAACTGAAGAGAAATTTTGCATCAGGTAGAATCCTACTTTTGGTCTCGTTCATGCCTGATTTAGTGATATTTAGATGGGACTTTGCATTTCAGAATTTAGAATTGATAGGAAAATGAATTAAGACTTTGAGGCTGCTGGGGTGGAATAGATGTATTTTGCATGTAAAAAGGACATGAATTTTTGGGGGGGAGTCCCATGGATAAAATATAATGAACTAAATGTTCCCCTGAAATTCTTATGCTGAGGCTCTAACTCTCTGTGTGGCTGTATTTGGAGAAAGGGCATCTGTGGAAGGCATGATGGCTAAATGCATCCATAAGGGTAGAGCTCTGATTCAATACAATCAATGTCTTTAGAAGAAGATGCACTAGTGAATTTCCTCTCTCCAAATGTGCCCCCCAAAAGCCCATGTGAACAAACAGAGAGAAGGTGGTTGTTTTACAAGCTAGAGAGAGCATCCTCACCAGGAATCTAATCAGCCAGCATATTGATCTTGAGATTCTCAGCCTCCAGAACTATGAGAAATAAACATCTGTTGTTTAAGTCCCCAGGACGTGGTATTTTGTTACGTCAGCCCGAGCTGGCCAGTGCACCCTGGCTACAGTGTGGAGGAGGTCCGGGCCAGGAGAAAGGAGAAGGAAATCATTTTGGGAGCTGCTGTAACAGTGCAAGAGAAAACCACTGACAATCAGAACTAGGGCAAGGGCAGCTGGAGAAAAATAAAGCAAGAGACAATCTTTAGTAGTATTCCCAAGGACAATTATAAACAGAAACCACTGCATTAATGAAAGAGAAAACAAGAAATGTTCACCCCTTCACTTTAGTACACCCCATTTGCCACACATTCTTCCTTTTGAGTAGAATATGAGCAAGAAAGGGTGAAGTTACTTTTGTTAGTTACTCTTCATCATTCTTTCCTTAGTTTACCCTTTTTCAGATGAGGATGCTCTAATTGCATTTTCCAGCACACCAGCCTATTGAAAACACCATTATCAGACATGTGAGGGTGTTTGGGGAATATTCGGTGTTCTCATCTGAGTGGTTTTGAGACCTTCATCGACTCTCTTCCACGTTGCAGGCATTTTAAATTAGGGAAATGAAGAAGAGGATGTGGGCGAAGAGAATGATTAGCCCAGATTTCCTAGGAAAAGCCTGAGGTGAAGCAAGCACGCTGATATTTCCTTTAGGAGGTGTAACCACAGGGCGTACAGAGAAAAACATGGAAGGATGGGGAAAAAATACCAGCTGGCCCCACTCCAAGAAGCAACACAGCCAGCACTCAGCACAAGGAACACTACACTTCCAGACAGCATTCAGAATGTCTGTGCCTCAGACACGCACGGGAGCCACGAGTCAAACAAGAATTCATCCTCCAGGCCTCTTCTGTTTCCTGTCCCACACTGGTAAAGTCTGCCTCTCAGAGAATTTAGCCCTGACTCCCATGAGCACTCTGGCTTGCATCACCTGACACCTTTGGACAGCTCTTGGGAAGCCAGATTTGCTGCTCTGCCCTGAGACACATGCTCCACTTGAGGCCAGGTGCTGTATGAGGAGCTGAGGACCTCTGGCCATGGCCTCTGGTAGGGAACTGTAGAGCTTTCTGGGAGCTGGTCAAGGTGTACCTGATAGTAGAGAAGATGCAGAAGCTCCCCTGTGAGGCACGGTCCTGGTAATGGGTGGTAGCACCCAAGAAGTGACCGATAGCACTTGTGGAATATTTTACAGTTCATAAAATCTCCCATATGAACCCATTCCTTTGATTCATAGAGCTCCAGAAGGGCAGCTCCTGAACTCCTGGAGCTTTCTGGACATTCCTGGTCGTTTGCTTGTCTGAGAAAGCCAATGCGAAGAAAGAGAGCCTTCCAAGGTCAATGAGGGAGGGTTGGGCTTGACCCTCACACTACGACTCAAAATCAAGGATGCGCCTCTACCTCAAGAGGCTCTCAGGGGTGGAAGGAGAGAAGGTGGTATGGAGAAGTTAATCCAGCTATATCTGTAAGATACCATTTGTTTAAAAATACCTGAAGCAAATATAGCACATTAACATGTGTCAGTCAAATACCACCCCCAAAAGGGCAGAGTTATTTGTCTGTTTGGTTTCCGGCCATATCCCCAGCCCTCAGCTTATCCACGATCAATAATGCTGACTTAATTAAAATGGGAAATCTAGATGTTGCTGTTATAGGGATCTATTGTATTTTCTTTTCTGTATGTTAATGTTTTATTTCATTGTTGTTTTAGGATGAAATCTATTATCAGATGAGATGGTCAGGATGGAGGCTTAGCAAAATGGAGGGCTATTAGAAGATAAAATCTGACAGATTTATCAAGCACTTCTCAACAAAGGTAGACACTTTACTTTTACTATTGCTATTTATCGATAAACAAATGATTGCACAAAATCAAAATGATTGCAAAGGTCGGAAAGTAAAGATTGTGTTTGGGACTCAAACTCATCACCTGTAGAAGCATCTCCTGAGAAGAACTTGGACTTTGAAGTCAAACAGACGTAGAGTTAAATCCTAACATCACATACTTTTATGTGTGGAGGGATGGAAGTTATTTATGGATATCGAAGTGTTTAATAATATTCATTCCATTAAAAAAAGTTGAGTGTCTATGCCAGATCTCATTATTTATTAACATATGCCAAATACTATATTAAACATCATCTTTAAATCTTCATATAGATTCTCAAGATAGACAGATTAAAAATGGTACATCAAGGATGTTCTGTGACTTGACAAGATCATGCAGTTAGTGGCTTACAAGAAATTGCAGGAGGGGTGGCCTGTGGGGCTTCCAAGGTCTCTGCCTCTCACACCAAACATGGAGAAGAGGCAGAGTCGTAGCTGTCAACCCAGGTCTGTCTTGTTTCAAAGCCTTTTGTTCATTCTCTCTCTCTAACTCCCTCTTTCTCTTTCTTCCCCCCCTCCTCCTCCTCCTATTCCTTTTTCTTCTCCTTCTCTTCCTCCCCCTTCTCCTCCTCCTCTTCTTCTTCTCTTTTCTCTCTCTCTCCCCCTTCACCAAGCCCCTCCCCCCCTCCTGCTGTCTCTTTTCCTCTAGGACCTGGACCGTTGATCTGACATCTTTATCTTGTTCTTGGCTATATGAACAAAGATATTAACTCAGCACCTTTCCATCTTAGAATTCCTATGGGGATATGATCCTTACATGTGCACCAGTCTTCACTCTCTGTTATTATGTCCTAAAGGCTGCACACACTAGTTCGTCCGTTGTTTGATAGCTCATATCAAGAAAGTCTTAAGAATTTCAAATGTGATTTTCCTAATGGGTTAAAAATAATCACATTTTGGACACCAAACAATCCTCCTCTAACTTGAATTTTTTGCATTTGTTTTGTTAAAGTAGAAAACACAGCCAGTTTAAAGATTTCTGGAAACTTCCTTTCTGAGAATAAAGGAATCCAGTTTATAAAGAAGTATTATATTTGTTTGTTTTCTGTGGAGTCTTTTATGTCCACAGCCAGTGGGAGAGTAGCCTGAGGAAAAAGCTTAAGCCAGCCTTAAATATTTCATTTCCATCTTCAAGTCTCACATGTGAGGAGATGTTTGGGGTGGCCTCACGTATGACTTCAGCAACCAAAGAAGTCCAAAAGCTTGTCTTTCTTTTCTCTCTCACATGTCATGGGACTTTCGCTTGCTATTTATCTCCCAAACCCGACTCTCTACAGGAACTAAAACCCCATTATTCTTAAATGGTCTGGTTTGATGTCGCCCTGCAGAGAAGTCATTACGATTCTCCAGGGCAATTTGCTTCCTGGACTAATAATGCTCCATTAGCATCTTTCAAAGCCAGAGGAAAATCTGTTCTAGGAAAAGGGGGAGAGGTAGCTAAAAGGGAAAAGCAGAATGAACTATGTCCCCCTTGCTTTATGTAATCCTTTGCTGACACAGGGCTTCTCAGTTAGACAGCCCTGGCCTCCCTATTTACTGCTGGTGAAGGACTGAGGTTTCCATCCAGCCGAGGAGCAGGCTGGTTGCTTTTGTCGGCTCCTCCTGTCGGCAAGCACACAGAAGTGATCCTCAGACATTTCCAACCCATGAACAACCCAGGCGTGATCGAGAAAATTGGTAAACTGAATGTGGTTTCAGGAAATGGAGAGTTTGCTCTAGTTACATGATATTAACTATTGATATCACAAAACCTTGGTTTTTAATCTATTAAATGTTTGTGACAAATATATATTTGTATCTTCTTACAAGTCACACTAATTCTTAATTGTATATGTATATGAATTTGCTTATGTGTGCATATAAATTGCATATATGTGTAAAGTCACACACGTACAACACATGCACACACATACACACATCAGAGGTATACATTTCCTTGTGTTTTCATAACTTTTTTCATCTCTTGCTCTTGCTTTATTTATGTTGTGCTGATTCGTCGACTGCTGTGGTGTTGATGAGGTGCTGGGTAGAGACTACAGAGATAAGATTAATTTGTACATTTAACGGCTAGGGGATACTTGCTGAAGAAGCACGATACATGTTGGGAAGTACAAGTGTAGAAGCACGATATAGATTGGGAAAGCTCTAGCTCTCTGGGCTCTTAGCGCCTTAGAGACTCTCAGAGATTGTGAGTACGAGCCCACGGCAGTAATGATTTAACGTCATTCTTTAATTATTTCTAGATTTTGGACTGCCTGTATCCTGAAGAGAGAAATTATTAAGCAGTAGATGAGCTTTGTGAGAGTACATATATATTAATGAATAGATACCTAAGTATACACACCCAGATTACAGATGCAATTTAAGAGTGGTGTCTTATTCTTTTTGAAGCAATTGTGAATGAGATTGTTTTCTTAGTTTCTCTTCCTGATTGTTCATTGTTGGTGTCTAAAAATACAATAGATTTCTGGATATTTATTTTGTATCCTGCTAAATTGATTGGTTCTAGTAGTTTTTTGGTGGAATCTCTAGGGTTCTTTATCATCTCATCTGCACATAGTGGCAGTGTTCCTTCTTCCTTTCCAATTTAAATGCTTTTCATTTCTTCTTGTCTGATTCATGTGGCTAGGACTTCCTGTCCTATGCTAAAATGAGAGTGATGAAAGCAGACATTCTTGCCTTGTTCCTAATCTTCAAAGAAGCACTTTTAGATTTTGCCCTTTGAGTATGATGTTGGCTCTGGGTTTGTCGTACATGGCCTTTCTTACACTGAGGTACGTTCCCTCTATTCCCACTTTGCTGAGAGTTTTTATCATACATGGGTGCTGGATTTTATCATATGTTTTCTCTGTATCCATTGATATGGTTTTTATCGTGTGGTTTTTATTATTCATTTTGTTAATGTGGTGTATCAAATGTTGGCAAGGATGTAGAGAAAAGGGAACCCTCAAACACTGTTGGTGGGAATGCAGCGTGCTGCAGCCACTGTGGAAAGCAGCATGGAGATACCTCAAAAAATTAAAAATAGAACTGCTTTATGAGCCAGCAATTCCACTACTGGGGATATCTCCAAAGAACACCAAAACGCTTATCTGAAAGGATATACGCACTGCTATGTTTACTGCGGTATTATTTACAATAGCCAAAATCTGTAAGCAGCCCACTATCATTAGATGAGTGAATGAGAAAGTTGTGGTACATTTACACAATGGAATCCTACTCAGCCGTACAAGAGAAGGAAAACTTACCTTTTGTGACAGCACGGATGGACCTGGAGAGTATTCTGCTAAGTGAAATAAGCTAGTCAGAGAAAGACAAGTATCCTATGATCTCCCTCATATGTGGAATCTAACGAACAAAATAAACTAACAAACAAAATAGAAACAGACTCATAGACACAGAGAGCAAACCAACAACTGTCAAAGGGGAAGGGGGTTGGTGGCTGGGTGAAAAAAGTGAAGGGATTAAGCAAAGGAAAAAAACCTCGCAGGCACAGACAACCATACGGTGATTGCCAGAGGGAAAGGGAGCTTCGGGGAGGTAGAAGAGGGCAAAGAGCAGATAAATGGTGACAGAAGGAGACTTGAGTTGGGGTGGCAAACACACTATACCATACATAGATGATGTATTATAGAATCGTGTACCTGAAACCTATATAATTCTATTAAGCAATGTCACCCCAATAAATTCCATTAAAAACATCAATATTTACTACTGGTGGCAAATTGGTGATCTCCATGGTAACAGGAAGGACTATTTTTCTCAACAGGATATATTTGAATAATATATTCATTGTCTTTGGAAACAATGCAATGAATAGAGATGATATTGTATCTTATGAACTATTCCCATGATTTAATTTCAAGTGAAAAGAGTGGCTATGAGCTCAAGGAATACACACTTGGAACCAATTTAGCACTTTGTCCCATAATATTATGAAAAAGACTTCAGGCTTTACAGAGTACCTGCGTTCTTATTTTATCACTTACTGGTTGGATAACCTTGGACTTGTGACTGAGAACCTCTGTGCTTCAGTCTCCTGATCTGTGGGGATAACTGTACGTGTGCTGCAGGCTCGGTGAGAACAATACATAAACTAATACACTAAAGTCTGTACAACAGGCGCCAGCATGTTGTAAGTACAGAATAAATGTTAGCTGCCATCTCACCCAGAAATAATGACCCAGTTTCACTTTCCATTCAATAAAGATGATCTTATGTCCTGCACACAGTGGTTGTAATAATGAAAGAACATATATGTTTTTTAAATTTCTGAGTACAGTGTTTGACATGTAATGTATTGTCTGTCTACAAGGGTGCTTTTCTATTGCTGACTGACATAAATTATGTAGACTGACAAAGTCTGTGACAACTGTAGGCATCACATGTATGCTGCATCTTACAGCTTACAAGCAATTTAATATTGCTTAATTTAATCCTTTTAAATGTCTTATCATACTCACATTCTTAGCCTTTTTTAAAGTTGAGACTCCAAGTGAGTTGTTTAAATGAGTTCTTGAGGTTATGCAGCAATGAATGGAAACTATAAGGGAACTAGGTTGTTCAGCACCCATGATACAATAACTGCATCTGGCACTTAATCCTTATCGTGCTATTTAATCTTTCAAAAATTCCCAAGTTAGAGATCATTATTCATTGGAATCTGTGGGATTATTATCCACAGGAAGCCAAGTCCACTGAAGGCTCAGAGTCTGTCTGTGTACCTATGTCTGTCCGCAGATTCGGTGTGTCGATTCTTTCCACAACACCACATATCATCCTGCGTTCATGCAAGTATTGTGTTTTAATGATGGCCAAGGTCAAAGTCAAGGAGAAGAACAGGATCTGTTCGCTTCGTGCATCAAGTGCGTGAAATGGTAGCCATGTCTGTGAGTTTTGAATCAACACATCTTCCCACCTCCCATTTCCTTCTCCTGCCATAAATTCACTTGTTTTACTAAGAAAGTATTTTTTAAAGGAAAGGAGGGAGAAGAATAAAAGGAAGATGGGAAGGAAGGAAGGAAGGAAGGAAGGAAGGAAGGAAGGAAGGAAGGAAGGAAGGAAGGAAGGAAGGAAAAGAAGGAGGGAGAAAGAAAGAACAGTTAATGAGAGCTGCCAGGTGTGTGTGTGCAGGCGGCCTGCAGTCTCTGGGGTTCTGATCAGCAAAGCCATCCCTTTTATCTCCCAGCGCCTTAAGCTACTGTGATCTGTTCAGCCTTCTGTGACTACATATGTCTTCAAGCAGAGTGATCGTTCCTAACAGCATGAACTTCGCATTATTGTCCCCCCTGCCTTTTGAATCACTCTAAATTAAGCAGCGGCTATGTGCACCGCCAGAGAAAAAAATTGCACGGCCTCAGTTGAACTAACCAAAGTATACTGTGTTTTAAGATCTTCCCAAGGAAAAAAATAATAAAAGGAGAGAGGGAGAGAGAGAGAGAGAGAGAGAGAGAGAGAGAATCTAGCTCCTTTCTCTAAAAATAGCCCAAATAATTCTGTTTTCTTCATGCAGGCTTTAGTACCAGGAAATCAGAGCTAATAAGAGACAAGTACAATTATTTGTTCAAACACAACCCTGTTTGATTCACTGTCAATAGAAAGGAGGATGTGGAATACTCAATAAGACAAAAAGGAGTTCTTCAGCTTGGATCCTGTTCCTAAGGCACAAACATCAATGACAATATTGGAAAACAAGAGGTAGCAGAAAAAGAAGAAAAAAAAACAGGATAAAAGGCACTTGCTGAGAATTATTGCTAAGTTGTTTCCAGTGAGAGGTGAGCATCAGTGAGTGCTGACACAGGCCCTGTCCGGTTTAAATGCACAGCCGCGTAGGAGCTCTTCTCAAGACATAAGGGTAGAGGGGGTGGTACCAGAGGAGGGGGCAGAGGCTGGATCAGAGCCCTGGTGTGAAGGTAGACAGCTTCGCACCCCACCTGGAAGATGTCTCTGATGCCTGAGTCAGCCACATGGGTGTTGCTCCAAACTGTGTGGCTAGTGGCCAGGGGTTTGTGTGCCTCTCACTTTCCTCACTTGAAAGCAGAGGTTTGTTGTTTAATGGATTTCTCTTCAGCACCTCCTACATGCACAAGTGCTCTGCTAAGTATGCAGAGACAGAAAGAGAGGGACGAGGTGGCCAGGAACTTGGACGGCCCCTCCAGCAGCTCAGCATGGAGTGTGGGAGTGAGTCTTGCTCAGACAAGATCAGGGAGCAGAGGAAGCTGGTGCACCGTGGCGGGCCCACTTCACTGGTACAAAAAGTGCAATTAGAGTCAGTGTACTGTCTTCTGAATCTGGATTTGCATGAATGTTGAAAGGTTATAATGGAGCCCTTCATTGGCCCCTTCACTCCTCCACTCCCCTCCCAACCAGTTCCTTTTAACATTCCACTACAGCTGCCCCGCTGGCCCTGCCCTCCTCACTCACCTGCAATCTGGATCCCATACATTATTAGACCGTGAATTCAACCATGTTACTCTCCTTGCTTAAAACCCTTTTAGTCACACACGGTCCATGCTTTTCTCTTTAAGATAAACTCCCAACAGTTTTTAACAAGATTTGCAAGAACTTTCATGGTCTGGTCCCTGTTTTTACCCTCTGCCCCACCACCTCCTGGCCAGCTTCCCTCTCTGGAGCTAACTGAAGTTCTCCAGACAGACCGTGGATTCCCTCTCTCCAGATCTTTGCATGTATTCTTCTCCCTCTCTCTTCAGAAAACACTCATCCCCTTTCTCTGTGACAGGTACATACTATTCTTACATCGAGTCTCATCCAAGATACCACTTTCTCTAGAAGAGTCTTTCTCTACCCTGGGTGTAAGTTGGCACCTTAAAGGAACGTCACCTTAGGATCAGCAAAAGAAATATCGCATCTCATCCTCCCCTTGAATTTGGGTCTTTCTGGAGAGATTAAGCAGCAATACGCTTTAAAAGCTCCTTAGATGATTCTCCTGGGTAGCCTGGGTGTAAGAGCTCCTGGTACAGATGGACCTCTCAGGCAGGGGTCTGCCAACTTTCTGTGAAGGGCTATGTCGGCGACACCTGTCACGATACTCAGTTTTGACACTGTAACTTGAAAGTAGACATACACATCATGTACAGAAATGGTCATGATTGTGTTTCAGTGAAATTTTATTTACAAAACTAGGGAGCATTTTACATTTACCTTTCAGCCAGAAGGTTTCCACACCAGATGCCGTTGTCTGTATGCATGACCACTCCCACGCTACATGGTAACCCCCTTGGGGGCAGAGGCTGTGTCATCCTCACCCTCAGAAGTTTCCACTCCCAGCACAGTGTCTGACGGCAGCTGGGACTCAGTGAGCTTGGTGGGGGAGTACCTGAATAAATGAATCTACGGATGGGAGTGAGCAATCTTAAATCCTGTTACAAAGCTGGGTTCCTGTCAAAAGCGCTTCTGGCTGTGATTTAAGAGTCAGGCTGGGTAACATGTCAAGCAGTCATTTAAAAACCCCATGTCACAATTACAGTTGATCGTGGAGTTTTATTTTTAACATTTTTCCCATTTCTAACATTCTATAGCATGTGAATCATTTCCTAGAAAAGTGCTATTGACAAATAGTTATTTAGACAAGAAAATTCCACCCGGGCTTCCTTTCCTTTGTTCTCTAAAGTCTCACATGAAAATGTGTCAAAGGCAGACAAACAGACAAAGAACCCTGCAAGGGTACTAACACCGTTCAAGGCTTTCAAAAACTATATATATATATATATATATATATATATATATATATATATATATATATATTACTCCCAGGTATCCATCCATCTTAGGTTCCGATAGCTGATTGATCCTTCATAAACGGTACCTTGGATAAGATCCCTCTTCCCAAAATTCTTCCAAAGTTAGCTGTTTCCTCAGACTAAAGTCCAAAAGTATCAGCTTAGCCTCAGATCATCCACACTCTATCCCGACACATTTATGTTGAGAAGGCACATCCTCAACAGCTCCTCAAAGCGCTGCCTTCACTTTGGTCGACCAGAATGTAGACTGCAAGGTGAGTATAGGGTCCACAGTAGTGAACACAACTTGTCTTTGCACAGAGGGAGGGAGATCTCTCTCTCTCTCTGTCACACACACACACAGGAGAAATTGTGATCTACTTTAGAGTTAATAAATTACTTCCCATATGATTATCCATGTGATCTTGAACACGTTATTTAACCTGTCTGAACTTTAGTTTCTAAATCCGCAACATCACCTGAGTCATAAAGCTGTCATGAGGATTAAGAGATGATGGATGCTGGGTATTTAGCATTCTATCTGGCATACAGACAGCTCCCCACTATCACCACTAATTTGTTATTATGTTTATATTCTCTGACTCTCTCCAAAACCTAGAGAGATACTCAAGGCAGAGATAATGCTCCCTGTCTGGTCAGTGAGAAAACAAAAGCCCAAAAAAGTTAAGGGCAATTGCCCAAGATCACAGAGCAATAAGCCGTGATGAGACCTAGGCCTTCTGATGCCTGGGAATTTTCCCATCAGACTCTGCTCTTTTTCAGACTTTACCTATAATATAATAAAGTAACTCATGGGTTATTTTGAATGAAATGGTACTAACATGAGATTTGCTGGGGGGGGGGGGGTTGTTGTTGTTGTTGTTTTTATTTTTATTTTGGGTAGAACTACAAGGTAGAAGAAGGTAAATATCTGGGGTCACTGGGTCTGCCCTTAGCAAGCTGTCATTGAGCAGACAAATGATCCTCTGGCCCTACGCCTGTAGTCCTTCATCTATAAACAAAAAAGATTGGGCAAGATTATTTTTAAGGTACCATGGAGTTCCAGCACTTAGGTTTCCTAGATCTCAATTATTCATGCTAATAGACAGAGGAAGTACGAGGGTAATTGAAATTCACAGATAATCCTTCAAGTTGTCTCTGAATCCTCGCCCACCAGGACTTCACCCCCCCCTTTCAGTCGCTGACAAGTAGATTGTAATTGACTGATTTCAGCCTGATCTTCCTTCTGATCTTATTTATCCTCAGGAGAAAGTGACTAATGAGTAGAAAATTTGCCAAACAGAGGAGGAAGGGCAGCAATGATCTGTAAGCTGGTTATTTGCTTCTTCCGTTACTGAAACTGTCTCCACAGTTCTGCCTCATGCCCTGAAAGGGGTGCTCCTGAAGGACTTTGCAAACCAAATTTCTGCAAACTAAATCACATGTTCTATGCAGCGGTGAGTTAATGAATTGAATTAAAAGAAACAGACAAAACTCGGGACTGAGGCTTGGCCTGCTCTCCTGCAACCTTTGTGTTTTAGAAAGCCACGTGAGCATCATTCTCCTTTTCCATCACATGCACACAACACCCCAGGTGCCCTTCTGCCCGAGGAAAACGGTAGTGAGCATAAACTCACAGAAGCCCTCGGAATGGCTCGACAGGAATACCTTCAACTCGGATGGCACGGTTTGGAATTTACATGTGGGGGAAAGATGGCTTTAAAATTTAGCAGAATTCCCTCAAAAGGGAAAAACTACTCTGACTACGAAAGTTGGGATAGCTTACAGAGAGAATAAAATTTCAATTAGTAAACAAAGAGTAGAAGATAAAATATTTCCCTAAGTAGAAACCATAAGTCTCTTCAGATTGTGGTTTCTGCAGAATGCAGTGAATGTTGATTTCTGTCCATTAGGAAGCTGCTGTTTTGCTAGGTATAATTACTTGAAAGTGATTTCCAAGCTGGTTATAAAGAAAGCAACTATAAGCCCAGAAAGTAAAGCAACACAGGTACCGTTTAAGGGTGTAATCAGGCACCAAATTCCAGCTTTAGGTTTTGGTGGCCATGGGCCTTGGGGAAATTTTTCCGTATTGTTGTGCCTCAGTTTCCTCATTTGTAGAACAGAGATGACAAAAGTACCTTGTAGGGTATTTCCAGGAAGAATTAAAAAAATGAATATTCATAAAGCCCTTAGAACTGTGTCTCTGTGTAGTGTATGCTGAATACTATCATTCATGAGATTATGTATATCTAAATGTACATTATGTATGCAGATTTTATGTCTGTACATCATCTTCCCTTAAACTTTAAACGCTGATGTGAAATAGAAGCTGTTCTTCCTTCCCCGTTGAGAGGGCAGAGGCGAGTCTCCCGTCCAGCTCTTTCTGACTACCAGGACTCGGCTCATTCCAGACACAGGCACAGGTCGCAGGCCAAGGCCCAAGTCTCGGGGGTGTGGGGGCGGGAGAAGCCTGGCCTGGCTCTGCAGCCGCCCCTCCCCCAGGCTGTCTCGCATCAGCTTTTGTCTTAATCACGACTACTGACCATGTATATTTATGTGATTCTTGCAAGGCTTTGGATGCGTTTGAAAGTCCGTTTTCCTGTCTTCTTTGAAGTGTATTTATTTGATTGCTTGCTTAAAGAAATAAGAAGTTGTCAAGCGCTTGCATAACTTTCTAGAATTTATAGATTATTTACTAGAATAGGAAACTCATCCAGTGCGGCAGGATTAACTTGAAATGGAACTTCTTTTCAGTTTACAAGAACCTTTTTTCTTCTAATGTAAACAATTCACACACTAGCTAATGGAGACAATTCACAATCTAGCTAATGGCCTGTTGCTTCACATCCTCACCTATTGTGGGTTATTTGATTTAAACTGTAGTTTCTCATGAGATTACAAGAGAGGTTGACTAGCTTTTTACATTTGTTGATGATTGGCTTTTCATCTTCTGAGAACTAGCTTTTTAAATATCTTACTCAGGTTTTTATTAAATTATTAATATACTTTTTATTGGTTTTGAGGTGCTATTTGCAGATTAAGAACAACTCATATATTTCAAATATTGTTTTTAGGCTTCAGCCTTTTAAAATACATAAATTCATTATAGTAAACTTTGTTTTGATGCATTCTGAATTTCTTTAATTTCTTAGAACACTTCTTTCACTGAAAGGTTTATAAATATTCTCCAAACTTCTCTTCTACTACTTTAGATTTTTAAAATACTTAAATATTAACCTATTTGGGATGTTTTATATACTCTTAATTGTGTTTCTTTCCATATGACTAATCACTTATACTTGCACTATTTGTTAAGAAAATATTATCTTTCCATAGAACTGAAATGCTATTTTAACGTATATTAAATACCAATTCCTACCCATTTCTGAACTTTATATATTCTTTTTCTTTGACTGATCTGGTTATTCTCATATCCATATGGTTTTAATTATGTGGCTTTATACACAGTTTTAATATCTGGGGAAGAAGAAATCATGCTATCTTTAGTAACCTACTTTGTGTTTTTCTCATTTTAAGATATTTATTGCTATATACACCAGTTTTAAAATTGTAATCAATATAAAATAACATTCTTATTAAAATTGCATATGTTCATTAATTTTTGGAATGATTGACATTTATGTGATACTAGTTATTCATATAGAGGAACAAATAGTTTCTCTCCATTAGTTCAGCTCTTATTTTATGTCCAACAAAAATATTTTGGTTGTTTTCATAGATCGTGTAATTTTCTTGTTAAATTTCTTCTTTGGTGCTTGTAGGTTATGTTTATTGTAAATTGTATTTTTTCATTTTATTTTTCTAACTGGATATTACTAGTATAGGGGAAAATAATTATGTACACTTATCAACTTACTTTATTAATTCTAGTGCTTGATTTTGTTTTCCAAGGGCTTTTCTCCTCTTCCTTTCTTCCTCCTTTCCTTCCCCCTTTATTTCCTTTCTGAAGTCTTCAATCAGACAATATTCAAATGAAAGTTGTTTTACTTCCTGACATACTGATAGTCTTTATCTACTTTTATTGCATTAGCTAAAACCTCCAAAACCACATGTAATATCTGACATCTCTGTCCTATGACTAACTAATGAGAGTACCTGTGAGGGTGTCCTCATTTAATTGGATGTCAAGGAAAATAGTTTTGCTTGTGGAAAATGGTGTTACTCTATTTCTAACTTATGTGGAGTTTTTTTGTGCCAATAATGTTTGCTTTATTAATAGAGTCCTATCTTTTTCCTTCTTTGATATTATTGGTCAGGATGAATTACAGCATAGATTTCTGATACTGGGTGTTTCTATAACCTTGGTAAGAATATATTATTCTTTAGGTATTCTTTGGGATTCCATTTGCTATTTTTTCAAGTTTTAACATTTATATTCACAGTTAAAATTAATATTGTTTCCATCTTAGTATTATGCTTCTGAAGTTTTGATATCAAGTGCATGCTTTATTCCTAAAACAAGTTGGGGAACTCCCATATGCCATTTAGAACATTGAACAAACCTTAGAAGTATCTTTTATTTTAAGGTCAAATGAAAATTTAACAAAGAATTAGAGTATGATTCTTTTTTAATTGGAATATTTTCATCTGCCTTTTTAGACTATTCACATTTCTTACTTCTTTTTGAATATTGGTAGTTTATATTTTGCTAAAAAATATCAACTTACTCTACAAATTCAAATCCATGTCCATGAAATTACATATCTGTGTCCCCATATACTGTCATTTCTCAAAATCATTTTAAAATATTTTTCCAATTTTACTTATTTATATACAATTTATGATTCATAATTTTTCTCTTACCTTCTTCTGAGGTATTTTGTGATTTCCCCTGATTTCTTAAACAAAATGATTACTTCCCTCTCCACATTTTATAACAATGTATTACATAGATCAAGTTATAAATATAATAAAGTACAGAATCATAAACTATTACAAATAAACATATAAATTGTACACAAAGCTATTTCAAGAAGAAAAGAGTCAATGAGAGCAAGAATTCATGAAGAAGTTGGTCGTGAGTGATATGACTTAGTAGTTGAGAGGGATAGGAAAGGAGTAAGATTCCCGAATTATATGAGCTAATAGATATTTCCACAAGGAGACTTCCCAATGAGTTCTTTATGAGACCACCATTTGCATTAAAGGGTATTGAGTTCTTCCTGAAATACAGAAGGACATCTTAGGAATTAATTAAAATCGAAGGATTGTTTCTGTGTCCAGACCCTGGCTTTTGTTAAACTTTCATTGACTTCACTGGGTCTAATAAAACTAGGCTCCCAAACAATGAGAAAAGGGAGAAATGCCTGCTAGGCACAAGGTCATAAGTGAGGCTTGCCATTTTGACAATGAGTCTAGTACTAAACTCACGAAGATGTTGACAAGGTCATGTACTTCTCCTTAAGGTTGAGAGAAGCTTCGTATATCAATGGCCTGTGGGGCAAAAATGCAACTAAATGGAAATATTCGGAGTAAAGTCTCCTATTTGAGATGAAACAGGAAAAAAAGAAGGAGCAGTTTCCTTCAAATATTTCTCTTCAAAAGGGGTAATATATTAAGAGAATATAAAAGGAGAATATTTAGTGTTTTCAAGATGTGTATTAATATTCTATTTATATGAGGCATCAATAGACTTTTCGTGCTCACAAAATAACAACTACCTCTGACCTCAGCCTTTATTTCTAAGACATGTTGCCTCAAATTATGGGATAAATGGTTTCCATTCAGAGGAGAGAACCCAAAGGAAGCATTTTGGTCTGTAAAGAGCCTTTCCCCTTTTTCAGAGGTAAAAGGAAAATGCAAAAGAAAGGACTCTTCTATGCCATGTCAGCGGATATGTGATATTTCCAATTTTCTTTTCATGACCTCTCAGGAAAACACAGTCTCAAAAGTGCTGTTCAACTGGAAAAAAGAAATTGTCCAACAATTATAGATTCATTCAATGTAAGGTGTGTGGTTTCTGGAAAATGCAGCAGCAACAACAAAATGTAGCACCCTCTGTTACCATTTTGGTGAATTATAAAGAATTTCTTGAAGTCCTAGTTCTTTGTAATGAAAAGTATTTTTTGCTAATATATTCCCTAGACATAAGGCATTGTGTTATGTTGAACTGTATGCGTTAGACCAAAATGCTCTCTTGCTCAAACTTGTATAATTCCAGAGACTTCCTGCAAGTTTTATGTACGTGAAGGAATTTGCTTATGGATCATCATGAGGAGGAGTGCAAAGGGACTGCAAATGGAACCCAGCAGGATAAACGCAAGGCAAAAAGAGAAGTGCAGATTGTTGACAATTTTATTCATAAATACTGAAATGAGAAAATCAGTAAGTCTGAATTTGTGTGCCATAGCAATTTTTTAAATGCTCACAGCAATGTATTGAGGCATAATTTACCTGCACTAGAACATAATTGTGCAGCTTAATGCATTTTTCGCAAATGCGTACACCAGAGTAACCCCGCCTGGTTAGGATATAGAACACTGTAGTCCAAAAGTTCCTGTCTGCCTTTTCATTTAATTCTACCAAAAAGCAATCATTATTCTGATTTCCATCATCATTGATTAGTTCCGTTTGTTCTTGAAGTTTATATAAATGGCATTATAAAATAGGTAACCTTTTGTGTCTGTCTTCTTTTACACAACATATTTTTAGAATTATCTATGTTGTTATACATATTAATGATTTATTTTTTATTGGTATTTCATTGGTTAAATATTCTACAGTGTGTTTATCCATTTCTCTATTTATAGACATTTTGGTTCTTTCCATCTTTTAGTTATGACTAGCAGGCCTAAGACAATTCTGAAAAATTCTTTTTGTGGGTACCTTTATCCATTTCTTTTGGTTATATAGTTAGGAATGGACTTGTTGGATTATATAACATAGTGATTTTTTTAAAAAATAATACAATTAAGAAAAGTTTCAGCCCTGGCTGGTGTAGCTCAGTGGATTGAGCGTGGGCTGGGAACCAAAGGGTCCCTGTTTGATTCCCAGTCAGGGCACATGCCTGGGTTGCAGGCCAGGTCCACAGTGAGGGCCATGTGAGAGGCAACTATACATTGCTGTTTCTCTCCCTGTCTCCCTCCCTTCCCCTCTCTCTAAAAATAAATAAATAAAATCTTTAAAAAAAAAAAGTTTCAATTATAGTACAAATATTGTTTATTTTAATTCAAACACAGCATAGCAAAAGTGAAAAATAAACCACAACTAATATTAATGTAGTATTTATCTTTCATGACATTTTGTGTAAGTTGCAATAATCTATAGGCATCTGTGTATGTATTTGTGCATAGACATTGTATATATATGCATACATATACAATAGAAAGATAAAACATATTACATTATAAATTGTTATTCAAGCAATAATGTATTTGCACACTCATCTTACCCTTTTACGCATATAACAATCCATCTTAGACATTTTTTATCTCGGTGTACTTAGATATTTTTCATTCTTTTTAATGACTATATTCACGCATTTACTCATTCTGCAAATATTTATTTGTTTTGTTCAAGCACCATCCAAGGAGCTTCAGATAAAACCATGATGTATATAGCAAAATTCATTCCCTTAGGAATTTACATTTTAGCAGAAGTAGATAAATAGTAAATGTGTAAATATACAATTAACGCTGCAATTAACTTCTTGGTAAATATCATTATGAACATGTGTTAATATTTCTGCAGGCTAAATCCCCAGAAATGAAATTGATGAATTAAAATACACACATTTTAAATTTTGAAATATCAATTGACAAATATTGTCTTAAAACTACTGAAATCAGCTAGTTGGGGCAATAGGCAGAATGATGTGCCCCGAAGACATGTGTGTTTAATCCCCAGAACCCGTCAATATGATAGCTTACATAGCAAATGGGACTTTTTAGATGTGATTAAGTTAAAAATCTTGAGACAGAAGAGTTATCCTGGATTTATCCAGATGGGCCTGATACAATGACCAGGTGAAAGAGAAAAGAAGGAAATTTAGTGCCCAAGGGATGCAATATGAGAAAGAGTCCACTGGCCACTGCTGGCTTTGAAAATAAATGGAAAGTCACCTCTTGAAAACGAGAGCAATCTCTAGAAGGTGGAGACGAAGAAAATGGATTCTCCCCTGGAGCCTCCAGAAAGAAATCCAGCCCTGCCGACACCTTGATTGTAGCCTGAGACCATTCAGACTTTTGACCTCTAGGGAAGACTTTTTGTTGTTAGGCCACTAAGCTCGTGATAATTTGTTATAGCAGCAGTAGGAACCTAATACGCTGAGCAAGGAATCCTACTGTCAGGGCAGGCTGACGTCTGTGTGCGGGAGCTGGGCGTTCTCATTTTACAGCCTCTCCCCAGACACTTATTTGTCATGAGAGCTCGAGCCAGCCAGCATCTCTGTGCCTGCATTGCTTCATTCTGAAATTCGGTGTGATTTTAATAGTATCTACTTCATAGTTTCTTTTGTGTTCCTGTGACTTTTTAAAAAAGAAATGAGTTTGTATACAAAAAATAAATGTTTACAACAAATCCTGTTATACAGATCCTTCTATGTAATAGCTATTTTTATCACAATTATATAACTATTTCATTGTTCTCTACTATAGAGCAGAACAAATTACAAACTTCTGGATATATTATGAGTAATATTTTTCTTATATTGCTTTGTCATATGATAAATGGTAAATATGGGGGTGTGTGTATATATAACCTTAACTCATCAGCTATGATTTCCATTTATGAATGTATAAACACACACATACACACAGGATATGTACAAATACAGATATAGATATTGACACATGAAAGCAATGGGCACCAGACATGGAATAATGGAAGTGCTCAATAAATGTTATTTTGAACCAGCTCAGAGTTGCACAGGATTCATGGTGAGTCCAGTCCACTGAGGGCCAAGAATATCTGCTTCTTTATCTTCTGAATTTCATCCAGAAAATAAAAAATGAAGAAAGCACAGCCAGGAAAAGCAGTAAAGCTTACTCATGCCCAGGGGCCGATTCATTTCAGAAAAATAACATGTGTTAGAACTTATTTTTCTTCCCTTTCCTTGGAAGCAGGGCATTTTCCAGAAGACACAGGAGTGGTCCTCTTCGCTTATGCCCTGAGAGGCCTTGAAAGACCCCCGGAATCCTCACCAGGTCTGTGTTTTCACTTCTTTGTGTCTTCGGTGGCAGCAATGACATGCAATCTTATCTCCTGATCACCAGTTGCTGGTTTCATCAAGGACACAGAATTGTAGCTGCTCTTTGGTCTGGATTACAATAGTTTTAAAGCAGGAAGCAAGCCAGAGGGATTGTTAGCCATTCTTTCAAGTTTTCTCAATGGGAAATGCCAGTTGCTCTCCTCCTCATGAATCCAAGCATAGGGACTGTGTTCTCGAGACTTCTGCAGAAGGCAGGACAACACCCTGATGAATATGGGGTTGGAACCAGAGAAGGATCCCAAATAACTGTGTTCTGGGCCAGGTTTGTCTACTCACAGACTTTGGGACATTGGCCAAACCCTGACACTGTGGGTGTCCCCGCAGTTCACTCTGTGATCAACACTCCCCATGCTACCTGAAGGCTGCTGGGAAACCAAATGCAAGGACCCAATGACCATGTTTAGTCCATTTTACTCAGGTCTCTTTCTTTTGCACTGGGGGCTGAGCTTTGTGAGATCATCAACCTTATCTTTGTATCCAGGATGGGACACAGTGTGAGGTGTATAATAGGGACTCAATAATTTATTGGTAATTGACTCAATAAATCACATGGACTTACATTTTAAGTTGTAAGACAGTGGGCAAACATAACATGGTATTATGTTTTTTTGTTTTGTTTTGTTTTGTTTATGATGCCTTTAAATATCTGCCCAGATGATCAGAAACACCAAAGCATGGATTGAAGAATTTTTGGAAGTTTTCTTTTTTTTTTCTTGTTTTTTTCTTTTATATATATATTTTTCATTGGTGCGGAGGTTTTCTGTTATCCAGACACTTGGACAGCCATCCAGAACCTCTTGGTATCCTGTTTGCATCTTGCCAGAAACAGGACGCTCACTACATACCAAACAATCTATAGTCTCAGAGGTCCTTCCAGAAGGGCTGGTCTGGTGCCTGCACCGGAGGTGGGACAGTGTGCCGCAGGGCAAGAGTGTACAGCTTCGGTGTTCTTGTGTATAACATATGAAAATACATAACAGGTGTTACTGTGCATTGGTGACTTTTTAAAATTCCACAGTTTTACTAAAGCAGTTTAATTAGAAGCTATTAGAGGTGATAATGAACTTGCATATCTCTGCACAACTGCTGAGAATTTTAAAATGAAGCAAATCTAGCTCTCCAAGGGCTAGCTGTCTTAAAGATAATCATTCGCAGGGTTTTAAGTAGCTTGATGAACCCTTCTTGGCTATTTACCTTCATGTGCTATTCCTTTGGGTGCATTGCCTACACACCTCAAAAATAATGTGGATTGAATTCTTTATGAAAATTTTTTGAAAAACAAGACATTCCTAAGGTTTTTACTTTTCTGATCATCTTCCCAGAAGTCTGAAAATGATCTTTCTGGCATTTTGTAATCTTTTTAACTTTTCCCCCTACTTTCATCTCTCTTTCCCCCTCAAATCCCTCTTCTGCCCCACTACAAGCATGACTGGTTCTTTGATCGATTAACTGGTATTGAGATGTAATTGGCATGTAACATAGTATTAATGTCAGGTATACAATATAGTGGTCCGATATATGTACGTATTGAAAAATGACCACCAAAAATAAGTCTAGTCAGCAGCTATCACTGCGCATAGCTACAAATTTATTTTCTTATAATGAGGACTTTAAGATCTACTTTCTCAGCAACATTCAAATATGTGTATAAAGTATACCCTTTATACAACCAGGCATGTTTCTGATGCTTGTCTTAAGAACTGCCTTTGGGATTAATTGTAAGGTCTAAGAAAGTTCTTTCCTAACTTTTTCATTCTGTTTTTCTCTTTAAAAAAAAGTGATAGTATCAGTATGACACTGAGAGATAAACAGACACATTTTCTTGTGGCCAGAGGTGACTGTCAACATTCTGGTACACGAGACGGGAAACCTTGGACTAAAGAATGTTCCAGATCCTTGCATGGCATCCAAGTACTTTTCTTTTCTTTTTTAAATTACTTTATTGTTCTTCAATTACAGTTGTCTGCATTTTCTCCCCTCCTCTCCCCCTCTCAAGTACTTTTCAAATAACGAAGTCCATCACTTCTGTTCTGTTTCACCTTGTTTGTATCTTACAAGGATCATTATTTTTTCTTGTTTTATGTCCAGTGTCTTTATAGGAATACAAAAATGTGCATTACCCAATAAAATTAAATTTGTAATTTTTGGTGCCCAGATAAAATTTACCAGGAACACAGAAAAGCAAGAAAATAAAACCCAAAATGAAGAGATGAGACCAATCAATCTAAAATGACCCCAAAACAGCGAGATGCTAAAACAGCAGAAGGACCCTAGAGAGAAGGACATTAAATCAGTTACATGGGGACATGGGAGATATGCAAACATCCAAATTTAAGTTCAAGAGATGAAAAAAATGACATGTAAAATGAAAAAAAAGAATCAATGAATAAACCCATAGCAGATTAAACATCGCAGAAGGAAAAATGAGTAAACATGAAACCTTAACATTAAAAACCATCTGAAATAAAACATAATAATGAACAGCACCACAAAACAGTGCGTAAATGGGTGGTCCTGGCTGCATTCCAACAACATTTTCTTTAAAAAAGCTGGTGGTCAGTCAACAGACCGTAGTTAGTCGACCCCCAATTTAGATAAAATCAGAGATAAACTCATGTGTTTAAACTTCCATGTTGAACCAAGTCTACCATGCACCCCCAATAAAATATATCTATTTACTATGGTGATTTTTGATGTAACATGTACTAAATGAATGAATAGTTGTTTCAAGAGTGAATGAGTACCTCACAAAATGTTGTTGCATTACTAAATCAACCTAGTTGGATAAATCCTCAGAAAACTTGAACCCTAAAATTTTTTCCTCTGATAAAATTGAACTTACCATCTTCCTTTTGCTCAAAAGGTAGAGCCTGCCTGGTATGAAATGTTTACATCTGGTTTAACGTTTTTATGGGACAAGAAAAGAGTTTTTGAGTGGATTCTGCAATCAATTTCTGGAAACGGAGAGAGAATTTTCTTTTCATTTAACTTTAATGAGGTAGATGCCCTTCATTTGAAATTCATCAACGTTGCGAAAACCATTCCTGGTAAAAACACAGGTGCTGTTTTTCCATAAATTATTTGGGCCTCTGCAGAGCCCAAGCTGAACAGAAACTGCAGGGAGTTTACAAAATTGTTTTCTATATTTGAAAATACCACCTAAATAGAAAATGAAAAGGAGAAGCATCTGGCCAAGTATAAGTTTGTGTGGAGAGATGAAGGAGGGGGAGGGGGAGCTCAGTAGGAATTTATCTCTATTCAAAACACTTTTCTTGCCACAGGAAAACTTTGGATTATTTGGTAACATAACAAACATCATATTATGGAATCATAAAACTGCAAATTTTTACAAACGGATAGCCCTTAAAGACCATCTATTCTCGTCTCAATTTTATTCGGTGTTTGAGTCTAAATACCATGTTCCTCCAAACGGCGATTGCCCCTGTGTTTGAGTGCCTCGGGGACAGAGTGCTTACCATATTCAAGATGCTGTTCTCCACTTGCATAACTTTCTTGTTCTTTCTCATATCTAGAAAAATACTCTCTTCTCTTTTTCAAATCAATTTTCTATTTTCCCATTGCATGCCCAAGAAACGAAAGGTGTCAGTAAGGAAAGGTTACAGTGAGGAGGAAGGTGTCTGTACAACTGAATACCTGTATATTCATTTATGCTCAGATGCATTTATTCCACAAACATTAGGAACGTGACATTGTATTGCATGATGGACACTGTCCCTGACTACAACGAAGTACAATCTAGGGGTTAAAACAAACAAATAAACAGATATAATCCCAAAACTGCTTAAGATTTAGATAAGATTAAATTCCAGCACCTTCGCCGGGGCACCTGTCACCACGATCACCCAAAACTCTGAGCTTCTGACTTCAATAAATGTGATACATTAATGCATCAGCTTGCTACCTGTCCCATACTTTACTAATCCGGATAGGATCCTTTTCAAAAAAAGTTTACCATGAAAAGCCTTTGTATATGACAAACTTTATTGGATATGAAAGACAAAGAGACAATTTACATAAGATAAACAAACAGTGCAAAATTGCATGTCAGATATCTTTGTGACTAACACCTGTTCCTTGGGCCAGCCCACCAGAATTTTGTCAGAGGCTTGTTCCATACCTTGAAGTCCCAGCCTTGTACCATTGCCTGGCTTACCTTTCCTTCTTCGCTCTCCTATTTTTCTTTCTTGCCTTTCCCTCAAAAATTAGTCCCAGAGTGTCCCAGGTTTTCTAGCTATTTCAGACTGGACCAGTTGGGCTATCTGCAGCCCCATTCACCCGTTCACTTCTAGGATTTAAATATTGAAAACAATCTGAGTATTCAGCAAAATAAAAGAACCGCTCATGGAACAGAAGTCCCGCACTATCTGTCACAGCTAGGGTTCCTGGAGAAACAGCCTCAAAGTTTATCAAGCAGAACATTTATTACAGAGCATCCTTGGGGTCACCATATGAAGAATGAAGGGGAAGCAAGCAGGATCAGGGACAGGGAGAAATATAGCTGAGACATTGGCTGGGTAAATTTGACTCAGCCCACAGGGAGTTCTAGGGAAAAATTGCCTGTTAGAGCTGTCTCACACTGAACTGAAATAGCTGCACATTGCACTCACACCTCAATCAGCCATTTAACATAGGTTTGCTGGGAAGAGCATGACTTTGAGCAAGATGGATCTCTTCAGGCCAGACCTGAAGGCTCTGACACTGTAGTCTGTCTACTCACAGCATGTCCAGAAGCTAAGGCGACAGGTCCTTCGCTGAAGAGATATTTGGATGGTGCATCACTGTTTTCCAAAGTCCATCCCTTATGTCACTCATATCCACATTTTCATATCTATTTGGGGAGTACCCTGACCAGGGTTCTTAAGAGGTAACTTGAAAGAAGAATGTTAGAGAGATAAGCTACAACTCTTACCACAGCAGTTAGTCTCATAGCATGCCTGATACGCATCATATCCATTCTCTGTTATCCAACCTATATCATCTTTACCTTCAGCTACCACCTCTGCTGGTCTTGGAGGTTTACTTTATGGTGAGACACAGACCATCGTCAGAGAATATGAACCCCTCGTTATTAGGCTCTCACCTAGCCTGAGTTTCTGCTCTGATTCATTTACCATCGCCATTGGGTAATGAATCACCCGGATACCAAACATATTCCTACTTAGCTGCATTGTGTAAAAGAAGCCCTACCTCATCCTCATGACCAAGGTCAATGATCTCTATAAAGACAGTGATTCTTGCCTGCTAGTCCTTGGATACAAGAAACCGAAAGTGCCCAGGCACAGCTATAGCTCATGATATGAGTGCAACTCTGTTTTGTCCCTTTCTGGAAGTGTTCCCCCTTGGGAGCTTAGGAGTGGTGACAATGCAGAGCAGACAGTAGCAGGAATAAGAAGCTCACACTCTCCAAGTGGACCATTGGGAGTGATGCTTATAGTGCCACACCTGCTCTCACCCTTTGGTTTCTAGACCCACGCGCCACTCCTACTGAGGACACAGCATCACATAAAGGGCTTTGATTATAGGTGTGTACTCAGAAAGCTTTGAAAATATATTCAAAAACTTCTGGTGTCTCCTCATCTCATTCAAGGCGCAATCTAGATTCCTTAGCATGTCCTCAGTTTAACCTTTTGTGGTCTCTCTGACCTCAACTCCTACCACTTTCTCCTGTTAGATATTCCTCTTCTAAAAACCATGGCTTCCTGATGTTGCTGGAACATCCCAGATATGTTTCCACTGCAGAGACTCAGCATCTGATCTTCGTTCTGTCTGGTATGGTATCCCCAGGACACCTACTGGTTCACTTACTTAACTATTTCAGGTATTTTTTAAATGTCCTCTTTTCCATGAGACTTTCCTTCATCACTGTATTTTGAAATTATTACATACCCTGGACCCTTAAGATAGGTATTCCTTTCCTCTGTTTCTTTTCTACTTTTCTCCATAGTACTAATTATTATCGCATACTATTCACTAATTTTATTCATTGTCTGTCTCTCCCCACCAGTGTGTGAGTTCCATGGAGGCAACTGGTGTTAGTCTGGGTGTTTGGTTCCTTTAGTCTGTTTTGGTATTACTGTTTACTGAGTGCTTAGAACTGTGCCTGGTAGGTGCTCGGTAAATATTTGTTTAATGAATAAACAAAAAATGGCAAGTTTTATTTTAAGTATCATTACTCATCTACTAATGCTGATATAAGAAGGTATAATTAGGTCTGTGAATATGAAGACTAAAACTAGGATCAGCTGGACAGGAATATGGGGCACAGATTCAGACAATTATGAAGAAACTATGCTGCCTCAGCCGTGGCTTCTTAAGGCTTTGTTCATTAAATTCCTTGTTGAAAATCAAGATAAAAATATGAAACTAAGAGTAACATTGAATTTTTGGTAGTATCTTCTTGACTTTGGCTTTGAATTACAGCCTGTTACAGCCTTGTAGAAGGACAAAAAGATTTATGAAAGAATAGCATGTATTTTTCATTAGGGGTACCTTCACACTAGAACCAAGGACAAGCTATTTAACTTCGTTGATACTGAAAAATTTAAGAAGTTCCAAGTGTTACAGATTCTAGTCAAGCAAAGGAAGTTCAGATGTCCCAGTGTGAGTAATATCATGCCTTATATTCCTGTATCGCTACCAAATCAACATAATACAAATTGACAAGCATTTTTTTACTCAATATAAAAACCTACTCTGTTAACCTCTAAAATGCGCCAGGTATTCTGCAAAGTACTATAGACACCAAAAACAAGTGTGACAAAGTATAATTCATTATAGAATGTGGGCTCCAACTGTAACAACAGGCAAATATATCATTAGTGGCACAAAAATGGAACAGGTAAATATATCATTAGTGGCTTAAATTAGTGCTAATTTAAGTGGTAGAACAATGACATATATAGAGCTCTAACAGAAAAAGGGAGAAAAAGCAGTTGAGTTTTTAAAAAAGGCATTGCATAGATAATAATTTCAGAGTTGGACCCTCAAGGATAAGTACTATTTTACATGGTTTGGAATGAAAGGGATTTTTTTGGAGGAGGATATACATATGCACATCTCATGAAAGAGTATGTTATGTTGAGTGAGTAGCAAATTAATAATGATTTTAACAGCAAACGATTTGTTTCATATCTATACAATGCTTGATCCTCATAGTAATCCTATAAAGTAGTATTATTATTACATCTATTTTACCAATGAAGTGAGAAGGTAAGACAGAACAAAGGAAGGGATGTCGAGTAAAAAAGGGATGTCAAGTACAACTTAAATGAGTCCAAGGATGTTGGCATGGTCACTGGGGAATCCTTAGGCCAGAGACAGACGAGTTGTCAGAAGAGCCCCGTGTCCTGGACAGGATCTGCAGTAGTAACCTCGCTGTTTTCTGTCATTTCTCTGTAACTTGTGGGATGCCCAGCCTCTGCATGAATGTGGGGGTACAGTTCAGAGTGCAGCGTCTGGGACCAGTAGTCCATCTATGCCCCCTGCAGTCAAAGATCCGCAAGGGGCATCCTCGTGGCCAACACGTGAAGAAACAGAGCAACTGGGATATAACCCCACTGAGGTCACAGAGATAAAAATTGTGAGTCTGCCTCAGACAGTTTGGTCCCAGACTCATGCTTGAAGTATAGTATACCTTGAAGCAAGAAAGAGTCATTTTAGAATTCCATTTGTGTACACTCACTCTGGTCACTAGGCAACGGGTGGAATAACACAATAACACAATAAAGAGAAATCGAAATGGAAAAGACCAGACAGGAGGTTGAGGCAATGATCCAGAAAAGAAATTTTGAAGATCTAAATAAAAAAAAGAGTCACAGAAGCAAATGGGAGCATTTTAAAATTTCGTCAGCAGAATCAACAGGATCTGGTGATTGACAGGATGTGGGGAAGGAGAGGGAAGAGTGGGAAGAGTGGAAAACACCATAAATGTTTCTACTGTTAGGACTGAGATTATTTGCTGAAACTGAGAATATAGTAGTGACTTGGACAGAAAAGAGTGAATTCTCGCTTTGGATGTTTTGAGCTGGAGAAGTTATTATATATCCAAGACTTTGCTAGGCACCGTGGAACCCTCTAAAATGTAAAGGCAAAGCATATTTTAGTCTTTTGTTACATTTTATTATTTACAACTATTTTGTACAATTTGAGAAATAGCACTGGAAGTTAGGTGTGTTTAAGAGAGTAAGTTGTTGGTACTGAGATGGATGCTTGATTCACATAGCTTCTAAATGACAGGATCTATTGTAACGGATTACTATAAATGACAGTTGCCAGTGCTCTGCCCTCTGCACAGAAATGTTTCCTTTGGACGAAAGAAGATAAAAAGTTAAAGATATAAGTAGAAACCTAATTGAGGCTTTGAACAACAGGCTAGAGAGTTGAGTGGCAGCCTATACAAAAAGTTACAATTTACACTGAATATCATGATAGAGTTTACAAGTTAGTTAACCTAGTTTGAAAGTAGATCTTCAGCCCTGACTGGTGTAGCTCAGTGGATTGAGCACGGGCTGCAAATCAAAGGGTTGCTGGTTCGATTCCCGGTCAGGGCACATGCCTAGGTTGCAGGCCAGGTCTCCGGTGGGGGCCATGTGAGAGGCAACTGCACATTGATGCTTCTCTCCCTCTCTTTCTCCTTCCCTTCCCCTCTCTCTAAAATAAATAAATAAATAAGTAAATAAAATCTTAAAAAAAAAGTAGATCTTCTTAATAAACCTGTCAATTGTTCAGGGAATATCTTTATTTTATAAAACTCTAAGTGACTTGACCAAGGTCACATGGATCTTGGGTGAAGGAGACAGGCGATGATGTCAAGTCTTCAAGCTCCGTGTTCAGTGAGAAAGTTATGGAAAGTTATGGAAAATTCTTGAATTCAGAAATGGGAAAATCCTAGTTGTACTTGAGGAGGACTTATCTTGTGTCCAAGAGCAGAGAGGGCTCAAAGGCAGGAAGACCAAGGACACAAGTGACTAGGGTAAAGGCTGACCTTTCCATAAAATATAAACACAACTTTACAATTAATAATGTTACTGCAACCCTCACTTGCAACAGCGGGAGACCACAGTACAGAACTCTCCCAATCAGGTGTATGAAACATGACAGGGGAGTCACATTGGCTGGGCAGGGCGGCGGCTCACAGGGCAGCGTGCGACCCTTGTAAGCCTCTTTTCACTCTGACTTGATGAACGGTGAGGTCTTAGGTTCACCCACAGGCACCAAAGCTCAACTTTGTGGACGGAACTGTAGGACTAAAATAAACACAATTTCAAGGTGGTTCTCCAATGACAGTATTCAATATTTTCCACCAAAAATACATTTATTCACACATCTGTACATATAATAGAAAGAGATGGTACATGAGAACTAAAGAAGGTCATACCAGTGAAAAGAAATGTAAGAGAGAACAAACTCACAGCTTTCGAGGCAGATTTCAGGATTTTCTCAGTGGGGAAAAATTCTTTTATATAAAAAGCTGACCTTAGTAGACATAGTTGGGGACAGAGGCAAAATGTGCCATTGTGACATAAAGACATCACTGAATCACCTTCATCAGAGCTACAGAGGAATTTTGGATTTTAGGAGGTGCTCAAGAAGAAAGGTGCTGTGGTGGAGACAGAAAAGAAGACAAAAAGTTAAAACAGGGAAATTAAATTAAAAATGGCATTGAGAACTAGTGGCAGGTGTGAGTGACAGATATTTTAAATAGCGTCCATATTTAAAACCTTAAATTCCGGCCCTGGCTGGTGTAGCTCAGTGGATTGAGCGTGGGCTGGGAACCAGAGGGTCCCGGTTCGATTCCCCGTCAGGGCACATGCCTGGGTTGCGGGCCGGGTCCCCAGTGAGGGCCATGTGAGAAGCAACCATACATTGCTGTTTCTCTCCTTCTCTTTCTCCCTCCCTTCTCCTCTCTCTAAAAATAAATAAAATCTTTAAACAAACAAACAAACAAAAAAACCCCTTAAATTCCGCACCCCACCCCAAATGTACCTCTGTGCTTTTGCACATGTTAGACCTTCTGCCTAGGATTCTTCCCCCATCTATACATTTATTCATGCTTAAATATCCAGATAACAGGTCTTCTCTTCTGTGAAGCCTTTTCTGGTGCTCCCACGCAGTGCTAATAGCAGCTTCCTCTGCCCCACCCCCACTAGACAGTGGCTTTCCCACTGCTTCATTTATAGGGTCCTGCATGCTCACATCTGCTTACCACCCCTTCTTCGGCACACTCTTGTGTCACACTCTCACTGAAGTTAAGGTTCACGTCCTCTAGGTCTCTGTCCCTCCATTGCACAACACGTGATCTGGATCAGAGGAGGCTCCCAATAAATAACTGGTTTTCTAATGGCTTCCCTGTCTCATCTGAGGGTGAAAACATTACATATGCATAGACTATCTGAGTTTTAAATTAGGAATTTGCAAGAAGTTTGGACCGCCTAGTACTAAGAATAACTCTGGGTATTAAAATAGAGAAGACTGTAAGGGGAGGAAGTGTTGTAGAGGACCAAAGGGGATATTTAGAAGAAAAACTTGCTAGAAAAGAGGAAAAAGGATCGAAAGGGAGATTATGCAATAAGGGGAGTAAGGCCAGCTCTCCAAACAACTAGTGTCAAAGGAGTGCCAGGGAGATGGCCGTGACCTGGAGAAAACGGTGGCCGCAGAGGTCCCAGCAGGTACACCTCAGCAAAGCTTCCAAAAAATTGCTCCTTAAAATCGGGGCAACTGGGCTATAGCCCAGGTTTCTGTAATGCCTCATAATCTGCCAGCTCTAAAGCTGGAAAGTAATGAAGAGAAATGGAGGAAGAAGGAAAGCGGGAGAAGAGAAACAGGACAAAAGAAAGCAGGAGAAAGAAAGAACAAGGGAAGGAAAAGGAAAGAATAAAAAAGAACTAGAGATGAAAGAAGAAAACCTCTGCCATACATAAAGCTGCCATACATAAAGATTTCTCTCGCTTGACTGACCAGGTTTTATGTCTTCTATAATTAATCCAATGATATCTACCTATTTCAATATTCAAAAGAGATGGCCAGATGGAGGTAATCAGTGTTGCCAAATTCTTTAAGTATCTTTATTCTTTCTGAAATATTTTGTAAACTTCCAACCATGTCTTTATTTTCTTTTTCCACCATTTTTATGTAAATGTTATGTATTATGCATGCATACTATGCACACTCTTCTGCATTGTGCTTAAAATACACCTGCAAGTTCATTATCACTGCATAAATATCCCCTGTCTGTTGGCTCTTTGCCAGTGTTACAGGTGAAGAACAGCCTCTTTTTAATTATTTATATTTTTAGACATCAAGTTTACGTGATTGAGTTATCATAATTTTTGGTTCATAGGGCACTTATTATCATTAAACCTTGCACGGTTCTCTTTAACTATACGTTATTTGTTTAACCAATTAATTAATTAATTATTATAATTACATTCACAATCTTTACCACACAAGCCCAAAACTGACATTAGCTGGATATACCTATCAGTAAAGAGATGCACTTGGGACTTCACTGGGTTTTCTTAGTCATGTTCTCAGCTCCTAGCATTCTCTATCCTAAGGGAGAATATGAAGTAAATCTTACCTCCTGCCCCACAGTGTGCTTTGCAAGATTGACAGAATCCATGGTACTCTGCCTTGCCCCTGTGGTCTCACCCACCCACCTCAAACTTGTAGCCATCAGCTACATTCACCCAAATTCACCCTTTTGAAAACATCCCTTGAAGTTCCCATTGCTAGGGTGAAAGACTGTAATTCAGGGACGGGAATATCGAATTTGTCTGCTGCAATGGTGATGAGAGAAGTACCACCATCCTCATGACAACGACCTAAGCTGTTTCCTCCTTCCCGACATATGTTTGATGAGACAGCGGTCCCCTTGCCCTCCAATCAGAGCTGTCTCCATCGAGGGAGACAGAGGATTCACTACTACATGATGGAGAGAGGGCTGTGGGGAAGGATGTACGTTCCTGTTCACTGAAGTCTTTGCAATATTTCACCTAACTCTCGTGCTGCTGTACAGCTAAAGGGCATGGAAGAGTATTAACATGAATGTTCCTTCATACACATCTATCTCGTCCTCCTTTCCATCCCTTCTTAAATATCACTGCCCAGGGCCATCCAACAATACGGCGCACTCAGAAATTGCTCTGCCTCCGAGCCTGCAGATGCAGACCCCACACTTCCTCTTCAAAACCCACTAACCTCACAGTGCACCTGCTAATCTACATGCAACTTTTACCTCATCAGACTATCAATGCCTTCAAACCTATAGGAAACCACGCTTACTAGGACTGCATCCAGATTGTGTTTTAAAACCCCTCTTTTTATATCCATGTCTGTGCTAAACTTCAACTGTATATTTCTGGCATTTCATTTATTTATTATATATCTAGTTTAAAAAATTCTGAAGAGGATTAAATTCCAATGCTTTATCTTTTAAAATTTATTTTTATTGAAATAACACTGGTTTATAAATGTATATGTTTCAGGTGCACAATGCTATAAAGCAGCGTCTGTATTTGCTACATCATGATCACCACCAACAGTCTACTTCCATTCTTTGACATGCAGTTGAGCTCCCTTCGTGCGACCCATGGAGCCTCCAACCAGGTGAGTCTCGACACTGTGAAATAATTGGACTTCATCTCAGTTAGAATTTAAAGCCTGCCCAGAAATATCTTAACGTGTATTTCTAGTTACCCTGCTCTTCCAGTCTTTGTAAAGTTAGATCCCTCCGGTGTCTTCTCACTCTTAATAGACATCACTTCCTTGTACTTTAAACTGAAAATATTGGAAATTTCTATCATTAATTCACAAACTCACCTAATACCTGTCACTGGTGGCATCAACCAAATAATTTCAAAGAGCTGTGGAGGAGGGGAAGCCAGACTTGGACTGGGTTTAAGAATGTTTGTGATACAAAATGTTTACTCAAAATATTTTAGGATAAATCTATAAATGAACAATAAAGGAATGAAATGTAGGAAAAAGAGGAAAACGGTATCTCTCTCTTTCCTGTTGTAGACTGGAAGAAAAATGGACGCAGGTTAAGGTGGGTTTGCGTAATGTTTTCAGTCCTCCTCCTGCGTGACGTTTCGGCAGCCTCGGACAGTGAAGATCTCTCTCAGCTCTGGGCACTCTGTCCTCTGGCTCCAGATGTGGTCCTAGCTCTCCAGCTTTCCCTACCCAGTCATTAAATGTTGGAGATTCTCAGAGGTCATTCATAGACTTGGCTCTGGTCTCACAATGTTTACTCGGTAGGCAATTAAGTTCATTTCCCGGAATTCAGTAATAATGTATTTGCCAATGATTTGCAGGTTTATATATGCTACGCAGTCTTCTCTTCAGATGTCCAGACCGAGTTGTTAAATGGACATCTTCATATGGTTGTTTCACAGATGCTTAAAATCCTTCAGTGCCCTCTCCTTGTCATTATGGTGTCATCTAAGTTCTAACTTACAAGATCTGGGCTGTGCTCTGCTCTTTCACCTCTTCCAGTACCATTCACCTTCATCTAGTCTCTGGCCATACATAGCTCTGCGAATGGGCCACAAAATTTCGTGTGCTTTTCCCATGGCTTGGAACACTCTTCACATCTCATCCGCAAGGTCTTTGTCCTGTTCATTCTCATCATCAGACCTCTTGATTATGTGATACTTCCTAGAGAAGCCTACTTTGATTCCCCAGAGGAAGTAAACTTCCCTTTCTTACATTCCTATGGCATGCTTTATTTCTGTATTATGTACTAGCCCATTCTAACTATATTTCAACCTCTATCTTCAAAAAACTATTAACTCCATAATAGTGATGTTCAGGCTCTTTTATTTACTGCCATGTCTCCAGTCCCTTGTGGTAGTGAACACTAGACACCCCTCCCCCAACACACACACACACACACACACACACACACATACTGCCCATGTTGCTCTGGGGCAGGACCTGCATCAGTCACACTTTGGCTTCTTTCTTGGCCCTATCCCAACTCCTCTCTCATACCTGCTTTCTCCCCAGCAACAGAGAAGGAACTCAGCTGATGGATGAATTTGAAAGGATTTGTGGAAATATTATTCTCCCTTTTGGTCACTTGGCTAACAGGCTAAAAGTAAGATCTAACAGCTTTATCAAGTTGTTTTGATCTTCATCTCTCAGTTCCTTTAATCTATTTCTCAACTAGTTTCAAGCTCAAGCATAGAACGACAACTTTATTTATTGGGCTCGCCAAAACAACAAAATAACCCAGTGCCTGGCCCATTGTGGCTATAAAACCTGTTGAATAAATTTATGAAAAATCTTACTAGTGAATTAAATTTGAGGATATGAAATAATGGAAGAATCAAAGAGGGTTTGGGAATAAAAAAGAATAAAAACAAGAAAGGTAAAGAGAAAGAGGAGAAGGTAAAATAAAAGGATTTGAAAAGAAGGAAGATTATGCTAAGATATATAATGCTTATGAGTTATTTAATCTTTAAGACAATCTTAGGCATAAAATAAAGACAGACTTAGTTAAAATACTTGCCAATTTTGTTTTAAAAAGTCAGGAAGGGGATTCATTTTTCAGAATAGAGTCCCAAAGGGGCAAATCTTTGGATTAAAAAAAATCAGAAATAGTAGAGTTAGAGTTGCAGGGAATTTAGAGACACTGTGGCACATTGT
Organism: Micronycteris hirsuta; assembly: GCA_004026765.1. Taxonomy (NCBI): domain Eukaryota; kingdom Metazoa; phylum Chordata; class Mammalia; order Chiroptera; family Phyllostomidae; genus Micronycteris; species Micronycteris hirsuta. The sequence goes on from PVJI01000524.1 coordinate 200,945, forward strand.
GTTTTTTGAAAGGTGGGGAAAACAGGTCCTCAGGTCACAAAGAGAGTAGACACCAAATCAGACCAAGACCAGGTTTTCTGGCTCACGGCTCAAAGCCATTTATTTGCCATCTCCTTTAAAATGTGAAAAACCTAGAGAAAAATCAAAATACAGATTTAATGGGAGATTGAGAAAACCAGATGAATGATGAAAAATGTAGCCTTGGATGAGAAAGTGAATAAAAAAGAAAAGAACTCATTTCTAATTCATAGATGTTTCAATTTATTCAACATTTAGTATCTGTGATTCAATGGTGGTTTGGCACATTGAACAGGAGAACAAAAAATAATGAAAATACGATGCTGACAATATCATCTATCAATCTGGAATACGGAGTCCTGGCAGGTCTCCTCAAGATCAAAAGTCTTTGCTGGGAACAGCTCAGTACGCTCAATCAAATACCAATATTTCAGTTCTTTCAACTAAACTAAGAAAAAAAAGTCGTCTGTCAATAACACACACACTGTTGTGGTCTGCTTTCCAAATAGAAATAGAGCAGCCAAAAGTTACAGAGAACAGCCTGGTACGTATTGGGGGACTTTTTCCATTTTCGAAAAGAAGCAGTTGAGTAGAAGATAGGTGATTGTGATTTTTAAAAATTGATTAGAGTGGCATTTGTTAATAAAATGATATAGGTTTCAGGTATATAATTCTATAATACATCATTTGCATATTGTATTGTGTGTTTACAACCTCAAGTTGAGATTCCCTCCATTACCATTTATCCTCCCTTTAACTTCTTCCTCCTTCCCCTACACCCTCCTTTCCCTCTGGTAATCACTATACTGTTGTCTGGGCCTAGGAGTTTTTTTCTTTCTTTAATCCCTTCACTTTTTCACCCCGCCCCATCCCTCCCTTCTGACAAGTGTCAGTCTGTACTCTGTATCCGTGACTCTGTCTCCACTTTGTTCATTATATTCCACATATGAATACAGTCATGTGATAGTTGTCTTTCTCTGACTGGCTTAGCATAATACTCTCCAGGTCCATCCATGCTGCCACAGAAGATAAGATTTCCTTCTTTTTATGGCCAAGTAATATTCCATTGTGTAAATTTTCATTTCCATGTCAAACTTTGTTGCTCACATTCTTTAGTGGTTTTATTTGTTGAAGTTTTGAGATAATAGCAAAGTATGGAGCCATCAAAAATAGACCAAAACATATTTCTTCTAGGTTTAATTTGATTGTATTGTGTATGTAGTGTATTGAAAGTTTATATGTACCATAGTCTTTGGTCTTGGGAGGATATGGTCCTTGTTACCAAGTGATGGATAATATTTGGAGAAGGCAAAGAAATTGCACAGGTGCCTGACCTTCTATACAGAGCTTATTCAAATAAGCACGGAGAAGGGAAGAGAACATTTGTTAATAAAAATAATGAAGTTTTGCTTAACAGTGTTCTGAGATTCTACGTAGATTTCCTCAATTAATCCCCCTCACAATATTTTCAGGAATGCCTAGTAGTACACCTGTGACTCAGATATGACTTCTGGGGTAGAGAGAGTAGGTAACTTTCCTAACTTCCAGAGCTGCAGATACACTGATTACACCTGAAGAGCTTCATAAACATGACTTTGTTTACACAGAAGACACATGTGAAAGAAGTCGCAAGCTTTATCTTATGAAGATAGAGTTGTATTACAGGTTCCTTAGTTCTGTGGTTTCTGAGGGATTGTATAAAACATCAAATCAAGCATTTGGGGAACTGATGTATGTACTTTTTCCAATTCTTCCACAGGCAAAATAAAGTTTCGTGATGAGGTTGATTTTAAACCTAGCCCATGAATTTTGGAAAGGCAATTGACAAAAATGGGAAAGATGTCTCAGGCAAAGGGGAAAGTAAGAGGCAAGACACAGATCATGGAAATGTCATCTGGGGAAGAGCAGCAGGCCCAGGGGTCTTCTGTAGGGTAAGAGATGAGCTTGACAAGGGAGGCAGAGGCCCATCAACAAAGCCTTTGAGCGTGAGGCTAAGGGGCAGGGGAAATCCTGCAGATTATTGAAGGCTCCAGTTTGCCCTGGATGGGTGCCTGGGTAGTTTGAAATTAAACCCAAACCTCCTGTTGTTTCAAATAGTCCTATTCTTGGCAAAGCACCAATTCAAGAACCTTTTAAAAGTTCATTAAAAATCTCAAACGCTTTTTCAAATACCAAAAGGCCTCAGCACTCCATTTAAATGTAAATATACTCGGGAGTTTAAATACTGAGATTTAAGAATGAATGGAGGAGAGTGCCTGGAAATAAATGTGGTTTAGAGAAAGAATTGGAAAAGCAATGAACAGTGAAGAGGGGAACTCAGGAAAGACTTGAATGCATCCAATGATATGTTTTTGGAAGTCATTGGAGCCTTGGCTGACATTCTCCAAGAAAAATTGTAAGTCAGGGAATTCAGAAGGTGACATCAGGAGAAGAGCCCCTGGATATCAGAATACAAGAGAATGAAAGCACAGAATGAAAGCTCCGCTGGGTTTGGGCAGAGTTATGCTTCCAGGTGGCTGTTTGTGTTAGACATCTGTCAGGTCTGGATCTGTGATGAGGGGTGACTGAAGGGCTGTGGTCTGCAGAGGAGCCGAGTCCCATCCAGATGGCGCTCATGCGTGGTGGCAATGGCCACTGTCTTCCTCCCGCCTCTCAGTGACATCCACATCACTGCCCCCTCCTAGGACTTCAAAAAGAAGTTGGTTTTATAGAATATGGTCTTGAAGACAAAGGAGATAATGAGTGCTGATTTTTTTTAAATATTGCCATTCTGAAAAAAACAAAAGGAAACTAAAAAGACAAGGCTCAAATGTAAAACTTACCATTGTTTACCATGATGAAATATGCACAACAGATATTTCTAATGCTAACCCTTTTTTTAATCTTAAAATCAAATTATGATGAGACATTTAGTTATTTTATTAAATTCTATATGCTTATAGGCCATATAAGTAATACAGAGATTTTTCTGTTTTAATAAAATGTTTATATAATGTTAGATATCTATATTGTTTATATATTTCTATAAAATAATATTGTTTTTATCATAAAACATAAAATTCTTTAACAATTTTAAAAATACAAAATGAACAATGAAGATGAATTGATACCCTGGCTGGTGTAGTTCAGTGGATTGAGTGCGGGCTGAGAACCAAAGGGTCACGGGTTCGATTCCCAGTCAGGGCACATGCCTGGGTTGCAAGCCAGGTCCCCAGTGGGGGCCACGTGAGAGGCAACCACACATTGATGTTTCTCTCCCTCTCTTTCTCCCTCTCTTCCCCTCTGTCTAAAAATAAATAAATAAAATCTTTAAAAAAAAAAGAAAATCTATTGATAAAGTCACCACAAAGAGATAATAGCTGTTAATATGTTCATTCAGATATCTTCCCAGTCTTCTACCAAAAACACACAAAGTTTTTGACAAACTAGAATCATGCCATATGTACATTATGTTTAAAAATCCATATGGTTTATGTTTCTATGAAACAATGTAGAGATTCAAAATTCCTAGGAAAAAGTCTACCATGTCCCCTGTTAACCTTCAGTTTAAAAAGTTGTGAAAGGACTTTTCAAGCTACTAAAAACCTGATGGCACGGTTATTCTGGGACAGTGGCACAGTGCTCTCTCCTGAATAAGTATGTAATCTTGCAGACCCAGAGCTTGGTTCTAGAATGATGAAGACTCAACATCAGGGAACATTTCTTTTTTAAAAAAATAAAAGCACATTCAGTGTTATTGGAATAATTTCTAGAACCATACTAAAAGGTCATGCGTAAAAAGGACAATGCTTTAGTACAAATTGAACTTGACCCATCCTGTAATACCCACCTTTGCAAAGAGAGTAACACAGGCAGCCTGAAGAAGCCTCCAGGGATTCCAAGGACTGAGGAGAGCCATGCTGAATTAGTGCTCCATCTGCTCCTGCCCCGTGTGGCCACCTCATCCCTGATAGGACTTGTATTTTTGGCCAGTTTGAATGGGTATTTAATATAATCATGCTCCTGTGTGTTTGAACACGTGAGTGTTTGTATGAGCCTGTGTTTTCTTCATGCTAATTCACAGCCCACTGGAAAACCAGTGTTCCATATACAAGTAGAACCAGAAACTTGAAATAGCTCTGGATTCTTCATAGTTTTATTATTAAAAATTTCAAACATACAGAGAACTGTACAGAATAATATAATAATGTACCCAACAATGAAATTTAACATGTGATAATTCTGATAAACTTATTTTGGATCTTTTTGTTAATGTCAATATGTATAGTTGTAGCTTTTTTTGGTTTCTCCCTGAGCCCATTTTCTCTCTTTCCCCAAATACAACCATTACTCTGAAGGTAAGACGTGTTCCCAGGAAGAAACCTTATTCTGTGGATGTCTAATAGTTGCATGGAGGGTGTCCTGTTGGATATAAATGTCCCTGCGCATCTCTACACTTTAGTAGGTATTGCTGCATCATTCTTATTGCCAGCAAATATTTCTAACATGGCTCAAGAGTGCCTTCCCAGGAATAGTCTCTCCAATATGAACTAGACTGACAGAAATGTCCTTCCCTGTTTGAAAGGTTTTTTTAGAAATTCAAGCCTTTTTTAGATACTAAAAATGACCAACACATTGCCCATCCTCCTTCCTCCCATCTCACTTGCATCCTCAAAAATATTAAAATTCCAGAGTATACTTCCAAACTAAAGTCCAATGTTTTCTGAGTTTCTCAGATCACAGGTATGTTTCAAAATGACTGCTGTAAGCGTACAGAGAGTTCAATTTGTTTCTGGCTCAGATTTGCCTACCAATGGTGTCTCAAATGTCCTCACTAAACCCTACATGAAACAAATTACAGAAAAAAATCATAGCTATATGATTATATGTAAAATTACAAAATAAATAGTTAAAAATAAATGCACAGTATTCTATATTATTATATTTTACATCAATATATTTTCTGTATATTTACTTAAAATACAAACTGCATGTATACTTTTAAAGCATAAATTTTGTTATATACACATAAAATTGGGTTCCTGTAACACTCGGTTTCTCTTGTTCGAACTTTACATGGTAAGTTATGTCTCGGGTGTATGCATACATTATATTATTGATTAGAATGTTGGCTCCTCAGGGGTAAGAACTGTGTCAACTTAATTTATGATTTCTTTACTGTGTTTTGCATTGATTCCTGGAAGATAATAGGTATACAAAATTTACAGAATTATAAATTTGTAACCCAGATGGCAATATAAGCAATGGCAATATCACATAAAGAATAGAATGCCAAAAAGAGAAGCAATTTTTAGAAAATCTGGATGTCTATACTCTGCTTTGGGGATAAACTGAGTCACATAGGTAATCAAGGGTCTTAATCAGAGAACCTGGTAATCATCATATGGGAAAAGGAATAAACCTTGGTAGATTGAATAAAGAAATGTCAAACTCTAAAGTCAAACGTAGTGACTGCCAGCAATTATTCAGTGATAACTAGAATAAGCATCTTTTCCACTCTTACAACAAGAAAAGTGCTGGACAAATAAGTTGTTTGTTTATGCATTTGTTTTATCAGAGAGCTACAGTCACAAAAAAAATTAACCTAACATATGGAGAAAGACAGACATTAGTAATGAAAAACAGGACTTAGGCCTTTACTTGCTTGGGGCATTGTTATTGAATGTCGTATGCACTGATAAGAAGAATCAACTAAAAATTTTTAATGAATTCTAAAGGCTAAGTGTAGATTTGTGAGAGTGCGAAGCTGCTCTGGGCCACAAGCGTAAAGCTGTTTATACACTCTCCCTGGTTTTTTCACCAGCTTCTCACAGATGTGGAGAGAATCCAAGAAAGCTTTCACATGGACTGGGTAAAGGAGAGGCATAGGAGTTACTGCTGACACTCTGCCCAGTCCCGAAGCCACTATCTCCCCTATGAAACAAAACATTGACCTGAGTAAAGCAAAGTATCCAAACTTTAGCCTGAAGGCATTGGTGGAAACTCAACTGGGGGAAAGGAACAGAAAACAAAACACCATCCCTGAGAAATCAGGAAGAATAACTGCAAGACAGTATTACACTGGGAGGAGGGCAGGGACACTGGAAAAAGTTCACACTTTGAAGGTTCAGGTTCACAGTGTCGAAGACTAAGGTGTAATTAAAACACCAGAGTATTCGCCAGGACCCTCTTCCACACACTAGTAAGCATTGAGTAAAACAAATATTAGAATACAGGAGAGGGAGCTGCAGGAGACAGAAATTCTCTGGGAGCAAGGAAAAAGAAGGATCCAAGTGCATATGAAGAGAGTCAAAAACAAGGTAGAAGAAAACTTTAAACCCAGTTCAACTCCTGAGTATGTTAGCACAAAACACCCCCTTAAAAAACAGAAGAAGAAAAAACTATCTCCAAGCATAAAAATTTTTGTGTCAGTACCTACTGTCTTACACAATACACTATGCTTTTAACAAAAAACTTTGAGGCATAGACAGAAGCTGATTAAATGTAGTCTGAAGAGACAAAGAAAACATTGAAACCAGATTCATATATTCACAGATGTTGAAATTATTAGATAAAAAGTTTAAAATAACTATAATTTGCATGTTAAAGCCTACAATACAAAAAATAGAGGACAAAATACAAGGTCAAATATGTAATTTCGTCAGAGATGAAAGTCATATGAATAAAAATAAAATTGTGATATTAAAAATAAGAAACCAAAATCACGGTAACAGATATGGAGAATGCTTCTAATGGACTTGCCAGTAGACTCAACACAGTCAAGTAAAGAAGACACGAGCTTAAAAGAAATGAACAGAAATTAACCAAATTGAAATACAAAAAGAAAAAAATTAAGAAAAAAAACAGAGCAGGACATCAGTGAAATGAGGTACAATATAAAATAGTCTAATATGTGGAACTGAAAGAACAGCTGGAGGATAAAGGAAAAATTTAAAGAAATAATGACTGTGAAATTCCCCAAATTATTAGCAGACACCAAGCATAGATCCAAGGTCTGAGAACATAAAACAGAATAAGTACTAATACAACTACACCTAGTTCTATCATAATCGTATTGCTGAAATCCACAAAGAGAAAATCTTGAAGGTAGCCAGAAATAAAAGACATTATAAAGAGAAACATTCATAAGAATCACAGCAGACTCTCATCAGAAATCATGCAAGCAGAAAAGCAATGGAATGAAATATTTAGCATGCTTAAAGAAAGTCAGCTCTGAATTCTATATTCAGTGAAAATATCATCAAAAAATTATAGAAATAACTTTTGGTTTTAACTCCAACATGTGAAAAACTTTGGAAATTGTGACTTTCATCATTACAGCAAGACATAGCAAAACAAACTGAATATCAATGACATTTGTTGAATCTGTCATTGAACCGAAGTCACATGGCATACTACTATCCTAAAATCTAGAGAGATGACCAATCCAGAAACTCACAGCTGAGATCTTCTGACCTAGAGCAGAAATCCCTGGAGCTATAACTGGTAAAGAAAGTTAAACAGTGTTTTTAACTAATTGCTGGAGGCTGAGTGCAGATTAATATGAGAATCTCTTGGGGACCACAAACTTAGGGAGAAAATTTCCTGGATTTTACCTCCAGGAATCCCAAGATGTTTGAACAATGAAGACCCGAGAAAAAGTCCCAAGTTGCCTTGTCAAAAGGAAGGGAAGAGTAATTTTTGTGAAACATGGGTCAACTTTTCTCATAACAAAGAACTATTCTCCAAGGGAAAAGACTATCTAGTAATATTTACTAATACCTATATTATCCTCTGAGCGTATTTGGGGAAAGGTTTGGCAGAAATGATGCATGTATGTGTAATAGAGAAAGTAATTAGTCATAAAGTTATTCTCGTGAATATTGGCATGGCATCTGTTCTCAACTCCCTGGTAATGACCTTTGAGCACACAGCTAGCTGTACATATTGCCCATTAATTGTGTGATTTTAAATACATGTGTTGTGCAAAAGCAAACCACAAATATCCTTTACGAAGAGCTAGTGGGAAACATTATGATATTAGGAGATCTGGGATGATCTTCTGCATTCTCTGAAAAAATGCCTTTCCCAAAATTCCTTCAGTGTCACAGTCAAAAACACCCTTTAAAGAAGGAAAACATTAGCAAGGTCATTGAAATATTTCTTTTTATGAAAGCCCAATTTTTTAGGGGGAAAAAGTTGATAAAGTTTCCAGGGACATAGAAGGTGGCATGATAGTGGCAGAAAAAAAATAATGAAACATGGATGGTGAAGCCTCCAAAGATGAGTTCTATTAATTTCACAATTTTCTGTAGGTTTGTGGGTTCCTACTGTGGCTTACTTAAAGCTATTGATACATAAAAATGACTCAGCTCCTCAGACCTGGGACCTCTGGGAAGAATCTCTGAAGACATCTTTCTGAAAACTTCTTTGAATAGTGATCTTATAAACCAAGAATCCATACATGCTGGGTCAGAGGGTAAGATACATGGTTGGTGGGTAGATCTGGGGATGATCCCCTTCTTTTTTATAGATCCCTCCAACTAAACAACAAGAGAGAATGCTGGATTTTCCCCTCACACATTTATTTTGCCTCCTTTACACCAAGCTGTGCTTTTGAGAAAAAAAATGGAATTAATTAGGCCCTTGCTAAGTTGCATGAAAACACTAAAATGCCAATAACACCTCTCTCCCATTTTATACATGTTCCTGAATTCATTTTATTCTCCACAGAAATCTCTTGTGCTAGAAAAACAAACAACCCTTTGAGTCAAACTCATGTCTGTTTACACCCCATGGAGAGCTGGGGATACATAGATTAAATCTAAGCTGACTTTGCTCAGAAAGAATGAAGGGAAAGAAAAACTTCTCAGGAGCATTGTCTTAGCTGAGCTGTGTTTAATCATTCCCTATGAGAAGATGTATACTACCATCTCCTTGCTTGGATTTTTTATTATTGCCTGAAGTACCATTCATCAGTCCCTAAAACTCAGCCATATCTACCGATGTTTCATGACCAGAGTCAAGAACTCTCTCTTTCAGGAAGTCACTACTGATTTTTCTCAATTTATGATACTAGCTCTTCTTCTGGTATAAGCTAAATGAAGAAACTAACTCCTAACAGGATACCCTGACCTCACTCTGTCCAGTGGCCACAGGTTTACTGTCAGTGAAGCCTCAGGCACTGACTCTGCAGCACTCATTGGTATTCAGCATGCACTCTAATGAGGTGGCTGTTTAATGTCTCCACGCCTGTAGCTCTGGTCTCTGGTGGCAAGAGGAAAACCTGCAGAAAGGAACAGTCATCCTTATAGAGTGGATGAGTCATCCACTCATAGCTTTCTGTAATGTCCTTCTTTTCTCCCACACTCTGTTATAATTTTTTTAATCTTTCACAAGCATCAACTCATTGAAACTGCATAATAGCTTTGCAAGGTAGTTTCTCATCATTGTCTTTGTCACCCGAAACTAAGATTCAGTGAGATAAGGCGCTTTGATGAAACACATTCTGCTAGAAAGTGATGAAGCCAACCATACCAAAGACTTATAAAACCCACTCCACCTTCTTCTCACTGGAACCCATTTGTTCTGTCTTTCCTATAAAAACCAATTTAATTTAATGCTTTGCATAGAATGGATAGTGCTAAGTCATCAGATTAAATTGTGGCAAGACTCAATAAACTAGTGGAAAAGAAATCATTTTAATCTAGAAAGAGTCTGAATTCCCATTACCTCAAAAACATCTTTAAATTTTAGTTCACTTTAAGGAAAGTGAAGCTGCAAGTCATAACAAATTCATTAGGAATGAGGTTTACATAGGAAATCTAATGTAGCAATCCAATCAGAAGACCTGTATTGAAATCACAGATCTTGCCTTTACATTGAAATATTGTTAAATGAGTAGACATTATTTTGTTATCAGTTCAAATAAAATATTTAAGGAAGTCATGCACCATTGCTTTTGATTCTCCAATTTAACTTCCCTTTCTGATTAGCCAACCAATGACTGGCTTCAATGGAATCATACAAGAGCCTGTCTACTGCAGTGTAAAATTACAAACCACAAAAGGCTCCAGAGATGGCACTAAAGAAGAGGGGTGGAGGTCAGATCCACAACGAGGATGGGCATATTGCTGAGTTTGGGTGTGGCTGCACTTCCATTTTGTGTCCTTTTCCCAGCTGCTCTCTCATTCTGAGGACTCCTTCACGACACTAAAGTCAGCCAGGAGGCCATTCAACTGTGTGCCCAGCACTCTTGTCCTCTGAGAGCAGCGCCACTTATTGTCCTTTTTCTCTGGGATGGATCATAATCTCAAAGTAGGCAGCTCACTGGGCAGGTGTTGGGGGTGCTTTATGGAGCTGTAGCAAGAATAGATGGAAAGTGCACAGTGAGTTTGGCACCTGCACCTCAGCTTGGGCTCAGACGCCCAGAGCAAATTCCGTCCATCATCCAGGGTCAGTGAAGCTTGAAGGTGAGAGCCAAACCCACAGACACCATCTGGGAAGTGGAAAGAACCTGTAAAGCAGAAGTCAGAAAAATTGGCTTTGAGGCTTGGCTGTGGCTCTTAACAATAGGAGTATTCTAATCAAGTCATAAAATCGCTCTGGGTTTAAATTTCCTTTACCTATAAAAATATAGACAATAATTTCTACCATGCCTGCCTCAGAAGTTTCTTGTGAATAGAGGGAACAGAGAGTATTCCCTGAATCTCTCCTGTAGGGAACCTTCTGACCCTTGCCTTGTGCTGTGGCCTCTCTGCACCCTTCCATTAGCAACTCTTCCAAGTGAGGTGAAGGTGCTAATTGGTAAATGTAGAATATTTAATGAAGCATGTTTTACTAGTGGGCCTTAAACATCAATGTCTGCATGTGGTCATCATCCTTGCTCCTTGTAAGTTGACTTGGCTAGGTTTATCCTCCTGGTGAGGGCAAATCTCTGCGGCCCCAGCTGGGGCTCAGCCATCTCTATCCATTGAGGACTTGGTATAAGGGAATAGGCTCCATCTCCAAACCTTATTCTTACACTCCATTAAATACGATCCTTCAATCATGAAATAAAAGCCCAGCTGTGAGTACTGTACACTTTGTTTCTTATCTGACAGTTCATGGTTTGTGTACCAGCTTTGGTCAGAACCCTAGAGAATAGGGATTAAATGGTAAGACAACAAAATACCACTCCAAATCCTTAACAGGAATGATCAGAAGAGATATGTCCTGTGGAATAATTTATTCAATACAAAACATAATAAAAGGTACAAATGATAAATATAATCACTTTGGTGTCCTGAATTGTTTGTTGCCAAGGGGAAAGGAGGAAACATCGATTTCTCATAGAAATGCAGAAATGTGAGCCTGGCCTTGTTTTCTTAACTGCTGCAGAGTCGTGCCTACTAACCAGTGCTGCTTACTTCTACCAAAGCTGCACCTCGGCTTAGACAGGTGGCCACAAAGCTTTCCATTGAGCAATATATATATTTTTCAAGTTCAAGCAAGGTATCTCAGAAAATGCAATTAATTGTCTTATACCTCAGTTTTCCTGTCTTTAAAATGAACTTCATTGGAGTTCTTCTTACATCAGCAGGGAGTTTGGGGGAACAAAGGAGATAATTAGTACAGTAGCAAACAGAAATATCCACACAAATATGTACACATATATGTGCATTTATAATATGTACATATGTGTATATAGGGTAGGTCAAAAGTAATTTTATAGGTGTGATTATGCAAAACACAGCGTTTATTCTTGTATTGTTATTTGTTAATCATTGTATCAATATCATTTTCCATACTAACAACTGTAAACCCACCTTTGCCTCACCCAGTATGTACATATGCATATGTTATCACTTATCAACATATTTTATATAACTTATCAATATATTATATGTGTTATGTATACATTGATAAGTTACATTACACATTTAGTGAAAACTTAAGAACAAATAAGCACTGTGTCTGACCTGTGGTGTACTAGTCACATGAGTTAGATCTTTTTTTTTTTTAAGATTTTATTTATTTATTTTTAGAGAGAGGGGAAGGGAGGAAGAAAGAGAGGGAGAGAAACAGCAATGTATGGTTGCCTCTCACATGGCCCTCAATGGGGACCTGGCCTGTAACCCAGCCATGTCCCCTGACTGGGAATTGAACCGGGACTCTTTGGTTCCCAGCCTGCGCTCAGTCCACTGAGCTACACCAGCCAGGGCACATGAGTTAAATATTAACATTCTTGTGGAATGAGTTACCTATAAAAATACTTATTTCTAAATTTTGAGATGAATTGTATTCCCCTCTGCCAGTCTTCTTGCTTTAGGCACGCTTTTTAAGACCCTAATATGAGTCGAGCATCGTGTTACGCTTTTGTAGCATATGTCCTTTCACTGAAACCTCAACAGAACTTTTAGGAGTTGGAAATCATTGTCAACTTTTTACGGAGAAACACAATAAGCAACATAAGCCTCAGAGTAATGCTCTTCACTGGTCATTAACCAGATGCAGCAGTCTTTCAGAGCTTTTGACTGAGTAAAGTTAGATGATTCTTATTCCTAAACCTCTCACCCTCTGTTTTAACCTGATTACCTTGAATGAGGTATGATGAGGCTGGACGTAGATCAAGAGAGAGAATTAAAAGTTTTAGAGTTTTATTATGCTAGCCATTTCCAAGAGAGAACACTGCAAGACATGCAGGGCCCCATGGGGATGCGCCAGGGGCATAGTCGAGGCAGAGAGAGAGGAACTGTGAGTCAGCATTTTCACTGTGGTTTCTGCAGGAAGGAATGGGCGACACAGGGCAAGAAGTCTGAGACTTGACCAGTGTAAACAATTTCTGCAGGTTTGGGGACACAGGCTGTTCTTGGCTGCCCAGTAGCTGGCCCTGGGAAAATTAAGGCAGGTGCGTTGTGAAGTGTGAGATTCTGCCAAAAGGAGAGAACTATCCAGCTTCTAAGCAGAACTCCTAAGCTGGGTTAAGACAGCAAACACACACATGCAAATATATATTATGCCACCCTATATTCAGAGAACATATTTGATAATTTATTATAATTTTCTATTTTTAAAAAATAATTAAGATAGTATATGGCTTTGTAATATAAAAAGAGATTTAGTATAAGGTCAAATCTCAGCTATCTTGCTTACTAATTATGTGAAGTTGGACAAAATATTTAACTATTTTATGTCCCTGTTTTCATATATATAACACTAGAACTTAATTAGATAGTGCCTTATAATGAGTTGTCTATACATGTTACCTTAAAAAATGTATTAGTATGTAAATGCAATGACATAAAGCTGTATTTGGTCCCTCAGAATAATTTATAAAGTTCTGCCATCCTATCCTATTCAAATTATATCATTTAAATGAGAGATTACAACTTGTTATAGAATCTAAGATAAAATTTATTGGACTCAAGTGCAAGTAAAATGAAACTATAACATTTGAAAACCTTGGAATCTCTTAAAATAATAATAAAAAAGACTTCTGTGAAAACTAATGAATGTTTGTATTATCATATCCATCTTAATCATAAAGTCAATGAAAATTAGTGAAGGTACTATATCATGTGTCCAAGATATTTTTAATATACTTAACTCATTCATTGTCCTATTACTAATGTAGAAATGAATTACAAAGAAACAAGGTTAGACTACAGTAGAACCTTGAGAGTCACCTGGTCTAGCACCACCATATTAAAGATGGATTCTTCCATGGTGAGGAAGGAATTCCACCTGTTAATATCCAAAGAAATTGAATCCTCAGGATGGCTGGCCCAAGCAGATTGAAGTCTATTTCTCTTAGTTGGGCTTTAGAGTTCCCAGAAGGCCAAGCATCAGATGTCCAGAGTCAGAAATCACCCCATTAAAGCAGAAACATGTGACTTCTTCACTGCACACAGTCAGTGGTTCTCCAGTTGGCAGTGTTCTTCCTCAGTAGAAAAACCTGGGAGTAAACACTGGGTGAGGGTCCCAGCAGCTCTGTGTGTTTGCAGAAGTCCCTCCTCACTTTGATCCTCCCTGTTAAAAGGGGCTGCCTATGATACTCATCCCACAAGAATGTTGTTAAGATTTAACTCGTGTGACCAGCATGGTGACTAGTACACCGCAGGTCAGACACAAGCGCTCATTTGTTCACTAAATGTTTATTGTAACTTACCAAGCACCACAATCCCTTTATAGGTCTTAATGGATAGTTCTATTATTATTCCAAAGCCCTTCACCTATTCCACAAAATGAGCAGAGATAGGAAACATGGAAGCCTCCTCCATTTAACATCATCAACGTATAGGAAGATTGTCTAAGTGTTCCGTGTCTCATGGGACGTTCTCTTAGGTCTTCTTCCACAATCACTCATCACTTTACGCTTCTGGGTTACCATTTGTTAATATTGAAGAGCTTGGTACTAATTGTTTTGGTGAGGAAAACAAAGCTGTTTCAGACGTGGAGAGAAACTGTGCATCACTACAAGCATCTTTAAGGACAAAGTCCCTGAGTGACAGGACTGGTGACACCATTCAATCTTGTCAAAGTCCTAGGATCGGGGTAGGCAAACCTGTCACTTGCCCCAAGCCAAGCTGTGCAGAGATTAATGTTTACCCTGTGCGGAAGCACATAGAAAATAAACAACGTGGGAACAAGGTTCACCATCTATTTTTAAATGCTACCTTCTATTTTAGACTGAACATGTACAATTTTTGTTTAGCAATTTCAGCTAATTGTTGGATTAACATTTTTGGGAACAGATTGCAAACTTCAAAATGGAAAAGATCATTTTAGGGAGGGAAGCTAGGCAGCTGTCAGGGAGTCGGAATTAACATACATTTGCATAACAGATGTACAGTAAGGTGTCTATGACAGACAATCACTGAATATTAATGCTATAGACCACGACATCATTTGCGTAAATGCTGTCTGCTGGGTACTGAGGTTGGTGTGCTCTTTGCAGAAGACAAAGGGCCAGAGAATGGAGCAGATGCACCAGATACGCCAATGCATCTTAATTTATGACATCCTCATGAAAGACCTTGTGGTGTGATTTCAGATTCTATTACAAATAATTTGGAGATAAAGGCACTCAGTAATTATCTTCTCCCCTACAGTTAGTTTCTCTCAAAGGAAGAGGATTCATTTGTGGGCTGCTATTGCAATACTCTCAGGAGAGTGGCATTCTTTTTGTGAAGTGGGGGTAGGGTGAGGAAGAAAAGGAAAGCGTTCCTGAAAGTCAACATTGTGCATTCAATAGATTTGGCTATTAGCATGTTGTCAGACACCTGTCACAGAGCAACTCATCCCCCATTTGAATGAAGCAGCAGGTGATTCTATGGCAGGTTTCAAACGGTATTTTTTAAAAAGTGAATTAGTGTTGAAGTGTAAAACACTTTTTGTTAAGTCGATGTTACAAACATATGTTGAACTTGTTCTATGTGCAAAGCACAGGTTTCCTTTTATTGGTACCTTAATCAATTCCTCCCTGTCTTCCAGCCAGTCTCCAGAGGACACTCTCCCCAGCGATTACACTCCACAGAATTGTTTGTCTTCTTGACCTCCCAATGAATAACCAGCTCTTGATTGGCTAATTAAAAATGTCATGCCTTTGATTAACATATATTTTAGCACATAACATGTGCCAGACGTTGTGGTAGGTGCCGAGCATGCAAAGGCACAGCTTTCATTCTAAAGGTTCCCTGTCTAGTGAGGATGACAGGCAGTCAACATATGTTTATTGAGCAGTTACTATATATTAGTCATGGTCAAGGTGCTGGAGGTGCAGAAATAAATAAAACTGGCAATCCCTGCTCTCAAGGCCCTTTATTTCTGGTTGTAGGGAGATAATCATTGGTAGCCTAATAAAGTAGACAATGTCAGGTACAGGTAAAATAAGATAATGTGAGAGAGAGTGATCAGGAGTATCTGCAGATCAGGCAGGTCTGCTTTGTTTGAAATTGTAAAATACTGTAATATTAACGATTGACCTGAATGGTGAGGAGGCAGCCATAAGAAGTATCTGGAGTAATATCAGCTAAGAAACAGCTAAGGCAAAGTTCTTGAGACAGAGTACATAAACATGCAAATAATTTGTTATCGAGGAGGTAAGTTCCAAGTATCATATACTTTGTACTTGTCATGGCCGGGGAGCTCCTGATCCATCTGTGCTAGAGCGAATGTTGAGGGAATTGGCAGAGAGAATTCTTTTCTGCATTGAAGCCCACCATGTGGGGAGAAATTATCTTCTGGAAAGAGAACAAAGCATATACAGAGACCTTAGAGAGAAGCAAAAAGCCAGACACTTACTGAGAATTGTGTTTCATGTATATGTGGCTAGATCATAAATTATGGGGGGAGAGGAGAGTGTCAGAATATAAACCTGTAAAATTAGAGCTGGGTGAGATTGAGAAGAATTTGTATATTAGATTGTGGGTTTTTTTCATTTAATTTTTATTCAAGTGTATTTGATGTACAGTCTTATACTGGTTATATTCATTTCAGGTGTACAATATAGTAATTCAACATTTTTATACCTTACAAGGTGATTGCCCCACTAATTCTGGTGATCATCTGTCTGTGGAGGTTTGCGTGCTAGGAAATAAGCAGACTTCTGATTTACAAACTTGTCTGGAGACACTAGAGCATCTGGGAGAAAGGACAATGGAATATGCTAAAACATGCACCCCTGTATTGGGGGAAAACTCATTTATGGGGACAAACAGAGTCACTTTAATAATAACTCAAAAATCATTGGATTCTTGCCATAGAGGCTTACCCAGGATCTTTAATGAAAGACCCCCAATCCACCAGGGAGTGGAAACAGAATGCCCACACTCATCTTCCTCCTCCTCTCCTTCACTTTAGTGTTATTTGCTCACAACTAGTTTGCAGTGCATGGGACTGCCCATGTGTACAGAGCTCTAGGAGAGAGCACTGAAGTCTATCCCAGGCCAGAGGCTTCTCTTGTGTTTCTAGTGATGCCCCCTCCCCCTGAGATGCCAGAATCTAGCTACATTTCTAGAAAGAGGGATGGAAAACTCATTCTACCTAATGTCATACTTAGTACTGAAGCAGTGGTCACCTGTGCCTCTGTATCTTAAGGACTTCCTTAGGAACCAATTCCTCAGTTTGTGCTCGGGCTTCTCTCTTCATAACCCCTAACTTTAAAAGCTGAAATGCATAATGTACATACTCTCTTCCCAAGCTCCGTGCTATATCCTAAACATGCAAGATCTTATTTTAGGCTATCAATGCCCCTTTGATCTTTTATCCAATTTAACGAATGAGAAGCAAACTCAGAAGGAGTAAGCCATTTGCCCTAGGTCTTACAACTAGCAAATGACTGGACTGCCTTGGGTACTCAAGTAGGCTGACTGCAGAACCCCATTTATAACCACTGAGATGTACTGCCCTTCCAGAGACCTCACGGACGAGTTCAAAAGGCAAGGCATCTACCAGGCTTGTCATCTTTTCTGTCTTCAGGTTTCTATAAAGTCCCTTCTTTCAAATACAAATACCCCAGTTACCATGACATACCCAAATATGTTTATGTCCCAGCTTATTTAGGCTTGTGAGAGGAATATTTTTACATATCATTCTTTTGCTATACCCAGCTCATTAGTTATATCTACTCAAATTGGTTACAGTCTTCCAGAAGGCACAGATTGAAGAATATAAGGACCTTCTTTTTTATAATACTAGTATATTAAATTGGCTTTATATTTATTGTACCTAGTCTATTTTCTAAGGCTTTTCATTTCCCTGCCAATTCTTGTAGACACTAGAGGAAGAAACAATTCATTTAGACCCTTAGGTAGTGGGGAATAGAGTGATGTGGTGGAAACACCCCAACTCTGCTCCACATTCACACCACCTTGATTATTGTGGAAACAATGCATGAGATGAGGAAGTAGCTCAGTCAGAGAGAATAGTCAGGGATGGTTCTAGTCCTTTCTTTCCTTTGGTCATCTAAATTTCCTCTGCCTATGCCAACTGCTATTACCAATGGTAATATCAGCAGCCAAAGCCAGATTTTAACCTCCTGTCTAAAACCCAGCCAGTGACATCATCATTCTCCCTTTTCTAGGTAACATTTGATGGCTCCATCTATAGTTTGTCCAGTGAGTAAAGGGCCAGATGCCATTTTGAGTGAAACCTTCCTATTCTACCAAAGCTGTAAAATTGCTGC
This sequence comes from Micronycteris hirsuta, assembly GCA_004026765.1. Lineage (NCBI taxonomy): Eukaryota > Metazoa > Chordata > Mammalia > Chiroptera > Phyllostomidae > Micronycteris > Micronycteris hirsuta. The sequence goes on from PVJI01000524.1 coordinate 219,108, forward strand.
TGAGAAACTGATAGGTGTTGCAGGATCAAGGATATCTCCATGTCACCTCACAGACAGAGCACCAGGCTCTGGGTCCCTTTCTGTGTTTGATTTCAGGGGCACCTGACTTCACCTACTGTGCATCAATGGAAGGAAGAGAATGATGCAAATTGAGATGCTCTCTTCACAAGTAAGGACCTTGCATTACTGAGTCCTATGCTATATCTCTTTAAGAAAGTATCTCTTGCCTTAAGAGTAGTCTTCTTTTAGAGGTGACTAAAACTCATGAAATGAGAATTAACCTGTGATAGGACTTAAAGGTGTTTGAATGCCTTGGAGCTATAATACATATAGCAAAAGGCAGGGGTGAATCTGTTGGGAAGGAGAGAGGATACATTTCAGAGTGTCATTTAGTTTCAGTGGGAGGATAGGTGATGCAACCCATTTAAACATTTTATGGAAAGAATGACAGACTCAGTTTTGCTTAAAATATCACTCTAAAAACAATGTGGAGAATGGATTGGAAGAAAACAAGACAAAGAAAACAAAAAAAGTGGTAGATGGTTGCAGTAATACAGATGAGAAATGATAAGAGTACTTAAGACTAAGGTTGAAACTGGAAATGGAAAGGAGATTATGGACTACTTAAGGGATAGAATAAAGAAAATATGGAGACTGATTAAATGTAGATATAAGAAAGAAAGTAAAGACCAAGATGGTTCCCAAATTTAAAGCTTGGGCAACAGGGTGAAAAGTGAGACTATTTTATTGTGGCTCAAAAGATAATGAGTTTAGTTTTCAAGCATTTGAAGTATAAGGGAAAATGTTTACTAACAATTTTACTGGTTGTCCTGGAATTCAGTAGGGACAGGACTGGATCTAGACATGTAAAAGGTGTTGACATAGAAAACTCGGAATAATAATTGAAGCCTTAAGAATAGGAGGGATGAGGTAAAAGGAAAAGACACATGCAGACTAGAGTCCTGGGCAACAATAGCACTTACCTGGCATATTGAACCAAGACCTCTGCTTGTTGTGATGTTAGGTATAGCGAGATAAGTAGGACTTCACAAAGGAGGCCAAAATGGAACACACGCGAAGGCCAAAGTAGAAGTGTGTGGGGTCAGAAAGGCAAGCATTTCCTGGAGAAAACGGTAGTAAATAGGGTATACTCCTCTGACAGTTTGTTCAGAAAAAAGATTTTAAGAATTTCTTTTTTTAACAGGCTTGAGTTGATATCTCATTGAGGTTTTAATTTGCATCTCTCTGATGGTTAGTGATGCTGAACATCTTTTCATGTGTCTATTAGCCATCTGAAGGTCCTTCTTGGAGAAGTGTCTATTCAGGTCTTTTGTCCATTTTTAAATTGAATTGTTTTTCTCCCTGGTGTTGAGTCACATGAGTTATCTCTATGTTTTAGAGATCAAACCCTTGTCTGATATATCATTGGCAATTTTTTTCTCCCATATGGTCTGTTCCCTTTTCATTTTGATGATGGTTCCTTTAGCCATGCAGAAGCTTTTTAGTTTTAGCACCTGCCAGAATGCCCACCATTAATAAATCAATAAACAGCAAGCGCTGGCAAGGATGCAGAGAAAAGGAACCCTAGTGAACTGTTGGTGGGAATGCAGGCTGGTGCAGCCACTGTGAAAAATAGTATGGAATTTCCTCAGAAACTGAGAATAGAACTGCCTTTTGATCCAGCAATTCTGCTGCTGGGATTATAACCTAAGAATCCTGAATCACCAATTCAAAAAAATCTATGCACCCCAATGTTCATAGCAGTGTTATTTACAATAACCAAGTGCTGGAAACAGTCTAAGTGCCCATCAGTAACTGTGTGGATCAAAAACCTGTGGTACATTTACACAATGGAATACTACGTAGCAGAGAGAAAGAAGTCCTACCTTTTGCAACAACATGGATAGAACTAGAGAGTACAATGTTAAGTGAAATAAGCCAGTCAGTAAAAGACAAATACCATATGATCTCATCTATAATAGGAATCTAATGAACAAAATAAACTAATAAAGAAAACAGAACTGCAGGCATGGAAACATGGAACAGATTGAGAGTGCCCAGAGCAGTGGGGGGAGGGAGATAATGGTGTAAAGACGAGGAAGGGACTAGACAAAGAACATGTATGAATGATCCACAGACATGGACAACAGTGTAGGGATTGATTGTGGGAGTTGGAGGTGGGATGGGCAGAGGAAGGCAAAGGGGGAAAAATTGGGACAACTGTAATAGAATAACAATAAAAATGATTAAATAATAAAATAAATTCTTTTTTAAACTAATGCTGGCATTTGGTGACTTTAGTGATAACAGTTCTAACAGAATGGTGGTGTTAAACGCAGAGTGCATTGGGTGGAAGAATGAGTGTGAAATTTGGGCATAGAGGCAGGCGGTTTGGGCAATACCTGTGAAATTAGTGTGAAAGTGAGAAGTAGAGTGAGAGCTGGAGGAAGATGAAAGGTTGAAAGTTTCGAGATGTGTGTGTATATGTGTGTGTTTCAAATGAAAGAGACTTGAGCAGGTTCAAAATCTGGGGGAATGTGTATACAAAAAGGTACATGTTGAAGATCCAGGGGAGAAGATGTCAAGGCATCATGGTGAGGACCCCGAGAAGGCAGGAGGGATTATTCTTATGAAGAAAGAGCTAAGTGTGATCATTTTAACAAAAGGAAAGCCTGGAAGAGTGAATTTGTAAGTTTATCTATAGACACTTGAAGAATTTGGAGTAGCTTCAAGAGCTTCTAATCTCTCTTTAATATAGAGAAATAGCACCTGGTAAGTGTGATGAATTAAGATGGCAAAGCTCCAGAACTTAAGAAGAACCAGGAAGGTTTGAAATAGCTGCTACGAAGAAAGAACTAAGCACGCAAACACAGAAGTGCCAGGCAGAGCTGAATTTTCTGACTCCAGTGCCTGAACTCTTTCCCTTGAAAAACTGTGCCTCCTAAGCAGTCTCCTGCACAGCTGTGATAGAAGCTGCACCCTCCAAATTGAGAGGAAACAGTACTTTGTCTGTAAAGCAGAGTGTGCCAGTTCCCATATTTGATCAACTATACAATCATCTTCAAGCCTTATCCTCCTTCTCTGCTCACTACCTTACTCTCTATTCATATTAGTTTGTGACTCTGTTTTCTGCTAAATGTGTTAGTTATAACAGAAACATTTATATGAGTGAGTGGATTCTGCCCTGACAAAATGTCCTAGCATTACCACAAACCATCATGACGAATTTCCTGGGTTGTCTGCCCAGGATCTGACCTTACTCCACTCATCACCTCTTTCCATTGCATGTCCCCAAAGTCTGCAATTTAAGATGGGTATTTGCATGCATTTGATAGCAGGACAATGGCTTTGATGAGCAGAGAAGGCACTGTTTTAGTGGCTTCATCTGATTTCAACCACCTTTCTCACCACACACGGAATTGGGTTGGAGTTTAGTGCAGGATAAGAAAGCATGTTATAATAATAGCACAGGTGACACTGTGAGGTCACAATCTACCAGACACTGGTAGTGTTTGGGAAAGGGTTGGGAAGTCACCTATGGGGAAATACAAAGCATATTCCTGAGTTAGAGAGACAGAAGTTGAACTAAGCTACTTCATAAGTTTTTTTTTTTAAGATTTTATTTATTTCTTTATTTTTAGACAGAAGGGTATGGAGGGAGAAAGAGAGGGAGAGAAACATCAATGTGTGGTTGCCTCTCATGTGGCTCCCACTGGGGACCTGGCCTGCAACCCAGGCATGTGCCCTGACTGGGAATTGAACTGGTGACACTTTGGTTTGCAGCCCGCGCTCAATCCAGTGAACTACAGCAGCTAGGGCGGTTTTTTTGTTTTGTTTTTTGTTTTTTCTATATTGCATGGTTATAGTCTCAGGGAAGGAAAACTACTTAATATAAAATCAAAAGCGATTCACATGAGGAAACTGAGGATCCATAAATGTTAATATCCTCAGAAGCAACAGGCTAAAAAGAAAATGGCCAAGAAATAGATAGATTAATATCCTAGTTCATTTATTTGTTAGCTGAATTGCCCTAAACAACTTACTTAACATTCCAGACATTTTCTATTTTATAAAAGTAAGACGATGTATATCTAGTTTGATGGTTTTTCTAAGGTTGTGTTGGCCAATATAGTGGTCACTAACAACATGTGGCTCTTGAACTTTAAATTAGTTCAAACTAAATATTAAAAATCAGTTTTTCCGTTGGGCTACCTGCATTTGAAGTACTCAATAGCAACATGTGCTGGTGGCGTACAGATACACATTTCCAACATCAAAAAAGGCTTCTTGACAGCACTCTTTTAAGAGTGAGAGCGAATTGGAAAAAAAAATGACCAGCATATATTAGGTACTCCTAGATGATAGTTAGCTTTTGTTAATCATAATTCATCTTTAATGCTATATATCAAAATCTGTATAAAGTGTGTTACATGTATCATTTAATGTAATTTTCACTCCTATTCTATAGGTAAGAAAATGAAGGTATGAAGATGTTAAATAATTACCCCAAGTTTATAAAGATTAGAGGATCTTATTTTTAGGAACGTCTTCAAAAATCACAGAGGAAAAGTTGATCAGAAACAGATACCAAAAACTCATTTGTCTGACCACAAGCTGGGCTGTCACACGCCTGGCGGTGTGCTTTTCTATGCACTAAAAATAGCAGAGAAACTCCAACTGCGGAGAAGGGAGGGTGGAGAATATTGAAGGTTTTATTCAGAAGAGAGAAGAACAAGGTAAGGGAGACCCTGTGTCTAAAGAAAATAAGGGCTAAAGTGGAAGGCCTCTAAGCTCTATAATCTTGGACTCTAGGATTCTGAAAGTCCTGATATTACATGTTCTATTCTGTCAGAAATGATTGGAAGATATAGTTATTTATTGTAGGAAATAGAGGTATTTTTCTTTTTGTCTTTGCCAATCAATACTTGCTTCTTTGAGGAGCCCTATGCTCTGAGGAACATGTAGAGAGCAGAAATTCTATCTTAAAAGCAAAGAAATAGGTTGGGAAATGGGTCCAAGTAGTTGAGTGTAGAAACTTCTCAATAGGACAAATTGCGCTTTAAAGATGTGCTATCTTGGCCTAAATTCTATGCTTCAAAAATAAGTCAAGACATTCAAAAAGGGTGAAGGGTTTGCAGGAACAACTATAAAGGACACATGGACAAAACCAAGGATGGGTGGAATCAGGGGAGGGAGGTGGGGGGAAAAGGCAGAGAACTGTACTTGAACAACAATAAAATTTAAAAGTATTTAAAAAAACATTCGAGTAATAAGCATAACAGTGTCTTGTTAAGCACATTCCTGATTTAAAAAAAAACAGAATAAAAAACTACAAAGCAATGGACAATGATAATAATAACTGTTTGATAAGTGTATTATGAATAAATTAATATAATCTCTCAATAATGGTTATAATTGTCAGGGTAAACTAGATTATGTGACAATAATAAACATGCCAAGAAATCTCAGCGATTTAAGCCAAAAAAGAGTTGATTTCTCACTCACGCCACAGGTAACCTGAGTAATTGTAGCTTTCCTTGGTGGCTCTCTTTTACTTGAGGACTCTGGGACCCAATATCTAGAACTTGTGTTTTCCAAGGGCTAAAGAGTCATATAGGATACTTAGAGGCCACGCCTGGAAGCGTCTTACATTGCTTCTATCCACCGTTCATTCACCCGAACACAAAGTCCCCAGCTCAACCATAAACGGTGCTGGCTTATGCTGCCTCACTGTAAGCCCGAGTGTGATGGACGCACGGCCTCGTCTCTGAATTAGAGATCATAAAGCATGTTTAGCCTACGTGCATCTCCAAACCTATCTGCTTATTTAAAAAATAGCTTCTTTGCTTTTAAATAGCTACCGATTTTTATATTTTTCCTAAAAACTTCTTTTGCTTACTTGCAGCCTTCCCCGCTCTTACAAAATAGACTTGATTCCTGCTTTGTGAAGAACATCAACCTCACCAGACACACTTCTCACACTCCTTTTCAGCATGTCATTCTCTCTTTCAGAGGAAATGCCCAGCCCCCGCCCTCATGTGTACCACATCCTACATGGGAATAGTTGGGCTCCATTGCTTCTTCCAGACCTTGATCTATTGATGATTGCCTCTCTTTCCTGTCTCTTTACTTCTGTGTATTTTGTTTCTTCAGTAACCATGTTGAAATGGTTTTCAATCCAAAACCCTTTCTTGACACTTAGATTTTATTCTCCCTGTAAGTAGAGTTCAGTCTCTCTTTTTACCCTTCAACGTAGTCTTGGAATAATAATACACACTAACATTTCATTTTTTGCATATCTGTCTTCATAAATTTATTAAAATTGAGTAATATATTTTTGTGGGGGACTATTTATTGCTTAACTTCAAGCTCTGCAAGGACACGACGAGAGCTTTTTGATTTACTGTGAGTCTGATACACGGTAGCTGCTTCATAAATATTTGGTGATTCAGACCACTGTCATTGATGGAAACTTAAATGATCAATTATATGGTAACTATGAAATCTAAAGGCTATACTTCTGTCTTTACTTTCTTGGATTATTCTGCTGCATTTCACACCATTGGGTGGCCTGTGTTCTTTAAACAATCTCCCTCCTTGATGTCCAGGGACCACAGACCCTTTTAGCTGTCTTCCTACGTCTGTGAGTGTCTCTTTCAGTCCACTTGCTAATTGTTTACTTCATATTCCACTATCCACCCCTGAAAGTGGAGGTGCTCCCTGGACTTTTATCCTTGAGCTGCTAACCCTCTCAGTGCTCATATTGCTAAAAGGATTATTTATTCATATTTAATATTTCCCTTGCCACCTATATGTTGATGCCTTCTGAAATATATATTAATCCTAGATTTCTTTCTTGAGTTACAAAACTTTGGGCCAAACTGCCTGCTCAACATCATTATCAAATGTCTTCATAAACTCAACTAGTCCAACTCGGAATTCGTGACTCCCCAGGACTGTTCCCCCTCCCTTACTCTATCTCAGGGTGATTGTCCAAACAGCTATCTGACTAAAAACCAAGACTCCAGTTCCCTTTGCCTTAGCACCCTCTACCCTATCAATCTCTATTTATAACCCGCCTTTGTACTTCCAAATACTTGTATCCTTCCTTGCCTGTCCATGCCTGTCCATCTCTTACTTGTTTCTCCACCCTGGATTAGGAAAATCCTCCTGTAAACCTGCCTTCCACCAGATCCCTCCCCACTAAATCCATTCTCTGCACTACAACCAAACTGATTTCTCTGAAGCAACAATCTGACCATTTCATACCTCAGTTGAAACCCCTTCAAAGACACCCTATTGTATACACGTCTGCACACTTTAAGGTGATTTGGACTATCTATAACTTAACCCCTTTCTTGTCTAATCTCTTGTCTTTTTGTATCTCTATCATCAGGATTAGCACACACCCCATTTTTTCTTGCTCTTGTACTCTTCTTAAGAAAAGTTAAGCAAACTCTAGTTAATCCCACCTCATTCTTGTAGTCTTATCTCAGGCCTCATTTTCTTTAGAAAGTCTTTATATCCCTGTCCAATCTGGTTTGGCATGAGCCCACTGTGGTTATATAAAACCATATAGAGATATCTGTGAGTTTGAATTGTGTGGGGCAGAATCCTTGGAAAAGCATGTTGGACATCCATGTGAGTGAGAAGTTAGCTATCATGGGTTAACAGTTTACTCCAGCATCACCTAGCTAATTCTGAATAAACTGTGGTTAATGTATTACAAGTGAAGAATGAGGCACAGAAAAGTAACGCCCCACTCCGTTCATACAAAGCCCAGTTCTCTTACCATCTCCAACTCTAACATTCGCTGGACCTATTTTACTAAGAAAGGTTCAAAGAGAGCCAAGTTGACTCTAGAAGGGAATGAAGAAAATTGTGGATAACTGCTTCCCTAAGTACAGCAAACATTTGTAGAACAAATGTGTTTGCAGTTTATAATCTGTTTTCCACTCTAGCAAAGCGGGTGCTGTTCCATCTGAACTGAGAAGCTACTGGAGCATGAATTATACACGAAGGTTCTGCCTGTTCATCATGCAGCCTGGCGCACAGAGGACAAGTCGGCACATTGAAATTCAATGAGGTCAAATTGGAAACCCAGCAAACACGACTGCACTTTGGTAGCTGGAACATTGTGTGCCCGTCCATGTTCAGGAGCCATTTCCATGTCCCTTGGGGAACAGCATCAAGGAAATGGCCCTGCTGTGCACATTCAAGGCTCCCTGGACATGCACACACGTGGTATCACACCGTGTCTGCCCAGATTGCCAAGAGAAGGAAAGGAAGCGGGACATTGAAGCTCAGTGTGTGCCATCTGCTTCCCAGGCAGAAAGACCGTGCAGTGCCTCTTAAGGGGAGGGTTAAATACTCCACAGCAGGGAAAAGGTTTAGTCCTCCCACAGATGAGACAAATCTGCACCTGGCTCCATTCCACTGTGGACACATTTGATCATCACCATAGAGTATCCCTTGATTAGTGAGCATATATTAATTGCTTTGGAACTTTTGGCATCTAAACCCCTTTCCTGTATTTAGTGCATTGGCCACCACATGGTTCTGGTCAAAAATTGAACCTGCCTCCTTCCTGAGAAGTCAAAAGTCCAGATCATGCTTTTCTAGCCACTCTTGCATCTTAGTGCATGCCTCAGCTAATCAACGGTACACAAGACAACTCTGAGTTGGGAAGATGGAACACAGAGAAGCAGGGGCCTCAGAGAATGCATTCTGTGGCAGTGGCAATGGTGGAAGCAGTCCCCATGCAAGGGCAACAGTACCCACGATGACCACAGGAGGAACTAGGCTGAGACATCAGGCTTTCCTGGGTAACAGCAGCAGTGCCTAGCCAACTCACACTGGGTGGGTTTCTGGGGCCTTACCTTCCTCGTTCTGAGCTATGTGATATCCCTCATTCTCCAAACTTCTTGTCAATTCTATAATTTCCTAACAGCCTTTTCATAAAGTCCTCCTCTTCTTACGTCAAAGAAAATTTCTATTGTTCTTATTACAACTCCTCTTAAAAGCTCCCTCACCTGCATGGCTAGTTAAGGGACATTCTTAAAACATTATTATAAATTTTGTTGTTAATGAGATCTATTTATAAAAATGATCAAAGAGAAAGGGTCTCAGCATTCAAAATTAATGTAACTTCTACAGTGTGTGCTTTAATTTGTCATCTTAGCTCCGTGGTTCTCAACCAAGAGGCAATTTTGTGCTCCAGGGACATTCGATTAAGTCTGTTATTTTCATTCAATGGGTAGGAATCAGAGATGCTGATGAACATCCTGCAATACACAGGGCAGCCTCCGTGACAATGAATCACCTGGTTCAAAGTGCTGATAATAAGTAGGTTGAAGAATTCTGTCTTAGATTATTTGAGGTTCAACGGATCTTAGGGCCAACTAATTCCATGGCTTCCTCAAATTCTTAGCAGTGCCTAAAATTCATAGACAAGACACCCAGACTTCTTTCCATGTCTTACAATGACCTTAATGTTAAAGTCTTTATCTATCCAACAAATAGTGGTGAGCTCTGTGCCAGGTACCCTGATGGTTAGAGTAAATAGATTAAAAAAGAACAAACATGATGCTTTCTTTTAGGATTTTTCACACAGCTTGGAAAAGCAGACAACATGAAAATAAGTCAACAAAGAAATTCATAGATATAAATTGTCATAAAGATAATAAAGAGGAGGAAAAGCTGAGTTAAGCGATAGAAATTAGCAGGGGGAAATCAACTTGGAAAACAGGGTCACAGAGGCTTCTCTGAGGAGGTGGCATTTGAACCAAAGCTGGAGGAAGAGCAGTTACACAGAGAACACAATGTAGATAGAGTCTTATGACAAGGAAGGGCTTGATAACTGAAGAACCAAAAGGAAGCCAGTGTGATTGTGGAACAGTGGGTGAAGGGAGAGTGACAGCGGATCAGCTGAGAGGTATAGAAACAGGGTGTGCGTCTCCCAGTCTATTGATAGTGAGGCTCTGGCTAGGGGTACCTGAGGCACTCACCGGGGCCTGTATTCCTCATAGCAGCCCCAGAAGACATTCTCCACTAGGGCCAATATTGTGTCTAGACCAGCCCTTACAGTTATTACAATTGCAGGGCGCATTCCAGCAACCAGTACCAGGGCGCTTTGAGAAACAAGATGTATGATTCACAGGTCCTGTAAGGTACACAGCATCCTGACAGGCACATAGTGAGGTCAGGGGTAGAGAGAGAAGAAGAGCTGGGATCCAGGGCCCTGCCTTTATTAGGGACTGAAGGTGGGGCATTTTAGGTTTAAACAGGTTCACTCTTTATTGGCTAACTTAAAGCATGAGAGTGGGAATTAGGGTGAGGGAAGAGGAAAAGTGGGGTCAGTCAAGTGGTACATTATCTAGGTTACCCAGGGCTTTCTAAAAAGGGACTTTTATGCCTGGGTGCAACCTGCTTTCTTATTGGTTGTTTACAAGTGGGCGTAACCTTCTGTTGGTGATGTTTATTCAAGATGGATGTCTTTTGAAATGGATGCCTGGCACTCAAAATCTTAATGTCAGGCACTTGGGCAGGCCCTATCCAGTGAGGAAGAGATGGTCACTGCACAAGTGTTCTGTTTCCACACCCTAAGGACTCGTGGGACTTCTGAACATGGAATTGCTTTGACCTTGACCAGAATGATTGTAAAAAAGTCAATTCAATAACATGGGTTATTTCACTACGACCAGAAGTCCAAGCTGACTTTTTTATTGATACCTAATGAATAACAATGTACCCTCAATTAATTGTATATTAGTTAGTGTCACTTAATAAACAAAAAGTATAAAATCTGTGAGGAAGAAGTTTGAAATCTTCCAATCAAGTCCAAGTACTTCATTTCATGCAAAATGAAATGAAAGCACACAGAGTAAATATGGTTTGCCTAAGTCACACAACTTAGAGAATCAAGTTTAAGATCCAGATGTCTCTGTACCTACCTGAATGATCTTTCCACCAAACCGACCTGCTTAAATGTCATGCAATTGGAGTCCCTGTACAAGTTCAACAAATTAAGGGAGAAAATCTGCATTTCTCCCCGTGAGGAATGATCTCCCTTGGATTCTAATGGGTGATATTTTCCCCATTGCCCAGCATAGATCAAAATTTACTTCAAAAATTACCTTTTTCATATGTGTCATGAATAACCATTGCCCTCAGATTAGAGGACCACTGAACATTTTCTCTATACTCGAACCAAACGACCGCCTGGCTGGGGGTACATGAACCATGCAGTATGTAGTCACTAATTTCCATGCCATGGCCCATGCATAAAAGCCTATGCCAGTATTCAAACTACTTTTCCTTTAGCTGACAAACAACCTATTCCCTCCCTGATGCCTCTGAACTGAATTTGTTAAGTGCCGTTAATTAATATCGTGCATCTGTTTCTATACTTGATGAACACAAGATGAATAAAAGTTCCAAGGAGACTGAGATGGGCAGGGACTAACCATGGAGCTCTCTGAACACTCGTTATCTCCTGGAGGCAAGCAGGCAAGGGCCGTGGCAGTGCGGGCTTGCTCGAAATCTAGAAGGACATCGCAATGTGTTGGAAAGGCCTCTGTTTGATCTGACATTAAGTCTTAACATTTACTACTTCTAAGAGCTTAAAACATTTCTTAAATGCTCTAAATTTTCATTCTTTCATTTGTTTGTGTTTTTAAGATTTTATTTATTTATTTTTAGAGAGAGGGGAAGGGAGGAAGAAAGAGAAAAAGAGAAGTATCGATATGTGGTTGTCTCTCACGTCCCGCCTACTGGGAACCTGGCCTGCAACCCAAGCATGTGCCCCGACTGGGGATTGAACTGGCTACCTTTTGGTTCGCAGGCCAGCACTGAATCTACTGAGCCACACCAGCCAGGGTTCCATTCTTTCATTTATAAAGGAAAAATAACAATATCCATAGCTAACATATATTGAGCCTTTACTACTACATGTCTGACATGTCTCTGTGTAGTTACTAGAGATCAATCCAAGGTATGTGTTCATGTCTTGATTATGAAGAGAAAGAAAAATAAATTATTTGAATAACTTCATCAGGATTATACAACTAAAAAATAACATAGCAATCACTTTCTAAAACATTTTCTTTTACCTGCATAAATCCTGTGAAGTTTTAGTCTGGGTATTGTGTCTTTTTTTTTTTTTTTTAAATGAGTAAATGCTGGATTCCAAAAGGATAAAATGGCAAGACTGTTCCATGACCTTGCTCAGTGCATAGCCTCTGCCTCTTCTTCGCTCCAATGTATTTTCATAAGACTCGAGCTGCATCAAGGGAAAAAATTTATTTCATTTATTTTTTTAATTTGTTCTTTTAAACTACTGGAATATTAACCGAGCTTCATGTGACTTTGCCCAGAAATAAGTATGTTCTAGAAAGCATCAAATGGTCCTTGAATTCTGCAGCACTTTTTTGGGTTGCAGGACTGCAGTCATGGTGCCTGTCACACCCATAATACAGCTGTCCCCACGGGTCCACCCTCAGCCTCTCCCTGAGCTCCTCGTGTGCTGTTGTTAGCCATGCTCTTGCAGCTTTCCGTACAAGGCAGTCGGTTGTGACTACTCATTTTAGAAAAGAAAGACTGTGTCATCAGTGAGTTAGACATTAACCTGTAGCCTCGTTGTACTTCCTGCATTCTGTGGACACAATAGCAAATCCAGACCAGTACGAGGAAGGTAGAAGCACTGCCCCAAACAAACAGGACAGGCAGGGCACTCTGGGAATCTTCTGTCCTCTTCACTGAGGGTATAAAAGGTAATGCGTACGGGAAATAGTAAGTGGCCATATGGAAAAGCGTACTGTCACCAATGCAGGTCTCCATGCCACAGGCCCTGGTAGGTAGAACCAATACTCCCTCGCCAAGCAGATTCCCTAGAGTTAATGCTTATCAGTTGTTTGCTTACGCTGATTGCCTCAGCTCTAACTTTATTCTTCAGTTTGCATTTTCAGAGGTGCTCTTATAGTTACAAAGCAATAGAAATAAGAGGCAAATTGGTCCCCTAAATTTTGTTACTGTGTTCATAGTGCTTTATAAAGCCCCCAAACCCTATGCAACTCTTTTGGCTTTTTTTCTCCTCAATTTTCTTACGCTCTGTGTACTTTGCATGTCTTGATCTTCACTTTTTGGGTATTAATAAGCATGTTTGAGATTTAACCTTGCCACTGGTTGTCTCTACTTGTGTGTTATCACCCACTCACCTGCAAGTTGGTGCATCAGTCCCCAACCCAACCCAAACCTCCTCCTTTGGACTTCTCATTACAGGGAATGTGTTTTCTGCACTTGTCTATTACTACACAAGGAAATTGGGCATTGTCCTCATCTCCCTTTTCTCTCCTTTTATCTCACACCAACCAATCACCAAGCCATGCTGAAACTACCTTCCAATCAATGCCGAAGTCCAGCCACTGGTCTCCTCGGTGCTGCCACCGTGTTGGCCCAGGTTACCATGACCACTCACCCTCAATGACTCCTAACTGGCTTTCATGTCTCTTGTCTTCTCCCTTTCAGCCTCTGTCCTGTATCCAGGACATCATTTCCAAAGTTCGCTGCGATCATGGCTGAGTAAAGCCATTCCGTGGTTTCTGATCACTCTGAGGTCGAGGTGAAACAGGTTCTCCAGCTGGCTGCCTGATCTGGCTCCTGGTTATTAATTCTATGCATTAGTCAAGACTCTTTGGTTTTAAGTGTTAGAAACCCAAATCATGTTATGATAAAAAATTAGTAGCACTATGTTGGGGTTTTCTGCCCACAGCCCCTTCCCACAGGTGTGGGCTCACAGAGCTGGGCTGTCCATCGGCGACGCCCTCCAACTGTCCCCAGGCCGTAGCTCGTTGATTCAAGGTGAGCATCTAGCCCCATGAACCCCGTCCAATCTCTTCCCTGAGATAATTAGAATTAGAAACAAAGTGTCTTGTCATTTGGCTGGGTCCTGCATAAAGTCTCTGTTGTCGGGGATGGCTGCATCTTCCGCCAGGTGTGCCAAGAGCAGAGAAAGACAGCCTAAAGAAATAAGAAAAGAAATAATTAGTCACACTAACAAAACAAAGAAACAAATAAAAATAAAACAGTAATGAGAAGCAAAAAAGTTTCTCTTATTCTTCTAGTTCCTTTCTCACCCTTCCTGGGAGCTGGAAGCCATTCTGCAGTTGGGTTTCCTGAGATATTGTGTGCCTCCCCGCTTTTGTCTGCTTAACTTTGCTTGAATTTTTTTTAAATAAAAATAATATGAATTTATTTGTAATAAAAATAATATGCATATATTTTAACATATTACATAATAATATAGTGCTTGCTTTCAATGTGACAGGTAATATGTATATATCTACACACAGAAAGTCTTATGTAATTTTCATAATAGTGTATTGTTTATAGTACATTAACATAATATATTAAGAGTTCATAAAAATATATTGTTTGCTTTCTGTGTGGCAAGTAATATTTATATATCTCCACACACACACACATTGTGTCATGTAATTTTTACCGTAACTCTGAATTGCTTTTATTATGATTTCCACTTTACATATAAGAAACATGAGACTCATAGAAGTGATGTAACATATCCAAGCTTCCACAGATAAAAACTTTGGAACCAACTATGAAATCAAGGTGTTTTTGATTCTCAAGTACATAATTTTCTATTTTGCTGTTTCTCAATCCCATTCATTTGGATCCCAATATCAGTCAATTGTCTGAATTCATTCATTCATTCACACACTCATTCATTTATTCAAGAAACACATTTTGGTTCTCTATGGCAGACACTGCCCAGGCAATTTTCTCATAAAATTTTTGATAGTTTGATAATACTGTTGGGAGATAATTCCCCATGAGTATCTCATACTTCTACATGTCTTATATCAGCCATTGCTCTGGATTAACTTTTTAAGAATGTTTGTATAGCAACTGTCTCCCTCCACAGCACAGAGAAGTCTTTTTCCTGGTTAGCATGACTAAGACAATGTCTCCCTCTGGGGCAAAGGTTGGGCACATTTGCTATCAGTAAAAGACTGGGGTTTTCTAAGCTTAGAGTTTCTCATTTGGGACACGGGCTCACTGAGTACCTAACATCTGTGTGGACTTCCTCACATCACTTCCTGGGACTTGGAGATGAGGAAAACTGATGTGAACATGAAGCTCACGTTGTCTACTGCACCATGAGTAATAAAGTCTCTTGCTATTGACCCAGGAGTCTCATTTCTTCTGCCAGCACCTGTGTGGCGAAGTTACTTGTTAGCTTGCAAATAAAACTAATCTCAACTCTTTCACAGTTCTTGAGAAATACAATGAACAAAGTAATTAAGGGCAGATAATTGTGGGCAATACAACATGATTCACCAATGTTCGCATAGTCTTATATGTTGCAGCATCAATATTTGAACTATATCTTTACCTGACTTTCACACCATCAAAGAAGGTAGGTAGAAGGTAGGAGAGGAATAGAATTAATAAAACAGACAGTCAGCCTTCATCCATCAGCTGTGTGCCTTTGTGTAGTAGATCCATGGTAAGAACTTTCAGAATGGCTGGCGTTGTAAAACATCTCCGAGACTGGCTGAGACAGGGGTGGCTGAGTAGCAAGTGAGTAGACAAATGATCTTAGAGGTTAAGGGACTGTGGAGTCAAACAGCCCTAGGTTCCAATATGACACTCTGCATGACACTGAACAATTTATTTAACCTGCTTGAGCGGTAATTTCCTTAACTCTAAGGCAAGAATAATAAATTCTATCTCGCAAGAGCGTCATAAGCGTTCAACCAGGTGATGTATAGAGCATTTAGCATGAAGCTGCACACGTCAAAAGTACTCATTAAATGATAGCGATTGGTGTTCCTAAAAAGTCTTCCCCAAAGTTTGCATGAGTGATTGATTGATTTCTTTACATCCATTTACCTGCAGCTTAACTATCAGATCATTTACCACTAGTAGCTCCCTAGTAGTTAACACTGTAATCAGGTTTATAAATAAAGATCACTACCTTAAACTATTACAGCTTTAAGAGCTAAAGGAGACTTTAATTTTAAGTGTGGTGGATACTAATAGTTCCTCTCTTGTAACAAAAATATCTTCAGGCTGCAATTTTGAGATAGCATTAAGGCTGAGTGCTCACTTTGTGCTTTTACACAATGGTGTGAGAAATTACAAGGCTGGGGTTTTCTTGGTTATCCATTTGTCTCTTTCCCATCTTGCAAGTGGAACAAGAACTGCTGTTGCCAAGCAACAATGCAGTGATGGTGCGGGTGGACCGTGGCTCTCTGGGAGTGAGAGCTTAGTTCTAGAGCTGGTACAAGGGCACTGAAAGGGAACACAGGAAAGTGGACGTTTCCTCAACAGCTGGAGAGTCATGCCATTAATGCAAATCTTCCAATAATTAAAACAAGAAAAAAAAACCTGCTACCGCTGAGAATCCCATCACTAGGTTTTGTGAACTTGAGAAAATTGTGAGAACCACAAGGCATGGCAGCTCTTGAATGCTGCCATCTCAGTACTCCACCCTCAACACACCATAGATGCACCAATCTTTCCGCCAAATAATCAGACTCACAATAGACTCTGAAAGAGGGGTTGGAAATATCCACTCCAAACATGCCACTATTCTGTGGCATTACTAGGAGAGTGGTTCTTTTACAGAAATGATAAAGAGAAGATTTTGAAAAAGGGAGTGGACGTGCACGGGGGGAATGACAGCGAACGCACAGTGTGGTAACTGGCAACCATCTGTCTCATGTCATTAAAGAGAAAAAAAAACGGAAGTTGAGAATGTCTCTTTTACATTAGCAACTGAGGCTCCCTAGTTGATTGCGGTTAAATATCACTAATAAGGGCTAATGTGTTTGAGCTCACACAGGGTGCTAAGCAGCATTGTGTAGCAATTAAGACCAGGCTCAAGAAAAACACCGCCTTGGTTGGGAGCCCAGCTCTGCAACTTACAGACTGAGGGAATTTTGGAAAGTCACTTAACTTCTCTGCACCTCACATTTTTATGTGTAAAATGTGGATGGGACGTGCTTCCTGGTCCAAAAGAGTCTTGATATGACTAACAAATGGTTGGAAGCATTAATGTGGCTGGAATCCAGCCTCCGTAACCTCTGTACCATTTATTCAGACCCCAGGAAGTCACATGTCTGCCCCTGGAGGAAGTCCTCCTCCAGACTCGCACTCCTACCTTCTCCATCCTCGTCACTCCCCATCTTCTACAACGGGGTCCCTGGTCACTGCGTTAATGTTTTCTTCAGTCATTTACTATTACTCTAGAGCAATAGGAGGACACACACAGTCACGGCAACTAGATGATCATAGATTAAAAACATGTCTGATGGTGTGTCTGCCAGGCCAAAATCAAATAAGTAAACCAACAAGTAGAAAACCCCACCCAGGGCTTGCCTGAAGCTCAAGATTAACTCTATCTCTTTGGTATGCCATTTATCTTCAGAATAGCTTTGAGGTTTGAAATTGAAAATGCTTGATTTTACCTTTCTCTATTTCTTTTTCTCAATTTATTTTTTGTTTTCCATCATCTTGCCCTTTAAAAATGTAATAGAAATGGTGAAAAGACAGAAGCAGTGATTTCTAGGATATAAATCTTTTCTTCAATGCAAGCACCAGAATGCTGAAAACTAAGATGCTTGCTAATAACGAAGTGGATGATATTGAGGTTCCAAAAATCAACTATTGAACCAGGAATGTCTTTAGCTCTCTTACCCCTCAGCCTGGAAGTGCAGGAATGTACTCCTTTATAGCTGAGAGCAGACAGCCTCTGAGTTTTGACAGAGCTGGATGGACATCCTGGCCACTGCACTATGTGCCAGTCTTACTGAATCAATTAGCTAACCTCTCCGAGCTTCAGTCACCTCATACTGAAGTCAAGAATAATAGCCCCGCTTCACAAGGACTGTGAGGCTTAGAGGTGTATCAAGATTCTGGAACAGCTATGCCTTTCCACCGTAGAAATTCGTGATCACACGAGTTGCAGGGATAAGGCAAAGTACGGTATTTTAAGCTTCCCTACTGCTTTTCTACACAGGTAACTATTGTGGATAACTGGGTTCATGCTCCGCTGGGATCCTCTGAGCCACAGCCAGAAGGTGGAAAGCCTGGAGAATGTGGCCACTGGCCCCCGCTCCCCTGTTAGCCGATGGCTGCTCCTGGGGCATTCGTGGGGCTCTGCACTTCTGGGTCATGCCTACTTTCCCACAGAAGAAAACCATTAGGCAAGGGGGAGGAAAAGATGGGTGCTTAGGTAGGAAGTTGACAGCATGCTGGAAACTGTGTTTGATGTGTGAACTCAACTGGTTCAAGGGAGTATGGGACAGAATAGCAATAACACACATTATATTGATGAGGTGACGATTATGCTAAGTAGTAAGTCAGAAAACATGAGACAAATCCCAACTCTACACTTAGCTTAATATGAATCATTTTTTCATTCATTCAACAAATATGAATTGAGTACCTACTAAGTTCCAGATAATCTAGGCAGGGATGACAGAGCAATGAACAAAACAGATAAAATTTCTGACTTCATGTTCCTTAGAGTGTTCTACATACTCAAGTCCTGTAAATATTAATTTGCCGAAATGCAGGTGGTTTAGATTAGAATAGGGGTCACATAGCAAATGTGAACATGAGCATAAAAGAAATAAGTGAAACTGATTTGGTCAGGGAAATAATAAAGATACATTTATTTGTTTTTTACAGCTGACTTTTTAAAGTCAGGATTCAAATAGATGTCCAATTTTCCTCATTATATGAAGATGCAGTCATCCTGGATTAGGGTTCACACCAGTGACCTCACTTGACCTCCTCACTTGACCTTGTTTCCCTCTGTAAAGATCCTGTCCCCAAATACGCTCCTGCTGAAGAATGGGACCGCAGCACGCGGACGTGGGGAGAGAGGGACACCGCTCAAACCATTACACTATCTTTTTACTTGTTTACTCTTCGTTGTTCCAGAAACCTCTTTTCTCCAGTTTTTGACTTGAAATCAGTCGTCCAATGTAATCTTCTTCGTGAAGTCTTGTTTCTCATGGTAACCCACGCCTCCCAACTAAATACGTTACTTTTTTTTCAAATATCCATGTTATTTCGTTTTTATCTTTCTCCTGACACTTATCTCCGACCTCCTATCATTCGCTGTGTGCACTTTCCCGTTCCCTTCACTGGGCAGAGGGGATGACCTTACAGGTCCCACTCTCCGATACCAAATACTGGTCTTAATACTTGAGGACTGAAGGGAGGCATATTTACGTGCACAGCTATTCGCCTGGCCAGTCTGAATGGCAATGGTAATTCACGTGTAGCTGTGTCTTTTGTACTGGGCACGGTGCCTGGCATGGAAACATGACCTATTACAGTGAATGAATGGTTTTTCTAAAATACTATGTACCAGGGACAGAAGGGAAACAGCTGATAAGAAAGGTCAACAAAGCTGACCGTTTGTTCCCTAAGTCCTGCCAGCACCTTATTGTCGCGTCCCTCTGAACTGTACAATTGGACTCTCAGCTTGCATGGAACGAGCTGCTTTCAGAAGCGGCCTCCATCGGGACCACTTGGGCTAGCAGGACGTCGCCGAAGTGAGCCGTGTGCCTCTGGAACAGGTGCTTTATGTTTCACATTGGCACATACAGAGTTATAGAACAAAAATGATTTTATAGGAAGGTAACTTGTCCTGCCTATA
Organism: Micronycteris hirsuta; assembly: GCA_004026765.1. Classification (NCBI taxonomy): domain Eukaryota; kingdom Metazoa; phylum Chordata; class Mammalia; order Chiroptera; family Phyllostomidae; genus Micronycteris; species Micronycteris hirsuta. Next base: position 238,801 of record PVJI01000524.1, read on the forward strand.
AGAAGCCCATTGGGAATAATAGCATGAATGAAGAGAAAGGCGAAAAGAAATAGATTCCATTAGCCATAGTGATTCAGGCAAGTCGGGAGAAGAAAAGAAAGGAAGAGAAAAATCTCCCCCATTTGCTGGCCCTGATGCGGGTCCTGGCTTCTGACCGGCACTTCAAGGGCTCTTTGTGGTTCAGACTGAGCTCACGATGGTTCCCTAATGGTAGGCGTTGAGACGCAGAGGCATTGAGCAGTATTTAGGCATGGTAAGGTCGACAGATTATGAGACAACTGCCATTAAAAAAAATGTTTTTATACTCACAGATCCCAAGAGAAGGGGGCATGCCATGCCATGGAGGGAGTGCCACTGCGGAAGCACTGAGTTTGGTCAGGAGGCAGTGGAGAAGGGAAACTGTGGACAAGAACCTTCATTGGGTTTTCTGCAGGAAAAAGCAGGTAAGGCAGGGCAAGAGGATTTAGGCCTGAATAATGTGTTTCAATCCTTTCAGCAGCTTAGGTGCATAGGGGTGGTCTCTAGTTGTCTGAAGCCTGGCCACTTGTCTGTTCCCTGGAGTGGCTACAGCAGGCAGGCAGTGGCCCGAAGGAGAAGAGCCCCCAAAAGGAGGTAGTTGGAGTTTGACTCTAAATGGTTGGTTTGCATCTGAAAAGAATGTTCCCTTGGCAAGTCCTCTGCAAATTTTGCTAGGAACTGGCTAGCCCTGGGGAAGCCAGTCCTTCCACAGACAACAAAACCCCCCGAGGTCAATGTGCCAGAAGCCAGGAAATAAAGGAAATGCTTAACACAAGCAGTCAGGCCCTGAGCCACCTCCACTCCCTACATAGGAATTTTATTCACCTGCATTGTCTGCTTTAATTCTTACGGTGACCTTTCAAGACAGGTTTTCCTATTCCCACTCTACACAGGCAAACTAATGGAGGCCCAACGATTTTCCCATATTCATACAGACAAAATCGCAGGCAAGTTACCTCCCTTCCTCAGCTCTCAGCATAATTTTGTTTCCTGTCTTCCACTACCCTGGTCAGTCTGTTTGCTTACAGTTCACAGGAGCTTTCACTGCCCACCTTGTGTGAACACATGTGGTGCACAGTCATGGGAACCAAGGCCTGACACTTGGTGGCCACCTTCAGATTGCAATGCTTCTAGCAGTGCCAAAAATACGGGGCTTCTGGAGCCTGTGTCAGTAATTCTGATGGGGGACTCGGAAGTTGGAAAATCTTAGTCTGAGTAATAACTAATAAACTTAGTAATTAATGCATGTAAAAGCTATTGATCCAGGAACTGGAGGTGTGACCCACCCTGACCCCAGGAGACCATAAGTGGTTCCACTCTTGTGTCTCAGGAGGACGGCAAGCAGTTCAAGCTGGTAGGTCAGCAACTATGCTCCGGGGTGAGATGACCACCACCTGGGGCACAGCTAAAGACCACCGCCCAGGGCAAGAATGATGCAGTTTTTTAAATCCAATGAACTTTTCCCTGAATTCCAAACCCCTTACCCACATTTTTTTCTCTTTATAAAAAGGACCATTTTAAAATGGAGTGTAAGACAGTCTGCAGGGTACAAATCTGCCATCTTCTCAGATCACCGACCATCTGAATAAAGCGCCTGGAAAGATCCAATCCCTGTCCCTGCGTACCCGGTCTGGTGGGAGACAGGCAGCACAAACACCGGCTTTCCCAGTTACAATTCCATGTCTACTTTTATTTGTTGGTTTTGTTTGGTGTTTAATTCCAGCCTCAAAGATTTTAAGTAGGCATCTTTTAATGATTTTGAGTATAACTGATACTCCTTTCCTTTTTTTTGGTTTCATTGTATTATACTTTTTTATTTACATATTTTGTTGTTTTACATATATATTTCATATATTTTGTTCAACTGCAGTTGCCCCAATTTTCACAGGAAATTTCCCCCTTCTTCTGGGACAACGGCAGGACGCCGTATCAGCAGTGACGTTCAGACACCCAGGCACGTGTGAGTGCACACGGAAATACGAAGATACATCCGTTTAGTTCATTGTTTTTTCATCTGGTCTTCCAGCCAGCCCGGTTCTTCATAGCTTGCAAAAGACATGACTTGAGAAGCAGAAATGGTTTCAATAACTTTCATTTATTCAGCCAATATTTACAGAGCATCCAGTTCATGCCAGAACTGTGTCTGGCCGCTGAGAAACAAAGATGACAGGTGACGAGGGTCTTGTTCTTAGGTGGTTCACAGCATGAACAGCAATAAGCAGGTCAGATGGCATAACCCAGGGCTCAGGGACAGGCTGGGTGTCCACTCGGGATGTGATAAAGGTGCTGTTACAGATCTTCTCTGGTGCAGAGTCAGAGAGTGTGGTCCAGATATGGCGTCTTATAAAGCGCTTCACTCCACTGTGATGGACCAGGGTGGAGAGACTAGTGCGAGCCACTCACGCAGCACATTAGAAAAATTGAGGGGGGGGAGTTCTTCATGGCTGAAAGTAGGGTATGAAAGGACAGCCGAGTCCTGGGCTGGTCAAACAAGAGTGTAATCAAGTCGTAGAAGCTTCACACCACCTCCCCCAGATCACAATAAGCATAAAACTCCCACTCCTAACTGTTCTTTTGTCAGATCCACTTTCATGGAGCTCCTTTGACTCCAGGCTAGTCTTCCTTTTGTCCTTGAAATAATTCAGGTTATTGTTTCAATCTTTCCTCTCCTCTCAGTGGCCACAGGTCATTCCTCACAGGCTGCAGCCTCCTCTTCCTGAGCTCCCCAGGAAGGGTCAGGAGGATGCACTCAATCTTTATGAAATAAAAAATTACTGAATTAAGGAATGAATACTTGTCCATTATACAAAGTAGCTCTTGATTCTAACATATCTTCGGTCATCTTAAACAGATGTCGTTAGCTAATCCAGGGTTGTCGATCTAAACTCTACTAACCTGTTGGGCCGAGTGACAGTTTCTTAGGGAGGTTGTCCTGCGCATTGTAGGAGGGTTGTCGCGTCACGGGCTGCCACCTCCCAGACCACTAGCACCCACTCCCTGAACTGCAGAAACCCCGTGTGTCTCCTGCTGATGATCAATGTCCCTTCAGGGGGAACTCTGTGCTTGAGAATCATCGACCTGCATTTCGGCTAGTATATTTCACATATGCCAGTGGTCTTCTCTTACAAATGCAATAGGTTTTCACGGAGCTTCTGATATTTCTCCCTAGTCATAGACACTATTAATTAAATGGCATTTTCCAGGCACCTTATGAAGGTGTTCCTATTCAAACTCTGTCTTACAGACAGGAATTTTAGGCTTATGGAGTTTAAACAGTTTTTTTATAAAGTAGTAACCATGAAAAGTGAATACAGAATTTGAATTCTAGCCGTCTGACTCCAAAGCTAGTCTCTTAGCCGCTGTGAAGAATTACTTTTTCGGGGGGGGGGGGGGGAGGCCGGATGATGCCTAGAAGATAGATACTTTTGTACAAATGCCAGGAACGTGTTAAAACCTGGTCTCGCTGGCTGATTTGGGGAAACAAAATTCCCCAAGATATCCAGGGATTTGTTTACTTAAATATTGAGTGTTGAGATAAAAACAGGGGCCATCAAACAGAGACACGTATGCTACAATGTCCCCTCTGACAGCCAATCTAAGCTGGGCTGAGCTGTGGCCACGCTTTCCAGAGGGCTCTGCATGTCACTCACAAAACACCTCACACATTCTGTTACAGTGCGTCCTGTCTGCCCTGCCTGGTCTGTTAGACGGGGAGCTTGTTCAGAGTAAACATTTTTACTCAGCTTTTTTTCCGTGCACATAGTAGGAACTCCATCACAACTGGTTGAATGGATGAATGAATGGGTTAATGAACAAATGAGTCCTAGCCAGGTACCCAGAGATGCAAACACAGAGGAGTTACTAGTGGCTCCTGGCAGCCCAGGTACAAATGAAAGCCTGTCAAGTTAACCACTTTAGGAAAGTGTTTTCTATTATCCAGACAGGAAGCTGCTAGGAGCAAAGTACATAGACTTAAAGTGGCAAATAAAGGAAGAAAAAAATTGGCCCAAAGTCAATAAAAGTCCGTCTTCTCTTATCAGTTTTACACTCCGGGCTGTGGCTGACCCAAACCGCCCAACTCAATTCCACCCCCATTTGGAACGGTCATCCGCCTTGTTAAATATTCAGGGGCGCTGCCCCTCGGAAAGGGGCAAGCAATTTGGCACCACAAATCGATCAGCGGCGCCTCTGTACCAGCAGCCTGTTGAAAGAGAAGACAAAACACAGGTTTGGGTTTGACCCGTTTCCCAGACTTGGAACTCAGTCACGGGGGGCAGCCCCAGTCCATTCTGTCCCCACCATCAGCAGCTCTGGACACAGACAATGACGGCTTTGTTCCCAGGAAGAATGATTGACCTGGAGGTTTTTTCCTGATTTATGCTACTCTTAGCAGTTGTCATTTTGTTTCAGATGGTGATCTTTAGACTCTGCTTTTGTTACAGCGCTGGGTGGTGCCCAGTGTTGATGAGGAAGCTAGAGCAGGAGGGTAGGAAATGGCTTGTCCAGGGTCTCTGGAGAAGGGAGATGCAGACTGGGGATTCACTCAGGAAATGTTGATGGGCTGAATGGAGGAGGGACTAAGGAGCTAATAGGTCAGATCTTCCACTGGACCCAAAGGAAGCCTCCTTGGAGACATTGGTCAGGCAGACTGAAGCCAAGCTGGGAACCCTTTAACTGACCATGGTAGTCATTTGGTGTGGCTGTAATTAGATGCATTTATTTATTTATGCATTTACCAAATATTACTGTATGCCTAGCTAACACTCTGTGCTAGGTAATACCAAAGTGTCTGGAGATAAAGGATGAAGCAGGCTGACAAAACAAATGGGCTTGGAGAAAAGAGATAATATAATACATTGTGTAGTACATCCCATATAATCATGTTATATGTTATATATGATACATATTGTCTTAGACACCACAGCCTGCCACAACAAAATATCATAGACTGTGTGTTTTAAACAACAGAAATTTATTTGATCAGAATTATGGGGGTTGAAAGTTCAAGGTCAGGATGTCAACAGAGTCAGCTTGCAGATGGCTGCCTTCTCATGTGTTATCATATGGTGGAGGGAGAGAGAGTTCTTTGGTGTCTCTTTTCATAAGGCCACTAATCCCATTATGGGGCCCATTCTCAAGATTCTAACTAAATCTAAATTTCTCCGAAAGGCCTCATAGTTAAATGCCATCATATCTGGAGTAAGAGCTTCAAAATATGAATTTGAGAAAACACAATCCAGACCATAGCGCATATAACTGGGTATGATATGGTATGTGTCATATAACTTGTGATATGATCTAATGTGATGTAAAAAATCCGGACTAAGGACTAAAAGAGGCAGAAAAGTGCCAGAGAAAGGTCCTCGCAGAAAGTAACATCTAAAGCCAAGTGTGCTCTCAAGTTCAAAGGACAAATGTAGAGCCAGAGATTAGAGACCGATGCAAAAGGTCCTGCATAAACATGAGAATGGATGAGCAGGCAAGGAAGTCCAGTCGAGGAGCTCATAACCTGTGGAGACTTGCAGACTTCAGGCACCTGCCAGTGATAACTGTGAATAAATCCTTCAAATTCCCTAAGTCTTGATTTCCACAATTAGAAACCGCAGAGAATAGTAGTAGCTAATTTATGAAGTACTTGTGAAAGTTGCCTTAGATAATTTACATAAAGAGCTTAGCCCTGAAGCCAGCAAAATGTTGTTTGATAAATGGGAACTCTAGTCTTTTGATATATATTGAACCTATTCCATCAGCACATCCTATTGCCTCTACCGTCAGGGTACATCCTGTATCCATCCACCTCTAAGGCCATGACCTTTGTCCAACTCATCAATGACCTGTGTGTCCTTGGGTCAATTATTTAAACTCTGTGTGCCTCAATTTTCTCACTTGCAAAATAGATAGAGTATTGGTGACTACCTCATAAAGCTATTGTGAGTACTTGTAAATTAACACACATGCAAAGGACATTGAAGGATGCTTAGACCCTAACCTGTGGTAAAAGCTAAGTGGTGTCTATTTTTACCGTCTTTTGTCTAGGTGGTTGTGGTATCGCATCCCTCCGGCTCCTTCTGCTTCCACCCTTGCTCCTCCAGGCCTCTTCACACAGCCGCCAAACTCATTCGATAAATAAATCATTCCACACCCCAGTGAATTACCACCTCACTCCCAGCAAAGGCAAAGTCTTCACATTGACCTGGGCCCTGACCTCTCAGACATTATTCCCCACTGCCCTCCCTTGCTTGCCCTTCCTTTGCCACCCCAGATTCCTGTGCTATTCCTCTGACACGTGACACACGCTAGCACATCCCTGTTTTTTTTTTTTTACTCACAGTGCTCTTGCCCACATGTCCTTGCTCCAGGTGCATGCATAACCTCTATACTCAGCTTCATTCACGTCTCTGTTTAAGTACTACCTTAGCAGGAAGACCTTCCCTACACAATGGACCCATATAGCAAGTGTCACTCAGCACGTCTTATCCCCCCTCTTCTCTATTTTTCTGATTAGCTGGCATGTTATGGACTGATACTGAGAATTTCCCACAATCTACTGTCCCAACAGAAAGTAGCTCCGCAAGGACAGGGGTTTGGTTTGTTCACTGGCCATAAGAAATGTGTTGGATGAATAGAAGGAGCTTAATAAATAAATAATTTTTCAATGATAAATTATTTGAAGAATCATGGTCAGAATGTCTTTTCTGATTGACCACTGACCATAAAAGGGTAGGAGTGGCCTGTCCGACTGGAAGGCACACAGTCTGTAGTCCTGAGTAAAGGACCTCTGGGCCCAGGTCCGAGCTAGTTTCTTCCCTGGAAGAAGCCGGAAAAATCAGACTGGGGAGTAGTTGGTGACAGAAGGTAAGTACTATGCATTGTTCAGCAATTCCAAGCTTTACCTTAATGACTTGGAAAATCAGCCTCAAAATCTGAAAACCGAAGGTCTCGAAAATATGGTGATTCTGAGAAACTGCAGGCTCAAGCAGTCTCCAAAGGGATGTTAGTGATTGGCACTGAATGGGCTTTTTGCAGGTACTTGTATGTTTCACTTAAGTCAGAGTGCAAGGAAAAAAGGTATCATTTTCCTGCCTTTTATACAGCAAGGTATATGTAATCCATTCACAGGCAAGGCAAGTCTGCAACTCCTGCAGAGTGTGTGTGTGTGTGTGTGTGTGTGTTTGGGGGAGGGTCACTTCTGTAGCGTTATTTTAACCAGAATCTTCAGTTAGGTTCAGTCACAAAGACACGGGTTTTTGATATTCATGTGAAACATCCCTAGGGCCGCTTCGGCTACAGATAGCGTTTCTTCCTTACTTCCTGTCCATAAGTGCTCATCTTTAACTTCATCTTGAGCATGGCCACAACCCAACCTGTCCCTGTGTAGCACTACCCTTAAAGCTAGCCAACAAGGGCCTCCATCTGAGCCCCTTGTTTTGGAAGCAGCTGCATATTCTAGACAGATTAGAAAATGCATTTATTAAAAAGAGTAAACCGTCACCTCTGCTTCTTGGCCTCCAGTACTCAGTTCTGACAGCATGAACCTCCACTCCTGTAAGTGCTCAAGCCCCAGGAAAATGCCTCCGAATCTTTTGCCCTGAGCCCCCCAAACAAAAGGCAAATGTGTGTGAACACCAGACAGTTTACAGGTGTGTTATGGCCAGTGTCAGACACGGAGGCTGCAGGACTTGAGCAGTAGGAACAACTTACGTAAGAGGAGAAATTCATTAACTTGTGATCCTTCTTTGCAGACAGTACAAATGCAATAGATTTGTGCATGATAAAGTAACACAAAGCATCTATTCTTTTGCTTTGTGTTCAAGTTTTATCTCCTGGTTCCAGAGGTACACACGAGTTGGTGAGTTTTTCACATCAGTTCCCCAGGACAGCTAAGGAATATAGGAATATTTTACTACATTAAATAATTTATCATGTTCTGACCACTTTATGTTTGTTTGTAGATATAATAGCCATGAGGCATGATACTGATTCTTTACGTTGGTAACTAAAATGAACATTACATGTTAGAATAATAAATAGTATTACTAAAAAAAGAGTAAGATTTAAATAAATGTTTGAATAATCAAATAAAATACCTCAGCTTTGTGTACATAATTTAAATGTTTTTTTATATTTTAACATATAGTAATATAATCTGAAATTTTACTTCAATTTTAAATTTTTTTAGTATTTTAGAAAAAAACATTGAAAAATAAACAAAAATAATTTTCATCTTTTGATTTTTTTACATTTAATTTATATTTTGATACATTGATTAAAATTTTGTAGCCTTTGAATCTATTTTACTTTTCAACCTTTTTAATAATTTAGAATGTGTACAAATTGAGATTGTGATATAATCCAAAAAGATGAAAATTTAGCACAGAGAAGTAGAAAATAAAGGAAAAAAGAAAAAAAATTCAAAAATAGTGTGTTATTTACAATGACCAAGATATGAAAGGAGCCCAAGCATCCATCAGTAGATGAGTGGATAAAACAACTATGGGATATTTACACAAGGAATTACTGCTCGGCTATGAAAAAGAAGAAAATTTTACCCTGTGGGATAGTATGGATGGACCTGGAGAACATTATGCTAAGTGAAATAAGCCAGTCAGAGAAGGACAAATACCACATGATTTCACTCATATGTGGAATCTAATGAATAAACTGAACTAACAAGCAAAACAGGGACAGATTCACAGAGAGCAGGATGACAGCTGAAGGGAGCAGGATGGAGGGTGGAGGGATTGACCAAAAAGAAAAAAGGACAGTGTGGTGATTCCTGGGGGGAGGGGAGTATAAGGGGACTAAACAGTAATGAAAAAAAATACAATAGAAATGACAAATAATAGGACTAGAAATAATAAAAGTGAATAAACTTCATTTGATATAAATTACATAAAATTAGTGACTATTGCATTACAAATTCTTAATGTAAAGAAAGTTTAATTATTAATTAAGACAATGAAAACTAGAAAAAATTACTCTCATCAAATTTCCAACTTGAAAAGTCACATGAAATCAATGCAACATTGTAATCTTTACTAAATGAAGACGTAATCACTGATCAAAAAGAGTGAATGCATGAGCCTCTATTTCTTCTCCTGCTCTGGGCCATGGAAATCTATCCTCCCCAAAACTCACTACGGAACCAGGTGCCTCAGCCTGAGCTTTCCCTTGCCTTACTGTCCTTAAATACAAATCCATCAAACCTGCCTTTTCAGAGTAATCATTACAGGAAGAGAGACAGCACAGTGTAAGAATGACAAATGCAGAGGAGCAGAGGATTTAGGCCAAGTGCCTGCATGCAATGGTCAGTTCCTATTGTAATAGAGTGAATAGAACGTGAGCTTCAGGCCAAATGCCTACATGCAATGGTCTGTTCTCATTGTAAGATAGTGAATAAAACTTACTTTGAGTTTCTCTTCCATTTTATTTACTTACTTTTAAAAATCCTACAGTGTTGAGTGCGTGTTGTATACAAGATCTTTGCCAAATGCCTTATATGTTCTACCATACTTGATGTTTGAACAGTCCTTTGAAAAAAAGTTAATATTACTTTTTTTAAATTCAAATTGAGGAAAAAAACAGGTAAGTTAGTGCCTTACCCATGGTGATCTATTTAGTAAGGGTGGTGCTGGAATTTGCACCCAGGTTGTTTGGATCAAGACCCCATAAAGAACCTACGCTGCCCCCCCCCGCCCCCCGCCATTAAATTAAACTAGCTTCAGAATGGGCTATCAAGTGTTCATCCTCTATCCCTTCTGGATTTGTTTGTTTGTTTGTTTGTTTTAAATATATTTTATTGATTATGCTATTACAGTCATCCCATTTTCCCCCTTTCTTCCCCTCCGCCCCCATACCCCCACATTCCCCACCCTTTAGTTTTTGTCCATAGGTCATACATATAAGTCCTTCTGCTTCTGCACTTCCTATACTATTCTTAACCTCCCCCTGTCTGTTTTCTACCTCCCATTTATGCTACTTCTTCTCTGCCCCTTCCCTCCCTCCCCCTACCACTCCCCTGTTGATATCCCTCCATACCTTATATAAATCCCTTTAACATTTCATACAATAAAGGCTGGGTGAAGATGAACTCCTTGAACTTGACCTTATCTGAAAAGCACTTTATCTGCCCTTCCATTATAAATGAGAGTTTAGCTGGATAGAGTATTCTTGGATGTAGGTCCTTGCCTTTCATGACTTGGAATACTTCTCTCCAGCCCCTTCTTGCCTGCAAGGTCTCTTTTGAGAAATCCGCTGACAGTCTTATGGGAATTCCTTTGTAGGTAACTGTCTCCTTTTCTCTGGCTGCTTCTAGGATTCTCTCCTTATTTTTAATCTTGGGTAATGTCATTATGATGTGTCTTGGTGTGTTCCTCTTTGGGTCCAACTTCTTTGGGACTCTCTGAGCTTCCCGGACTTCCCGAAAGTCTATTTCCTTCACCAGCTTGGGGAAGTTCTCCATCATTATTTGTTCAAATAAGTTTTCAATCCCTTGGTCTTCCTCTTCTCCTTCTGGCACCCCTATAACTCGGATGTTGGGATGTTTAAAGACATCCTGGAGGTTCCTAAGACTCTCCTCAGTTTTTTGAATTCTTGTTTCTTCATTCTTCTCTGTTTGGATGTTTTTTTCTTTCTGCTGGTCCACTCCGTTGATTTGAGTCTCAGTTTCCTTCTCATCCCTATTGGTTCCCTGCAGATTTTCCCTCAGTTTCTTTATATTATCCTTCACTTGCTCAACTAATTTTGACCATTTTTCTTCCAATCCTGTGAGCATCCTGATTACCAGTGCTTTGAACTGTGTATCTGATAGGTTGGCTATCTCTTCGTCACTTAGTTGTATTTTTTCTGGAGCTTTGATGTGTTCTTTCTTTTGGGCCATTTTTTTTTCTCCGTGTTCCTGTTACTTTAAGGGGCGAGGCCTTCGGTGTTCACCTGGGCGGGGAAACCCACGTCGTTGTGTTGTGCCGCTGCCTGTGGAGGCGGGGCCTGAGAGAACAATGGCGCTTGCTCTGCTCTCCGCACCCACACTGCCACCCACAAGCAAGCTGCGCCCCTCTGCCCTGGCTCTGGGGTCGGTGGACGGGCCCACACAGTTCCAAGTCCCCGTGGGTCTCCCCAACGAACTCTCCTGTGAGGCCGGGAGTTCCTCCCGCTGCCGCCTCAACCCCCAAAGTTGTTTTCAATCGGTTCTTTAAGGTCTTATTTCCCCGCGCCGATGGGCTGCGCAGTCTGCTCCGCTCCCTGCTTTTTCTCCTGGTTTGTCTGCAGGCGAATGAGGAGCCACCCGGTCCACCAGTCTTGGCCCTGCTGGGTCCGGGTGGGCCGGGTGCACAGCTGCATTTTGGTCAGGCACGCCTGCTGCAGATCTCTCCAGGGAGCTGCAGCATTGCCGGTACCGCCCCGCAAACCTCGGTCTTGCCTCACTCTCTCTGCCCGGCTGGCTGTGCGCTCTCTGCCCAGCTCCGCCCCACTTACCGGTCTCGATGAATGTGTCTTCTTTAACTCCTTGGTTGTTGGACTTCCTCTCAGTTCGATTTTCTGTCATATCTGGCTGTTTTTGTTTATTTAAATTGCTGTTTTTCCTCGTTTGGTTGTGCAAGGAGGTACAGTGTGTCTATCTATGCCTCCATCTTGCTGGAAGTCCTCTGGATTTTTTTTTTTTTAACAAAAGGCCATGTTGACTCTTCCTTGAAGATCTTCTTTCACTTCGATAAACATCATCCGTGTCTATTCTCTCCCTACATTATGTGAGCCCCTTACAGCATGGTCTGGACGTTCCTTATCTTTGTATCCCTATGCCTGCAACTGGTCTTACGTATTCTAGGAAGTGTGTAAGTATTTGTTAAATGAATGAATGAAGGTGACTGAAGAGAATGCAAGGAGTGACCTTCATCTATAGTGAATGAAGATTTCTAACAATTTCCAGAGCACATGATATGTGCTTGGGATATTTGTGATCTCCCTCTCTGCCTGGTCCTGGCATGCCATGATTAGAGGTGCTGGCCTTCTCGCAAGTATCAGGTAGAAGCATTTTCTCTTTTCATTCCTCAGCGTTAGTCCTCTCTGTAGGATGAGGCGTGATTTGTCTGACTGCCCGGAGCAACTCCTATTGGGCTTTTTCTTTCCCTAGTGAACCTACAGAATAGGACTTTCCTTCCTCCAGCCCTTCCTCCACATTGGAGGTTCACATGACCAAGGGTCTAGGGATGCCTTCCAAAGGCAGATCAGGGGGCTCACCTCTGTGCCTACAGTCAGCCTCTCTGGGTCCATGGAAATGAGCAGATTATGACCTCCATACAGCAGGCTGGGCAAAGAACTGATCTGTGAACCCTATTCTTCCTAAAGCTGGAGCTTAGGGGAAAAGAACAGAAAGCATGATTTAGACTGCAAGTAAAAGCCACATTCTCTAATCGCCCTTAACCAACAATAAAGCTGTTTTCATCCCTATTGGACTCATATGTGTGTGTGTCTCAATTGATTTTGAGCTTCCAGGAAGGAAGAGGTTGAGAAAAGTCTATTTCTTTAGAACCCTCTTCTAAGCACATATGATTAAATTTAGTAAAGCCTCACAGTTTTAGCCTTAAAATTTGATTATGATAGATCCTCACTCTTACCTTATCTGGCCTCTTCTCAGAGAGTCTTTCCTTTATTCCTTTATTTCATATTAGGACAGGCTCCCCTTTATCTTATGACCTTTGCCTTTAATGCTCTCCAGAATAATACTCACCACAGCAAGTATCATATTATAAATGTGACTTGTTTTTTGTAGGCTTCACAACTCTCAGACCCAAAGCTCTTTAGAAGTAGGGAGATGAAGACCCTGTCTCAACTTACCCTTCACTGCAGTCCCTGCAGCTAGCTCATGCACAGTATTTTGAGGGCACTTAACAAATACATATAAGTACACATTAACAAATGAGAAAACCGAAGTTAATTTCATACGTGATTCTAGTGTTCTGAAACTTGAACTGTCTTGTAAATGTTTAGAAAAAAAATTTCAAAACACTTCCAGAATTTAATCTGGCTTTTTAGAATGTTGCCGAATCAAGCAAGCTAGTGAGAGGCCAAGTGCCAGAGCTGGACGGGGTTCAGCCTGGGAAGGGAGGGCTTAGAGGCCATCACCGGTTCTGCCTTCAACTCAGCCTTTAGTGTGACCTCGAGAACGAGAGCTCTCTGGGTGCATGACTGAGAGCTCACATTTTGTATTTTAATGGCATTCATGGATTTTGATAAAATTGGGCCATGCTTGATTAGGAAGAAAAAGAACAAGGCACATAGTTCACTTCTTATTCCACCAAATGAAGAAACCTGAAGAGATGAACTGGGCTCTTCAACCACCCAAATATAGGATCAGAGCCAAAAAAAGAAAAAAAACGGGAGTCAATGCCTACCAGGTGTCTGTGTGTTCATGTTTTCTCCAAGCAGCTGTCCTGCCTCTCATTGAATACTCATATGCCCAGACTCAGTGGGCACTGATAATTTAATAGGACTCTGGAAGTCTACCGTCTGGCAGAGAGGGAGATTCATCAATCAGGAAATATAGATAAAAGTAAAAACTGTTACGATGGAGTATGTTTGAGACCCAAGATAGAGAAAGTCACACAGAAGTATCTTTCAAACTCACTTAGGGCAGAAGGATCGGATGACTGGCTCCAGGGTGATTCATGATCTGTGTTTCTATGTTTGAGTCAGGACGGTGAATGAGTGTGGAGGCAGAGATAGTGCTTAGGGCAGGTCGTTCCAGAGGAAAGGAAGATAATGTGAGAAGGAGACCCTTCACCCCATTTCTACCTTCCTTTCTACTTCCCATTTTTTCTCGCCCCTTTACATGTCCACTTTCTTATAGCCTCTAGCCTGCCCACATGCTGGTCCCTCTACCCAGAATGTTTCTACCTCTGTCTTCAGTTGGCTGCTTCCTCATATTATTTCTACAAGGAGGCTTTCTCTGCCTTTCCCTAGTCTAAGATAGCACCCCCATTACCTACCTTTTTTGATGATTCATAGACACTTATATTCCAGGTGGTAATATAACAGAATTGGCATCACTGTCACCAGAGTCAGGACTGGGTTGAGATAAGTGAGGTCCCTGGGACAAAAAATCAAAAAGCTAGTCAATCTCAGGGTTATACAAGTGCACAGTGCCATCTTTACTGAATTATGATTTCTGTCGTGTCTGTCCTGATGCATGCTCTGTGCTTCCTCCTATAATAGAAGACAGATAATATTATTTGTCTTCTCATATTTATTTCAGCTTTTAAAGATGAGGAGCTCCATCTTGTTCCACTCAGTATTTTTGTGCTTATTAGACTTCCTGGCACCTTGTAGCCACAAATTACAAGTGTGTTTATTAAATTGTGTGGTCTTGGAAGGCAAACAGTTTTGTTTGTTTGGTTGGTTGGTTGTTTTTTAACGCAGATTTTATTACACAAATGTTTACAAACCAAGGTCAATACTATTCTCCTGTTTGGGGCAGGAGATATTGTTGATCTTTAACTAAAACGCCAAAAAAATTGATGCTAAAATATCAATAAAATATCATAGAATTGAGGCATAACAAAAAGAAGGCATTTACTGGGAAGAATAGATAATAAGACTTAGATATGAGGACCAAATCTTATTTGTAGAATAGGGTATTTTATCTGAGATACTGATCTTACAGAGATGCCATAAGCATTAT